>JAPQNM010000046.1:11442109-11494609 GCA_029783475.1 Metacarcinus magister
CAGGAAAACTCTAACATATGTAGCGGTAGAGGCGGTGAAATGGCGGCGGGGAGGGAGAAGGAAGGAAGGAGGAGGAAGGAAGGGAGTGAAATGACGGCGTGGATAGGCTGGAGAAACGGTGTGTAGAAAGGAATACTGGTAAGCGTGATAAATAGCATACGGTAGGAGCGGCGCAGAGGAGGACGTGGTAGTTTGTAGTTTGTAGAAGTGGGTTGTGGCGTGGAAGATGGTGAATAATTGTGTTTGGGTGGGCATGACAGTGAGTGAGTGAGAGTAACAGTGTGTAGAAGTCTGTATAAGCTTCACGGGTATAGAGGTAATGACAGGGACACTAAACCGAGGTCAAAGTTCATCATGAGGAATACAATACGGAAAGAAAGACTAGATTAAGCGACACATTTCCAAATAATCAGAGTTAGAGCGAGAGATAGAGATAGAAAACAAAGAGATTCATTATTACGTGTTTGTAAAGTCATCTTCTTTCTCCTCAAAACACGTGGAAGCATAAAACTACTCTCTCTCGACCTCTAAACTGCTATGAACACCCTCCCTCTGGCGTTGAAAGAAGCAAACACGTCTCTGAATTCCCCGCCAAATTTCCCCAGAGGATGTGGAACAAAACGCATCACGCCTCAAATTAAGTGTTATCGTATCAATCTCGCCGCAGGTAAAACGGGGAGGCATCAAGGACGGAAGGTATTTAACTCTATCGTTGAACCTTTTTCCAATTACTCGAAACCTTTTAAACTGTCTGAATGTCCTTTGCAACATTCAACAACTTCTGATGCTGACTGTGCGGAGGTAACAATTGCTGTTTTGTTGGCCAATGTGAAATGTGATCCGTTCCTGGGAAAAAAAAAAAGAGAAAAAAAAAACTCTTCTATATGCAACACTTGTATTCGCAGGTAATTTCGTTCAATCAGTAAAATCTGTGTGTATAATTGAAATTTTTGAGTGTGTGAGTTACTGTTCATTTTTTTTTTTTTTAATTTGTGCGGGTGAGCTATCTACTTTGCTAACTCTTTTTTGTATTTTCTTGTTTGTGATGTCTCTAGCATAATGTTCCTTCTGTATTTTGTCTACAAGCAGAGTCTCATTTCATTAACACACAAAAACAAGGACTATTCTGAACACGAATTTTCACGTGTCCAGAAATCATCAAACAAAGCTCAAGAAATCAACGCTAGTGACAAATCAGCTTAATGATAACGAACACAGATCCAATAAATGTAACCTTGCATCATATCCTTTCAAGTGTTATAGCCACACCACAGTCAGCATCACCAGGGGAGACTCAAACACAGGAGGAAGTACACGTGTCAGTACTTCAGCAAAATATTTAGTAGCAAACAGATGAACTAAACATATATTAAAAGCAGTAAACTTCTGAGAATAATTTCAGAAACTCGGGGGGTCAATGTCGCTACACATGCAGTAATCTTCATTCAGACGGACTGGTTCATTATAGCCTTTCATGTTATTCACAGCTCCATGACTTGAAATGCATCTGTGTGGCTAATGAACTGTATCGGGCAGTAGAAACCTCACAGAGAGCAGCTGTTACCGTAATGTCCCTGCCGGCCTGACATGGGATTCAACTGCCTCGCTATACATGTGTGTGTATGATTATGGGCCAAATGATGGTAATGAGGAAAGCGACAATGATGGTGGCGGCTGTTATTGGCGATGGTGATAGTGGTGGTGATGATGGTGGTGATGGTGATAGTGATGGTGATGATGATGATGATGGTGGTGATGATGATGATATAGTGTAATTCCAATAATAATGTTGTGCTCTATTCTATTCAAAATTTACGTTTAATTAGTAAGTTCGTAATGGAAACTATAATGCGATTTAGTCATTCCAGTGAAAAAAAATAAGATTCACTACTTATTGCTGTCATAGTTATTATCATTATTACTATTAATACTATTATTATCATCATTATTATTATTGTCAATATTGTTATTAATATTATACTTATTTTTATTATTGTTATTATCATTAGTAGTAATATCATCATCATCATCATAATACTAATAATAACAACACAAAAGGACACTCAGGGAGCCTATAGAGTCGCCTACACCATTGTCCTAAACTTGAACAATCAGCAAATTGTTCCAAGGGTGCAGCAGCGCAACACGAGTCTACTACTGTCAACGGACCGAACGCACAAAACGCGGCGAACAAGATTAGTTTAGTGAGGACGTGTCTCCGAGCCGAGCCGAGCCAGGCCGAACACGCTTAACATTTTCCGAGGCTCGTTAGAAGCTACGCGAATAGGCCAAACATTCTTGTTCGGGGTTACACAGTGTACTAAACGGAGAGAAAGAGAGAGAGAGCGAGAGAGCGAGAGCGAGAGAGAGAGAGAGAGAGAGAGAGAGAGAGAGAGAGAGAGAGAGAGAGAGAGAGAGAGATTAAGAGAAAAAAAAGAAAAAGCAAGGTAACGCAATAATCATCACTTCTCTCCTTTTAATGGCCATCTAACTTCAGTAAAAGACAATCTCAAACCAATCCAATGAGAGATCAATTAAGGTACTAATCACCGCCTCGTCATCTGAGGTTCAATAGTCGTTGGTGCGCACTCCCTCATCAACGAGACTACCTGGCCGCCCTTAAACACACCTGGGAAAAGGCTAATTGGGTTCCGATTCCATGGGGGTCTTGCAGGTGCTTCTAATTGGATGTAATGAGCCGTCAAGTGTTCTCCGTTATGCACTGCTTCCATCCAAAGTCTAATAGTTTTGTCCTTTTTTTAATCTTTTTTTTCTTCGTTACTGCAAATGAGTCTCGTGGAGTCTTGGGATGTGAACGAGGTCTTGGTAAGGTGAATGTGGCGCACTGAGGCCTGAACAAGGTGGGGCGGGAGAGCTTTGAAGAGACAGTGAAGGTGGTTAAATCTACGTAAAGTTGACTCAGATTGCACGGAGGTGGAGGAGGTCACGCCGAAAGATGATCGTAAAGGTGAGTTAAGGAGACGGTGGCAAAGTTCATGCACAGGTCGGGAAAATGGTTGAGATTAAGTAGAATTTGTTGTTATGGTCATGGCGTGCTCGGCCGTCGTCGTGTCAAGGAAAATAAATTGAAAAGGGAATAAAAAGGAGGAGGAAAAAGAGGAAAAAGTCGCACGGCCATGGTGTGAAAATATTCATCTACATTTAGCTTAACACTCTAAGGTTGCAACTGATGGAACTACGTGGAATGGAAAGAGAACAGGAAACAAAAACAGGAACAAGAAACAAGAGAAAAATAGCATGCGACAGCCGAAGGAAATGAAAATCGTAGAGGGAGAATTCTTAGGGAAATTCAGGAAGGGAAGTTGCCAAAGAATAGATTTGGAGAGTGTGTGTGTGTGTGTATATGTATGTGTGTGTGTTTTTATGTGTGTGTGCGTGCCTCGAGTGTTGTTTCAAGTGTTTGAAGTCTGATAGTTGTCTGCTTTTCCTATTCTTCAAACACCACAGACGATGGAATTCCAAAGATGTGCTTCAGATTCTTGTGTGAAACTGCTTGGGAGATTTGGTGTGAGTGTGTCAACGACCGACACACATTTGCTCTGCTCTCGTTCGTATCACCAGCTTGCACCTGCGAGTTATGAATACTGCACTGAGGAGAAAGTCTGTGCTATCGCCTAAGGATTTTACAATTGGAATGGTAGGTGCTGGAGGCTGCTGCTATATAGTGCTGTTCTTGATAGGGAGAAAGCGTGTAAGCTACTGCCAATCGAAAATATACAAAATACGTGTTTTTTTTTTATCTTTAGCGAGGGGAGGATTTCGTTCTAGATTCTATGAGCGTATAGTCAGATCTTTCCTCCTTTTCAGCCTTGTTCGGGGGCAGCTGTGCATCATCCATCCCTTTTAACAGGCTATAACTAACTACTTTAAGCCTTTTGTGACGGGTAATTCTTGCCTAACAATAAACAAGTTAGCACTCAATTCACGAGGCCCTTGATAGAGGCAACCCTGTTATGAGACGATGCCTAATGTGATTTTCGCAAACGGTGGACTCATAAAGAAATGGTTACTAGTGTCCAAGTAAGAATAGATGATTTTTGAAAATGTTCTTGGTGTTTGGTTATCTAACAGAGACAACGATATAGACAGGAAGAAAAAGATATATAGACAGGCAGGCATACATACAGACAGGCACCAAGGCAGTGAAAAATGAATGAATATGACGTATAGTAATGCATTTCTAAGTCCTTTGTACACTCCAACATGGAATACATTTTTTCCACTTTCAAGTAAACAGCAGGACAGGAGGAGGGCTGGGCTGTGTGCTGCACGGGAGGGAAGGGTTAGGGAGCTGTTGAGAGCTTTTAGCATGTAGGTAATTTTTCTGGCGGGATGCCGGGAAACAATGAGTCCCTGGCCGCCCCCACACATACTGATGACCCTCACATCCCCACTGTCGGCCGCAGTCTCCCATCACGCTGCCGGATCCTCAGCCTCTCTCACCTCTGAGCTAACTTACTGACCACTCCATGCCTGGCTGGCCTCGTTCAGGGTTACGGAAAGCTCACGCAGACCATCTTGTGCTGCTCCATTTTAATAATGTGATATTTTTATTCCTGCTTTGAGAGTGACCTAAATCTGCGTCAAGCTCTAAGGAGACACTGATGGTCGTTCAGTTCCTTTCACCAACTCGTTATGTTATCCTGAGGCACTATGCTAACTATCAATTCATTTCAATTCAAATCAATTCATTGGCAATTTTTTTTCCTTCCCTTGATTAATATTCCTACAGAGGATGCATAAAGCAAGTCCGATCCTTGTCCATATTTCGACGAAAGGGAATTCCTTTACACTTTCCTGAATCAATAGCTTAAGATATTTAAAACAAAAACAAGCAAAGGTTAACCCAAGGTAGAAGTAAGCTGCAAGTCGCTGCTTTGATCCTTGACCCTGTGGCAGTTGTCACCCTTCTCCCTCCCCGCTACAACACCAAGTTTTCATAATTTCCTCCCCTCAGCTTATTACTCCAGGTAACTGAAGCGATAATCCTGAAATGATGGATGAAGTGCTAAGTTGCCTGAGTATGATGTCCCCGACAGGAAGTGAATCCCAGCCAGTCTGCAGACGACCCCGTTCACTACACCGTCACAACAAATACAATTGAAAAGAGTTATCAGCAGACTGACAATTTAAATAAAAAGCGGAATTATAGCAATGTCTTTTATTTTATTATTTTATGTATATATATATATATATATATATATATATATATATATATATATATATATATATATATATATATATATATAACATCAATTTGTCATTTTCCTATTCATGTATACAACAAGCATCTGTGACATCCGTGAGCCATTATAACGTGAAGCCTGATCACGTCCAGGAAGTTGGTTTTCAATTGTTATTGGATACATTTATATTTTTATGGAAATACTGAAGGATAATGTTTTTTTTCTATCCAAGGACGTATGTTTAACGATGCATATTAACGAACTTTTGTAAAAATATTTCAAAACTGTAACGAGTGACACAAAATGTATTATTCCTTTATTATTAAGTTAACGACTGAGTCCACTCCTTCATCCTAACTCAAGTAAGCTCTGACACAGTCTGTCTACCTGTGTTAATACCAGCCTACAATGTATATTCCTTTAATAAATATGTACTAATACATATAACTCAGGAATCTTTTTGGGGAAGACTTTTCTCTTTTTATCTATCTATCTATTTATCTATTTATCTATCTATCTAAGGGAGCTGTGTCCTTACTCCCCTCTCCCTCATCACTCTCCAGTCTCCGCCCATGCTAATATACACACGTTCTCCCCCTTCCCTTCATCACCACAACCTTCCACTCCTGTAAGTCTTATGCTTCCCACTCCCTCCTGTCCTACGTCGTCTCTTTTTATGCTCATTTTTTTAACGTGAGTTCCTTGCCTCACTCCCTGCATATTATAGCCTCGAGTTAGTGTTCCCCAGGCGTCAGGTTAACATCCCTTCGTGCCCCTAGCGCCCTTCACCCACCCTTGATGTCTCTGTTGTTTTCCTCAACCCATGATTAGCTAAGCTGTGGCTAGTTATTTGATGGAGAAAAGTGATCTAATCAAGAGTAATGCGCTTATTTTGTAGAACACAGACATTTGATAGATGAAGGGAGGGAGAGGCGATGGACGAAATATATTGAGATGGGTGGAGGGAAAGCGGGTGGAAGATGATACGTGGGTAATGAGACGCAAGGAAGGTAAAGAAAGTGAAAGGAAAAGCAAAGGCAAAGTACATGAAAAAACTGTTGTAAATGTGTAGAAATAGTAAAGAAAAAAGATGAGAGACTACTTAAATATTAAAAGAGAAGGAAGAGAAAGCAAGGAAAACATGCAGCGAACGCAAGTAATGGGATGCAAACAGGAATGTGAAAGAAAGGAGGGGAAGAAAATTAAAATCAGCAAGTTAAAGATGAAAGAAACGAAAGAATGACAAATTGCAAGGTGAAAAAAACAATAAAAAAGAAAGAAAATGACATCAAACACGTAGGATAAAAAAAATATATAATAATAACTACTACTCGTAACACATTTTAATACTATATGAGAATAAACTAATAGGCTTAAGTCAGAAAACGAAAACAAAAGTATTTTATTTAGGTCTGAATGGGGAATGAATGGCTCTTAAGGGTGACTGTACATTATGGCGAAACTCTCGTAAATGTTTGCATTATTTTCTTCGTAAGACGTTTATATATATAATGACGTAAATACCTAAGATTTAAAGGAGGGTATAAGCACCTCTATTTGCACACAGGTCATTTGTTATTCAGGAAAATAACATGGCTACGAGGGTTAAAAATAATAAGTGTGTGTAATGCCGTGGTTGTCCTCAGTTACACGAGCTCTGTCACGTAAAAACTTATATATCCCTCCCTGAGCTATTTTTTGTAGGCCGGCGACATATCAGAATAGCATTTTCTGGGTAATATTCAGAATGATGCTGGAAAAGTGAGGGAATTGGTCTTCTTCCTTTTGTTTTGGATCTGGATATGGAGGGAATAATATAACTATTCTGTGCTTCTATCTCTGTCTGTCTGTCCTTAATGTCTCTTCACTTCCGTCTATCTACTGTGACCTTGAGGTAGTCTTTTCCTTTTCCTTCCTTCGTCACTTCCTTCCCTTTCTCCTTTTTTCTGGCCCTTTCCCCTTCCCTTGTTCCTTCCCCTTGTGTGGGTTACCTGAGTTGCACCTTTGAGAGAGACTGTTTACCGTACGCTTGCTTCTCCCTGGCTGACTTTTTGTTGTTCTCTTTCTTTCCTCAACCCTCGCTGTTTCCCCTCACGCATTTGTTTTTACCTCCCTGCTAGCCATCTTCCCGTTTCTCTTTGGTTGCTTTTCTCTTCTTCCTCTTTCTCTTCCTCCTCCTTCTCCTCCTCCTCCTCTTCTTCCTTTTTCATTGCCACTTGTCTCCTCTTAGCCAACAAACTATCGGATGGAAATTGCCAAGTATTTTTTTCTCCTTTAGCAAAAATATTTACTTATTATTCACTTCATTTTAATTATCTGTTCTCTCTCTCTGTCTCTCTCTCTCTCTCTCTCTCTCTCTCTCTCTCTCTCTCTCTCTCTCTCTCTCTCTCTCTCTCTCTCTCTCTCTCTCTCTCTCTCTCTCTCTCTCAAATAGCAGTTCAATTTCTGTAATGATTCGCAAAATACGGTATTAAATGTGTATGTTATCTGAAACCACACTTGAAAATATTAGTGCTGAGGTTATACGAGTGCGGTAAAAAAAAATATATAGATAATTACCGCTCATTATTTTATTTCCTCTTACATTTGACCCTTGACTTAAAATTGATAAGTTTATTAAAGTATTTATAACTCGTGCGATTGATATACACATTTTATGGTAGAATACTTTCCCTGTCCAAATACTATACTGACAGACGTGAACATTACCTGTGTTATGGAAAAATTTGAAGTGATCTTTCAGGATTACATTCACTTATCATCTTATCTATATATATATTTCCATAATGCTTAATAATTGACCATATACCAGTTTCAAAATTCTACATAGAGGCTCAACAATTCTTCTGAACCCAAATAATTGAAATAATATATGTAGAAAAAAATATAATTCCATCCTATTACGGTTCAATTATTCTAAAAAGAGCAAGCATGGGATATGATGACTGCGTGACAGAATGACATCTACAACATTGATACCAACATGACCTCCAGCACAAAACATTCACGTGATCACAGCGGCATAAAACCACATCCATGTTCTCCTTTGCTCTTCATGTCTCATTATATCAGTGGGGAGGAAGATAATGAATAGATAAGAAACATGGGAGGCAAAGACGTGACATACTACCATGCAAGTCAGAGATTCAAATATTGTGCAATGCAGAGACACATGGCATGAAGGTAAATTGCCTCAGTACAGTGATGTATAAGACACACACACACACACACAGACAGACACACACACACACACACACACATTCACCTTCACACCTTTAAGTTATTTGAGACACTAGGGAGATGGAGGGGTTGTGTATTGCATCAACCTTAAGACTGTGTGGGCAGGACAGGCTGATATATACGGTGTGGGAAAGACACATCCATCTATCTCTTTCCATATTCTTTTTTACTCTCTCTCTCTCTCTCTCTCTCTCTCTCTCTCTCTCTCTCTCTCTCTCTCTCTCTCTCTCTCTCTCTCTCTCTCTCTCTCTCTCTCTCTCTCTCTCTCTCTCTCTCTCTCTCTCTCTCTCTCTTTCTTTTGAGTGCTTGAAACACTTGTCAATAGATACAAATCTCAGTAATAAAAAATAGGCTTCACCCGTTATCCCGTGACATAAAAATCACTTCGGAATGCACACATGGAGAGAGAGAGAGAGAGAGAGAGAGAGAGAGAGAGAGAGAGAGAGAGAGAGAGAGAGAGAGAGAGAGAGAGAGAGAGAGAGAGAGAGAGAGAGAGAGAGAGAGAGAGAGAGAGAGAGAGAGAGAGAGAGAAAGAGATGGACATACATACACACAAACACACACACATACACCTACACATACATACGTGGAAGAGGGAAACCAATAAACAAATCCCCGTCTTTTCCTGATGTACAATTTATGGTTATCCGTTCGTGAAAAACCTCATACAAATAATACCACTCATAAACCTCATTCCTCCTCCTCCTCCTCCTCCTCTTCCTCCTCCTCCTCCTCCTCCTCTTGGGCACTCAAATAAGAAAAATCACCATTAGCTATGAAATAAAGGCGGAGTAGAGGATATATTACCTTGGCTCATCCCTCTCTGGAAACTTTTATCAACAGAGTCAAAGTTAGGTGGGAGGGCAAAAGGAAGGCGAGGGAGTAAGGGTCGCCAGGCGTTGTCACAGTTCAGGTCGGGAGTTACGATGCTCATTAGGGCCGTGACGTGGCGTGTCCGTGAGTAATTAGCGATTGTGTGCTAGTTATGATAAATATTTAAGTTCCTCTCGTTACTTCCTCGTGTTTCCGGTGGTCGGGAATGGCGTGTTCTGGTTTTATTTATTTATTTATTTGTTTTAATGAAATATGTTTTTTTATTTCGATGGTAGTTTATGTTTATATTATGCATTGTTTTATCTATATTATTTGGTTCGTGTGTGTGTGTGTGTGTGTGTGTGTGTGTGTGTGTGTGTGTGTGTGTGTGTGTGTGTGTGTGTGTGTGTGTGTGTGTGTGTGTGTGTAATTATGGTTTGTCTGTTATGATGGCGTGGTGGCAAAAGGCTGATTCGGTGGTAGTGTTATTATTGGTGTTGGTGGTGTGTGGTCCTAGTGGTAATAACATGATTAATGACACTACAACAACTACTACTGATACTATAACTACAAAAACAATTACTACAACTGCTAATAAACTTTAACTACAATTTCTACTGCTACAATAACTACAAAAAACCATTACTACTACTACTATAACTACAACTACTACTTCACTACAAAAAATAATCTTTCTATATAGGTATGTATTCTTTCCGATGTCCTTGTGTTGCTAAATTAAAAAAAAACTCCATCAATTCTTTCTGGTGTTCAAAAATATGTGAAAGGGCTTCTTTTTCCCTTTATGTTTCCCCTTTTCCCTTCCTGTGTGTCCCTCCATCATGCAGGTAAAGGTGGTGTAGATGGGTCTGTGCTCCACCAGTTAGCAGGCTGCAGGTTACACTATACTGTGTTTCGCTATATCGTGAAAATGTTGTAAATATTAAAAAATGATGCAGAAAAAGGGCTGATGCAGACTAGAACTATACTGTGTAATGGCGTCATGTTGAAATTTATTATTATTATTATTAGTAGTAGTAGTAGTAGTAGTAGTATCATTATTATTAACATTATCATTACTATTATTGTTCTTTTTTTTTATAATTGAGTTCTAGTTCATTGCTGTATGAATATATATATATCATCTCACTGGGACATCAAACTAACCCGGTATGTTTTAATAATTTTGTCCACACCCGCTACAAAACACACCAATAAAACAAGGTTCAAGCAAAACCATTACTTATATTTTCACAACAATACGAGCGTGATGCGTAATTTATCTCTAACGCCAAAAACACTACACATACACTCACTACAAAGCGTATTTAGCGGCGCCTACTATGAATAAAATAGTGCCCATGTATGTATGTATGTATGTATGAATGTATGTATGAATGTATGTATGAATGTATGTATGTATGTATGCCAGTGTATTATCATGCAGTTTTACTTTAACGAGCATCCGCTTCTGAAGGAGAAATTTGCACCTTTCAGCGGATAGAAAGACTTCCATTCCAAGTCGGAGCAGAAGAACTTACAGACAAAGGGAAGTGCGAAGCCGGCTTGATACATTACTCTATCCGGATTTCCAAGAACGGGAAACATGCTATCAGTTTCCCCGTGTTCCTGATGTGCCTCTCTCTAAAAGGTCTTCCAGCCGAGAACTTCAGACAAATCGTAAACGGAAAATGGAACAAGAATATGGAAAGAGAGAAAAATAAATATCAATTACTATCTTTTGAATATTATATCAATAGTTCCGTGTTGTATACAGTTATGTGTGTACTGATGCTAATTATTATCATCATAGTTATTTTATGATTGCTATATAATTAATGCATCAATAAACATTTTCCAATCATTAAGCTTGTGATTTAATGTTGCTTTTACCATCAAAATTTTGTTTAATGTAGAATAAATGCAAAACGAAGGATGGAAGCACATCACGTCTGTCTGTTTACTTATTCAAATTTGTGTTTTCGTCTCCAACGTTTTTGGTTCTATTGTTTCTAGTGTATTTTTAACTAACAAATTAACTTTTTTATAATCGATATGTCTGTTAATGAAAACCCAATACACACCTCTAATTTTTTTTACCCAGCTGCTGTAAACACTCCATTATTCACAGCATCAAAGGGCAAAGCTTCACCCTGTTATTACCCTTCAAAAAATCCATACCTTTTATATTTTCGAACCTTTTATGAATTATGTTCCCTAATATGCCCATGCCACGCCTGGGGCCCGCGACACAATGATGACTGTATCATTACCGTTAATTGCGGTGACCTCCTCGCCCCCTCCCACCTGTGGCCCGTATGGAAGGGGATGAGAGAGAGAGGGAGGGAGAGTTTTCGACCATCAAAGGGAGTTAAAATTTAGCCCTTTTCACGGCGGACGTATTTTACACATTCATCGGTGTATTAGCGTTAATCACTTAATTCTATCTTAATACATTTTCAAGACAAGATTATAAACAATATATACAAACTAAAACAGAAATGGTGTATTATCTCAAGTCGTAGTGACAGTATTCATCAGTTAACAAACATAATTAGACATTCAAAGTACTGTTCAGCAAATATCATATACAGAACTCTATTCTTTGTTTATCTCTCTCCTAGGTTGCATTGCATTTGGAGGCAGCGATGTAATCCTCACATAAATGTAGTTTTAATACATTTCTATATATATAAAAAGGTGCCTTGAGGACCATTAGATCGTATTTGTAAACGTAAATGTATCACAACATTACGTGCTCATTAATCTGACTTATAAGAGCTTCAGAAGTCCTTTGGGGCAAGAATAACTGAAATCAGCATAGAGTCTTTAAACAAAAAGCACATCTCCTACATATTCTTGGGTACATCTGAGGAGGGAACATCCTTTTGGACTCTTAAATAACATGATAATGAAGCAGTTAAGGGTCAAATGAGATGGTTATGGCACGAGGGAGGTGTAGACGCAGTGTAAGCCTATGTGAACTGCGTGGAAGACTACAAGAACAGGAAGTGTAGAAGAAAGCCTGAGAGAAACAAGAACTCCAAATGCACCCGAAGTGTTGTCTGAATACTCGTGCAGGAAAATTATACTGGAAAATTATACAAGCATGAAAATGAACCTAGATATGTATATTTATTTTATGCATCTTGTAGTTGTTAGTTTTTTTTTCTCTCTCCCTCCCTCTCTCCCTCTCTCTCTCCCTCTCTCTCCCTCTCTCTCTCTCTCTCTCTCTCTCTCTCTCTCTCTCTCTCTCTCTCTCTCTCTCTCTCTCTCTTTTTCCAGACATGAGAAAGTATCATTAATGCTCTTATAACTTTCAGTATTTCTTGCAAGGATGGAAAACAAAAATTGTGATATGAAATGAAAAAAAAATTGTAAATGATGAAGATAATGAAAATGATGATAATGATAATAACAATAATAATAATAGTAGTAACAATAATAACAATAATAATAATAGTAGTAACAATAATAATAATAATAAAAATAAAAATGATAATAACAATAATAACAAGAAATATTTATGGATGTATAAATATTTCCACAGCTTCGACGACAATCCTAAAACATTTAAATACACCTAAAATTTCAGGGCAGGAGAAAAGAGCACACCTTCCCACAATACTTTCTCCCTCGCCCCCAAAGGAAGTGAAGATGCTTTCCTTAAGATTACCTTCTTTTCTGCTTTAAAACAAATTTCCTCTTTAGCCACTCCTCTACACCTTCTCCCGGAAATTCCTTATACGTGACCTAATTCCGCTTTTCCGCTTCTTGAAAGGGATTCCACACTAGAGGAAACCCTATATTACTCACTTAAAATAAACTCCCAAGGGTCCCAGCGCCCCCTCCAGCGTGACCCCCTTCCCTCAACTCGCCAATTGTGACCATAATGACGCCGGGAACTGCGGGGGTCGACTCATTAATCACAGCCGTCCTTCTTTATCTCCAGAGCCCATATATTAAGGCCCAGTGGAGGAGTTTTCGGAAATTTGGAAGTAAGCTATCACGGTACTTCTTCTTCAAATCGTCTTTCTTCTTCTTCTTCTTCTTCCTTCTATTCCTCTTTCTCTCCTTTAATTCTCTTCTATTATTGTTGTTGTTATTGTTGCTCCCTCCTCTTGTTCTTGTTTTTGTTCTTCTTCTTCTTCTTCTGCCGCCTAGCACACAAAATTTTACAAGTGAGAGGCAGACCGAACGTACACATGTTCTTGACCTTTGCCTATCCTTCCGCCATTGTGACCTTCTAACCCTATTAAAGACTGCGCCAAAATGTCAAGAATCGATGGAGCCAATACCCGCTTACATAGGTTTCTTCACACAGTTTTCTCAGCTTCGTGGAAAACACTCGTAAGGGAATTAAAGGAAAACATAGCAAAGAATACCTGTAAATATCGGACCACAATAAAATCTTTTACAACCACTGAAAGCATAGCAGTGCTCTCTGAGGGACATATCTTCGAGGTTGAGAAGGGTCAGAATGTATTAAACTGTAAGATTCAGTTTTATACCATTACATATCTGTTCTGAAGGCCAATAGATATTTCTTCTTTTTTTCTATTCTAGTAAATTTCAATTCGCTTTCTTCAGATGAGTTCCAATTTTTGAAGAACTAAGTTATCAAAAGTAACATTGATTTCTACGACTACAAAATAGCCACATGAGCTGGATATGAAGTCTAGGAGATGCATTCAGTCCCTGCGTGTAGCTGTGCTAAGCCCCCGAGACTCAAGCCACACAGCCGCCAAGCTATTACCACAGCCGCTCACAGCCACCAATAAGCCGGTATGCGAAGAGGGAGATTGAGACACACACGCATCGATAACCCTTGTTCTCCCTCTATCTCCGAGGACTTGCTTCCGCACAACGTCTGCTGCAGTGTTTCCGCAGCTGTTCACTGGAGCTGAGGAGAGGATAGTGCAATATTCCGAGCAGAGCAGAGCAGGTATCAAGGTATTCTTGCAAAATTCAAAGGAAGAACAGTAGAACAACAAAATATATATAAAAATCTTGGAAGGAGGAAAACAACACCACTTTTCATTGCTTACTATTCTCGAGTTTTCCTCTTTGTTTCGATTACTAAGTTTCATTATAAGATATATATAGGTGTGTGTGTGTGTGTGTGTGTGTGTGTGTGTGTGTGTGTGTGTGTGTGTGTGTATAAGTAGTGTGCATGCTGTGTACGTGTGTGCGTGTATGCTCGTTCGCGTGTTTAGGGAGAGAAACACTTTTGGATGCTAAGCCTTAACGCGTTCAAAGTTTTCCCTCTGTGGGCCTTTTTTCCTCGCTCATAAGAGGTCATGCGAGCAAAACTTTGTGCACGATAAAGGTTTTGTCTCACAAGTGTTCCTTCCCACAGATGCCGGGCTTCCAGGATACAGTATAGTGAATACCTGTCCTTATTTACCCCAAGTATGACGCCTTTCCTGCTAACACTAATTTTGTTGTTTTGCATTAATATAAAACTTCCTAGCCTATATAGAAAAGATGATGATGACGTGTCTCGTAAACAGATCACTAAAATAACCATAAGGAGTCTCTGTTCTTGTATTCATCTATTTTTAGCGGCACTGTAATACTTCAAGTCCTTCGTCGCCTCGAGAATCAATACTTTATAGGTTCAGCAAAAATTTCGAAGCTGAGAGAGACTACTTGGAGGTTAGAATATTAATTACCGGAGTTTGGGAAGAGTTAGTATCCCTGCACATTGACTAAGGAGGAGGGAGAGAGGGGGGGTGAGTGAGGCATGGCTCTCCTACAGTATTCCTTCGCTTTGTGGTGGTCATGAACGTTGTTGGTGTACAAAGGACACAAGGGGATGAGGCGGTTTTGTGTTGCGAGCCACAAGAAAAAGAAAAAAAAAGTTGTTTAAAGGTAAAGAATATATGTGAAATGTTTCGTTCATAAACTGATATTTGGTAAAAGAAAAAATCGAAAATTTTCAATATGGTCTCAAAGAAAACGATATTAGTGTGATTCAACCGTCGAGTTGTGGCCTAAGTGGCATCATTTTCTCGCTTACTTTCATCTATATAATCCAGGGACAGAATTTTTGAAGAAAAGTACAGTTTCAGAGCCTGGGCAAGGAAGGCGGCTGCATAATTTGGTGTGGTGAAAGAAGAGCATGGCCGCGTGCCAGCCTGCAAGATAACACCACTCCTTCACCACACCTGTACTGATAAAGGTTGAAAAAAATATTCGTACCTACGCATCGCCCTGACAATTTCTAACCCGATTTACATAGTAGGGAGTAATAGTGCTAATCGATTTGTTAATGAACGCCATTTTACTTAGATGAGCTATATCAGTCCTAGATTACCGAGGTCATGCATCTATAGCCTGTTTTCCCTGGTAATACTACAACACGTGTATTTTTTACTTATTTAGGTATTCATGTTACGGCTAGAAGTGTGCCAGAATATGCAGCAGGGATGTAAATAGTGAAGGCACACCGAGTCATGCACGGTCGGCGGCAGGAAGCATGTTTATCTTGACACATATCCCCAAGGACCGTGTTTTGTGGTGGTTCTTGACTTGCCTGAAGCTGCAATCAAGGGACTACTTGTTCTTGCTGTGGATCCTGTGTCGGTGTGTGATGTTTTCAGTGTTACCTGCTCAGTGTCATCTAGTAATGTAGTAATTGTGGTTTAAAACTCACACAAGGTTTAAATACGGCTGTGCGAAATATGTGCAAACACGGAAATGTGAATAACTAGTTACCATGGCAAGGATGGAGGTATTTCTATCTCATTACAATGCAAATTTTCCGTTGTATCAATCCTTAATCTCTCTTTGTCTGGTGAAACGCTGTACTATTTTTCATCAAAGGGATATCATTTGCTTTATCACAGATTGTTAATAAAAAATTGGTTGATAACAAAGCTTTATTTTACGGAGATAATCATATTGCCAATAAACTTATAAAAAATGATTGTATAATATTAATCTTGAAATTTATTTTTTAATTGTAATTGATATTTTACACTAATTCAAGTGATGAGGTTTAAGTAATTTCCTATGAATTTTCATTTCAGTTTTCATTATCCTCTTCCCATTTTTATCCGACACTGACGCTAAGAGGCTCAACTAGATTATACCGAGTAGTTATCATACCTAATTGATTACATTAATGAATAGAAACATTTTTATTTAGGAAAAACCTTTAATATGTAAAAGTGCGAAAATCTTATTGCAACTATCCACCTTGCAGCCACTATCTAACACAATTATGAATTATTATTTAGCTTATGATAAAAATAACAGTGTAAGTATTATAATGAATTATTAATCTGCTACACATGATTGTTTTTTTCCTTTCTTTAATTTTTATGTATAGCATTGCAGTTTATAAAAGCTTTGCCGTTTTAAACTAACATAATATGAAAACATATAACACCATTTAGCCAAGGTCACGTGTGCAATCTACTGCCTGGAGCATCATCAACACCACAACCTTGTAATGATACTTTGTTTCTATTGTACGTCAGCCAATCATACAAACGCGCTACAATTACATTCAAACATTGGTAATATTCAAAACGCATTCTAACAGGACCAGCATGATTGTCACCAAATGTTTATGCAGATATTTGCGGAACAGACGCTGAGAAGTGGCCTCTGAAAATGCGCCTTAAATAACAGATAAGTTTACTAGAATTCTAATCGACAAAAATGCATGTTGAGCTGGGAAGTACGACCATGACTACGGCAGCAGCCATGTCTGTATCACCACGTTATCACAAAATATATTCTTGATGCTGGAACATGTTGTAGACGCTAAGTTAGGCTTTGCTGCCATTATTAACCAAGGACGGAACGGATAGGAATAAGATATCTAAGACCATGCTTTCTTTTTCTCTTATTTTTTATCTCTCTCGCCTTGTGTGTGTGTGTGTGTGTGTGTGTGTGTGTGTGTGTGTGTGTGTGTGTGTGTGTGTGTGTGTGTGTGTGTGTGTGTGTGTGTGTGTGTGTGTGTGTGTGTGTGTGTGTGTGTATACATATCCACACATCATTTGGAGCATCATCACCTTTTTGAGAAACTATAAAGAGTAGACATATGTCGTACATTTTTTACTCCTTTCTTTCTATTTTTAATCTGTGACGTATTTTATAATGACATTCCAAATACTGGCTTTTTCCCTTCCACTTTCATCTCCCACTTCTCCCTCCCACCTTTTTTTTTACTGTCCCTCACTCTTTTCCTTCTCTAATCATGTTAATATTTGCCTCTTTTCATCATTTCTTACATTAACACACTAAAAGCCGATAAAGTCATTAGACTTAACTGATTATAAATTATTCCCTTGACCTTGGGACGTTAATAGTGTTTTAATAGTTCAGGTACACGTGATGAGGTCTGCTTACACATGGAAACTTAAAAGGTTCTTAGTATCGTCTTTTAAGTCTTGAAAGAAGTCAAGTTTCTGGAGCATAAAACTAATTGTAGTAAGACTTCTTAAGTCGACTTTTTTCTAATACCTCGCCTCGTCTTGGTCCGCTTGAAACAAACTAAACTACTTCTTGTAAAGTTGAAAATGATAAATGTAATAATAGTTATTGAGAGAAATGCAAACCATAAGGAAAACATTCATACAGACTCATCCAGGGATAGACAACAAAGTGTGATCCAATAGTGTGGTGAAACATGTGTATAACAAAATAAATGAATTGACTAACTGATTGCAAAACACACACACGCACACGCACACAGACACGCACACACGCACACACACACACGCACACACACACGCACACACACACACACACACACACACACACACACACACACACACACATACAAACAAACAAACCTATAGACACAGCTACACACACACATACAGTAATCACACCTATGTTCGAATTCCCTTGACAATGAAACTCCTACCAAAGTCAAGAATAACAACATTAAGGGACACATTTAAGTTTCTTTCTCATCCAACTTTCTTCCACTAAACTTTAACTGACTCCCTAAGGCTTGGCAGATCTTAAGCTCTCTTAGAACAAAGCTCATGTTGTCTTTTTCTCGTTGCAGCTCCTCAGCCCCGGGGTCATGGCGGCCAACGTGCTGATGCCGCTGCTGATTCCCCTTGGCGAGCAGCTGACCAACGGTGAGTGTGGGGCAGGGAAGGGTGCAAGGGTGGAGGGACGGCCCGATCGGGATGAAAGACGAAGGTAAGCGACAAAGAACGATGAGAGGAAGTGAGGTAAGGAGTAGAGAGAAAGGGAAAGATGGTGGAAGAACAGTGTAATGAAAGATGATAAACGTGGAAGGAGGAACAAATGATAATGATCCGTAAACACAGCAAAAGAAGAGGATAATGTAATGGTAAGTGAAAGATCTTCAAGACAATGTTGCGGGTCATGAAAAATGTGTATTTATTCATGTTTTACTGATTCAAATGGATTGTTATTACAGATTACCAGATTTCTCAAGAACATAATGCTTTCTCATCACAGTCTCCCACGTGGGTATTAACAAACAGTATTATATCTCCACATCAATGATCTCTGAGCAATCCATAACGACCAATCTGCTACTCTCTCAGTTAATGGTTTCCCAGGAATTAAAACTAAGACAAAAGTTAATTATACTGTAAGATAAATGATATGATTCGACCGGTGCCATCTTCATTTCTTTTTTTTCATAGGATTTCCGTGACTCAATTCATGACACAAGAATATAACACACATGCAGTACGTCTAGCTGAGTCTCCTTGACCTTGATTCCTCCCTAGACGTGCTGCCAGAAAGGGGATAAATTTCTACTACACGTTTCCTTTATAAATCCTATTGCCATGAATTTGATTTTGAAGTCTTCCTCCTCTTCCAATATTGCAAACCCAAGGTGACGCAACACCAAAGGCATACGTCGCATTCTTAACATGGAATCTAAGGGAGGTTTTTCGCAACTCAGAAACAAGATTTATACTGAGAAAAATATGACCAAAAACAGATGATCCACGGTGGTGTTCGTGAACATATATACTGTAGAGAGAAAGTTTTACAACTGCCAGGCTGCACGATCACTCACATGTGTGCACGCAACCAAACACAAACACACATGCACGCTAATACACACATAAAAATAGAGAGAGAGAGAGAGAGAGAGAGAGAGAGAGAGAGAGAGAGAGAGAGAGAGAGAGAGAGAGAGAGAGAGAGAGAGAGAAAGAGAAATGACACACATACAAAAAAGTGCAGAAGTAGAACAAGGTGGATAGGAAGAGTAATAACCACCAGCATATCGAACCAAAACAATGCAAGGAACCGTGTGAAGTGTCAGTGGCTTGCCTTTGAATAACGTACGCACATACAACGATAGAGATACACTCACTAGAACGATGAAGGAAAAAAATATTGTTTCCATCCTCTTCCGTGTGTGTGAGGGGGTAGGTGGGTGGGTGTGGTGGTGGGGAGAACATGGCGGGGATGGACGAGTGGCTGCATACACGTGTTTGTGTGTGTGCTTTCCACGACCCTCTTGACGGACGTGCTGGTCAGGTGTCCCAGGTGTTGGTCTTTGTTCACGGGTCTTTGTTCGTGAAGGGAGAGAAAACACGAGTACTAAAAAGAGATTGAAAAATGAGAAGGACAGAGCGAAAGAGAGAGTGAGAGAGCGAGAGAGCGAGAGAGAGAGAGAGAGAGAGAGAGAGAGAGAGAGAGAGAGAGAGAGAGAGAGAGAGAGAGAGAGAGAGAGAGATGGAGAGAGAATATTCATGCATATATAAATATGTAAATGAAGACTGTCAGCTACACACGAAAATGTATTCGTATATTGAATTTTATGTGAAAAAGAGACGATGAAAGACCAATGTACTGACAGAATGATTGATTAGATCAAAGCATACTAGCACATAATATATTTATATATATACACATACATATACGTATATGTACATATAAATATATATTTATATATACAAAGAGAAAGAGAAGAAAAATATAGAAGAGTAAAAGAAAGGGAGACAGAGACAGAGACAGAGACAGAGACAGAGACAGAGAGAGAGAGAGAGAGAGAGAGAGAGAGAGAGAGAGAGAGAGAGAGAGAGAGAGAGAGAGAGAGAGAGAGAGAGAGAGCTGCAGTTGAAACTTGAAAATGGGAAATTAAAGGAAACAACACGTTACCCAACCACACCGCCATGACCACTAACAGTCGAGGAAACCCACCAACACCCCATCCACCCATCCACCCACCCACCCACCCACCCACCCGCCCACCCTTCCCACCCACCCCTCCATCCATCCCCATCCATCCCCAGTCCCCAACACAGCGCCACGATCACCCCGCACCCAAACAAAACAAACAGCCTTGCCTTCCACGCACCACCGCCTGCACGCCCACCCTGCCACTCCCCACGCCTTCACCACAACCCTGACACCACCACACCACAACCACAACCACAACCACAACCACAACCACAACCACAACCACAACCACAACCCAGAGAGTCGTCGCCCACAAGTCCCAAGAATCAACTCGTCATATTTTCCATACGACGAGGTGGCGACTGACTTCTGACTAAACTGAAATTACCTCTCACACCACCATCTGCATATGCATGAGTCGCGTGTCCCGCTGAGATGAATGGCGGGGCAGAGGAGTCACGAGCAGCGGGGCGTGGGGTCGTGTCGTTAGGTAATTAGAGAAGGGAAGGTCTTGGTGCCGGAAGTGACGAAGAGAGGCCAGGGTCAGGCACAGGTTATCAATAAAACGAACGTCAGATGAAGGCCTCGGTATAATTTGTTTCGCATAATAATTTTTTTTTTCTTCTTCTCTGCATCGTTAATGAAAAGGTTACACATGATGGATGAGAGATTACGCTAAGTTGAGCTGCTTCCAAATATTGTTGCAGAATGACCTACAAAATTTCTACTTACTGCTAAGAAAAGACTGTAAAAAGAACAATTTTCTTAGTAATAAAGATTTAGATGGAAAGCAAATCAGTGAAAATGAATAGTTAATATCACCTGTCTCTTGTTCTCATTATCTTCCTCTTCTTCTTGCTATTTATCTCTCTCTCTCCATCATTTTACACTTCTCATTTCCCTCTTCGCTCCCCCCAGTTGTCTCACCCGTAGTTCACTCCCTCCATTGTTCGACTCTGGCACTGCAGGCGCTACAGTAACTACTAATTACAACTTGCAAACAAAGGAGGTGCCACTCGCCTTAGTTCCTGCGGATAGTACAAGGTATGAGATAGGATGGCACAGGAAGAGGAAGGCAGATGACGAAGAGAAGAAGGAAGGGAAAAGGAGAATAAATAAGAGCAAGAGGAGAGGGAAGAGGAGGTAGATGACGATGAGATTGGAAACTGGAGGAGAAAGACGAGGGAAAATGACATCGAGATTGGGAGCTTTAATTGGAGAAAGTACGTAGAAGGCGTGGGAGGATGAGAGGCAAGCGAGAAAGAGGAAAGATTTGGAGTTGAAATGTAAAGGAAGAATTGAATGGCAAAGAGGAGGTGGTGGACGCAAGGGTAAAGGTGGGGAGGGATGCCAGGTAAAAACTACGAAAAAAAATGATGTATAGAGAAATAGAATATAATAAATAAAATATATATGCGTATGATTATTAAGTTAGATAATCACATGCGAACAATAACAAGGTAGGCAGAAAATTATGACGATGTTACAGATAAGAACTAAAACATCATCATCATTATCATCATCATTATTATCGTCACCTTCATCATCAACAGCTGGTGGAACACACGTATCTGCATAACTGTATCTGGGAGTCCTATTAAATGCGCAAGACTTCACTGTGTCTCATTCCACCTCGGATTGTGAGGACGGCAAGGCTCCCACGAACCCATCAAGTCTGGCCTAAAATACAGCAACATTCCCGGGGTGACGAGATCCTGGCCCATAAATAGAAACTCTCTGCAGTATAGTATATTCATCATATCTTCCTTTATATTTGCATTTACTGAGCTCTAGATTGAGAGACTGAGTGAGAGAGTAAGAAAGAAAAAAACAGAGATGAAAGAGAGAAACACGACTGCAGTAACGAAAAGGGAGTATGACAGAGAACTTCAGAAGGGGAGCAAAATCTGAAAGGTTTCCTCCCCGCCTGTCAATACACAGTCGCCACTCTACAAGGATATTGACGTCAACAGGACCTGGAACGAGTGCCAACCTAAGGGCGCCTCCTCCTCTCCCTTTCCTTGTGTTTCACGTGGATCTTGTCTTGACTTCCACTACCCCCACCGTCACCTATCGTACCTGACATGAGAGTTCCACCTTTCCCATAAGTTCAATTCAGCCCACCTTGTGTCAGGAGTTAATAGGAACTTCTGAGTGCTCTGCTAATTAACTGCCTTCAGGTGCGTGTTGCAGGTACGCCTAATTCCTCCAAGAACAGGTGATGAGGTGGAGACATAGCCCACCTCACCCTCAAACCTGCTGCCTCACCTCCTTCTCACGCACTCCAATACCCTCAGTCCGTCACTGATCTCACTCGATATATCGGCAGCCTTGGCCAGCCTGTCGACCACGTCTCCCTCAACCCATTCCAATTTCCTTCCAGCAGCAAACGATGCACGCAGTCACGAGCACAGGCAGCGGACAAACCCCCTTTCACCCAAACTCACGCACACCTGTTTTCATGATGCAGCTGCCTTAGAGGTGGCAGGCGCAGTACTATTGGAGATACACCTTCAAATGGCCTCGGTAGGGAAATGGTGAAGCTGGAAGCGCACGGAAATCGCCCTACTTGTATCTAAAACATTATCTTATTGTTGTATTGTTGCATATATTTAATACATACAAAACCAGCACTCATCTCTAATCACTTCAATAATTACTAACTTTTCACTTCATTCATCTCCAGATAATCATGATGCATCCGTTGCTCAATAAAATGACACGTTGTATATATCTCTCAATAAACAAAGAATCCAATATTACATTCAAAACAAATCCTTCTAATCCATCAGGACTTTACAGTCATCTACTTATAATTCACACACTCCTTTCCTACTGCTGTTCCCTTCCTCGCATCTAGTACTTCAAGGACTTTTCTCACCTCTCACTCAATCAATGCACCAATAAAGAACAGAGAGAAGAAAAGAGTCACTGATTATAATACCCAACAATGATGAGAGGGTGAACAAATGTAAGTCTTATCCAAAATACTGAAGTTAGCTATTGATAACTGACTTATAAGTACTTATAAGCTTACCTTCTTGTTCCCGAAACTTTCTACATCTGTTTTTGACATTATTTTTAGTCTGTAGTTTATTATTTTAACTGTGACATGCACATTCTTACTTGACATTGACTTCGATTTAGGAATGGTTGAGAATACGTTTTAGGTAACCTTCCTTGCCCGTTTTCTGTGTTGAAACTCATTTTCTATCATTCAACTCTCAGGGTAAGCGAAACTATTTCAAGATGGAGACCGAAAAGAACGTAGAGAGAGAGAGTAAAGAGAGAGAGAGAGAGAGAGAGAGAGAGAGAGAGAGAGAGAGAGAGAGAGAGAGAGAGAGAGAGAGAGAGAGAAGAAAAAAAAGTAAAGAAAATAAAGATATTATTCTGTTTACCCTATTTTCTCTCTACTCTCTCTTTATATATAGGAAAATCTTTATAGATTTAGTTTACAACTGGATTTTTCTCTCTCTTTCTCTTTTCATATCACACCCACCCACCCACCCACGCACGCACGCCCCACAACCACATCCACACACCCACATCCACACACCCACACACACACACACACACACACACACATCCACCCCCCCCACCCCCCACACACATACACACACATTCATTTATTCATTTATTCATCTAATCATATAATCAGGAAGGCGTTTACTCACGGTGCTTAATCAAGTGAGTGAATCATGCGCCTGTTGGCTGCACCAGAATTTATTGCAAATTGAAATATAATCTGCCATGCAATTATAATATCACTATCATAAACATTGGCTCACTATTTATACTTAACATCAGTGTAGTTATATCTGAGTTGTGCATTTGGTGTTATGGTTAATCTTTTGAAGTCTCATGCACGTGTGACTATTATTATCATGGCAAGGTTGGTGATGTAAGTTGATTCTGTGTCAGTAATGCATAATGGAATGTTGTAATGCTAATAAATGTCCTCTTTATTGATATTGCAGTTCTTTGCCTGTTTTTCTTTACACATTGAAGCACATGGCATTGATAACTTGAAATAATAGGATTCACTCTCTCTACCTATCTATCTATCTCTTTTTTTTTCCTTCTCTTTCTCTCTTTTCTGTCTTCTAGTATCACTACAAAACACTTGATACTTCTACGGTCTACATTTCAAAATTATAATATCACGTATACACTAACTACCCATGCCTGAAATTTCCATATGAATAGGCCTTGGAATTCCTCAGATTAAACCCTTCCAATATGACCTCTTTACGTAATAAGGGTTTTAATAACTTTGCCAGCCTCCTCAACGTGAAATTCAGCAATATTCGTGGTTTTAAATCTTACTTCCTTATGTACACAGCACCAACTCGCCTCCACTCCACCTCACGTTTCCTCACTTAGACTTAGGAGCTTGAGGCTATTGACACCAGCAGCTTGGTACTAGTTCGTCTTTCTTCCTATATCCTCTGTTTCAATCGGAGGCTGGATGTGGTGCTTATGTTGGCTCTCTCTCTCTCTCTTTCTCTTTCTCTCTCTCTCTCATTGTCTTTTTCTTCCTCAATAGTCTTCCTGTTTTTTGTATTTCACGTAATTCTGCACAAAAAAAACAATCCCTACTCTTTGTTATGCTTATCTGTTTTTCTTTCCTTTCATTGGATTTATTTTTACAACTAACAGCTGCCCTTCCTTTCACCACCACAAATAAAACGGTGTGACAGATGTAAAAGTTGTGATGTTTCTGTATTATATTTGCAACTTACTCTCTCATTTTCCATCATCCATCATCTCATCTTCTATCAGTAAGGATTATGTGGATGTATCTTTGCCAATTCTTTACATGAACCTAACTCTCTTCATAATCATTCCTCTCCTTGACTATCTAATAATTTCTTCCTTACTATCTACTATTTACTACTGACACTATTTTTCTTTTTTTTTGCACCCATACACTCGTTATTTTGCGTTCATATTCACTTTAGACACTTTGTATATACACCAATCACTCTATCTGATGCACTGTTTCCTTCCCTTCCATTCAACTTTCTTCCATCATAATTATTTTTGTCTCACTCCCGGAAGTATCACACACACTTTGAACAAGTACCAGAAACTTTTCCTCTCCTCCCCACACTTCACTCTCTCTCTCTCTCTCTCGGATTCTCAAGCACTATTATTCATTCCTCTTTGTCTGCTGCTATTCACATTCATGGACTTGCACGTTACTTTTATCCATTAATAATAATAATAATAATGATGATGATGATGATGATAATATTCACTACATGCAAATATCTCTTTTTATTATGCTCTCTCTCTCTCTCTCTCTCTCTCTCTCTCTCTCTCTCTCTCTCTCTCTCTCTCTCTCTCTCTCTCTCTCTCTCTCACTGTAGAGATAAAAACAAAGATACAACTAAAGTGGTAGAGTTCTCTTTCCTCTGATTTGTGTGGTGGAGAGGGTTACGTTGTGGTGGTTGTGGTGAAAACAGTCTCTGGGCACGCTTTGGAGTAAGGGAGAAGAGAGAATTATTCCTTCTCCTCTCTATCCTTCCTCCTATTCCTCTGCCACCAATTATTTCCTCTTCCCTCTCTTCCTCCTCCTCCTCCACGTTCTCGCCCTTGTCCTCCTCCTTCTCCTTCCACTTCTAATTTTCTTTCTTATTTCCTGGGTCCCCTTTTATTTATTTTTTTTACCCTGGATTCAAGTGTTATATTCCCTGGTCATGATATGTTCCTAGCGTTTCTCTGTTTGCATTTCTCTATCACGGTCCGTTGTTTTTCTTCTTCTTTTCCCTTCAATTTCTTTTTAATTTGTTCTTAGCGAGTGTTAACCTTCCTTACTATTCTGTATCTCTATGTTATTTATTTATTCATTTTTTGGGGTGTGTGTGTGTGTGTTTTTTTTTTTTAGTCACTTGGTGTAGGAATACCAATCAAAAAGGTGTTCGCATTTTTGTTGCTGTAAAATTTCGGGTTGTTTTTATTTTGCTATTTGGGAATTGGTATTGTTTGTATATTTTGCATTGTATGAAAAAAAAATAGAAACCCATCAACCTGTGTGTATCGGCATATCTCTCTATCTCTCTCTCAAACAAACACACAAACAAACACACACACACACACACACACACACACACACTCTCTCACACCCACACACACACCCTCACCAATAACTTTCCTTCCTACGTCCTTACATCAGCATTATTAATCATCAAACTCACTCCTGCACCACTCATGAATACAATCTTCCCTCCACAACTTCCCTCTACCGCCGCTTTCCTCCTCACCTCCTCATAATGTTGTTGGCTCGCCCTCCTCACCTCTTTCCTCACAATTAGTCTTCAGTCTCCCAGCACCTCCTTTTCTCGCTCCAAAAACCTCCAACTTGGTAGGATAATCACTTCACATTTGAGATATATTATGGTCGCTTGTATTATTATAGAGCCATACCTACTGTAAACTAGCTAACTCATTCTGTCTCTGTCTGTCTCTTTTTCTCTCTCTAAACACTCGCACACACAGATATGATGTTTTATTTCCCAGCATATGAGAAAAAAATATGCCTTGTTTGTGTGGAAGAAGAAAAAACTTCACATTAAGTTTTCTCCGGATGACATCAAATGAGCCTTAAAAGTTTGCTGTAAAACCTTTCTTTCTCTGATTTCTTGTCCTTTCCTTCGTCAGTCTCTCCTTCACCTTTTCAGCCTTAAATTCTGAAGATATTTTTTAGGTGTCTCGTCTCCCAAACCTTCTCTTTTTCCTTTTATCATTCCAATCTTTAAAACCGTATTAAATTTCCTTCAATTTCCAAAAGTTTGTGATAAACACCAACTCGTATCATATATTTCCCTTATCTTCCTCTTGAGTATACAATTTATGACTATGAAAGGAAGTGTATAGAATAATGCTGCAAGGAAAATAGTTTAGCAAAGATATATGTCAACGAAGTAAAGAACATATTCATATCATTTAGTTTTAACGTGTAGGATTATCTGTGTCTGTCTATAATTCTAAATGTTTTAAAGTGAGTTCCATGCCTCTCCAAACAGTTGTGTTATGATGACTTAATGGAGCATGCAACATCCGCACTAGATCTAGAAAGTTGAAACTACACTTTAATCGTGAGTTTTCGGACATGTCTCACATTCTAGCTGCAACAGGTGTGTGTGTGTGTGTGTGTGTGTGTGTGTGTGTGTGTGTGTGTGTGTGTGTGTGTGTGTGTGTGTGTGTGTGTGTGTGTGTGTGTGTGTGTGTTCACTAGAGTGTGTACGTGGTTGTGAGCTGCTATTGCACACACTTTCACATATATATCACAGTTGCCTTTACATAAACTACATCTGCTGTTGACTTTGCTGTGTCTGCGAGCTATTCGAAGCAACACGCACTCTCGCAAAGCCTCAAACTGGGGGAAACTGCCTCAAACTTATTCCATCGAGGCGCTCACTGTAGTTCGAGGCTTGAAACAACTTGACCAATCAATCAAGCAAGGTAAAGACAGTCGCCCACCTGACCTCCTTACCTTGCAACGAGGACCCACACTAAAAGCAATCGGAAATTCCTTAACGTTGAAATTAATCACTTGCAAAACGCGCCAGGAAACGTTATTGCAAATATTTTAGAATGTCACTTTTTAACTCAATGGGTTTTGTTTGAATTTTTTGCTTAATTTTTCTACGTCAAAACATGGATTTCCTATGTTTCCTTCACGTGTTTTATGCTTTCCTACTTAGCGCAAATACGTCAATAATCTATCAAACGAACACACGCACACGCACACTCACCCCCCCCCCCACCCACACACACACATGTACGTCGTCGCAAGCAATATCAGCATCAATCAAGCCCCACAGGCACCTTAACGACTAACACATCTTTGACAAGTGCGCGAAGTTGCCGTCACCTGCAGCGGGTCTCCTGAATACCTGATGCTTTCCTCCCTAACGACGGTGAGGTGTGGAGGGAAGGGAGGGTGGGTGTCTGGGGCAGGTAAGAGGAAATGGTAAGTGATGAGTAACGAGATATTTCCGGGAATCGTAAAGGCGCCGAGTAAGAAGTAAGTGTATAGATTTTGATAGTGCAGCGCGGTATTAAGTTATGTTACTGATAATAATATTTGTATGCATGAGTTTATATACGAAATTGATGATAGCTTTCCTTTAAAAGTTGTTCCTTCACAGTGTGGTTTCCGATTCGACGACACAAGTTCCATGACTCAGCTCAGCACAAACCTCAAACACACTACAACTTCACAAGAACAATATCATGCAAACTTGTCAAAGAAACGATGCACAAGTTCCCACGGCTTGTTATAGACATTTTAAAAGGACATGTATATAAGCTGCTGAACTTGGTGATAATTACGATAATGTCAATAATAATTCAAAAGAAAATGCACTCCTAGATCGGCGAGGAAAATTTTATGTACGAGAAGATTCAAGAGAATTCCCGATCAAAGCTTTGGATTACGATCATATTTGCCTTCCTCATAAAATGGACCTTGGCTCTGTACAGAAATAGCAACCGTGAGTTTTCTTTGTCAATGTTTCTTCAATAATCAA
This sequence comes from Metacarcinus magister, assembly GCA_029783475.1. NCBI lineage: Eukaryota > Metazoa > Arthropoda > Malacostraca > Decapoda > Cancridae > Metacarcinus > Metacarcinus magister. Next base: position 11,471,049 of record JAPQNM010000046.1, read on the forward strand.
CTTGTACCTAAAATAGACGTACAAGGCTGAACAGCAGTGAAAGTTGACAGAACACCCACCCACCCATACACACCCACACCCACACCCACCCCCACACACACACACACACACACACACACACACACACACACACACACACTCCCAAGTTATAAGCAAGTGTAAGTGGATAAGATCTCTTAATATCCACTACCTGTCAGATTACACATGAATACAATCACAGTGTTGTAGTTTTCCCATTAAAAAGAATGTATAACTAAGTATATTGTGATTCTATCTTTTACAGTCTCAAACCGACTTGTATTTCTGCCTTTTTTAAGTTTCATCTGTCACACATATCAGGTTAACATAATTTGTAATCACGTAGCTGCTGCATAACCTTCATGTGTTCCGTTAAAAAGTGAATTTATATTTCTTTAAACTCTGAACCTTTCATGGTGATACAAAATTTCTTGTCTCCCTCAACGTTGTCAGAATTTCATGGGAACACTGGCGGATCCCAAGCATTTATCGTATCTATTTTCTATTTTTCTTAATCAACAAGTCTTCGTATTTTTCAAGTGTCAACTGCACACATATTCCTTTTGAACTCTAGGTGTCAAGGTGGAGATATTTTTCCCTTTCCAGTTGATTGCATTCAGTTCAGATGAAAAAATCAATAACATTTTTGGAGTAGAAGGCGGAAAAAAAAATTGTTAGATCTGTAAAACGCTCCCGAGAGCTATATAGGGAGGGGGGGGGGAGAGGGGCGGTAGTTTCTTTGAACATTTTTTTTCTCATCTATAATACAAGAAAACAGCAGCAGCATGACAACACTACGAGTATAAGCCCTTCATGCATGCAAATAATCTTGAATTTATAATTATTTGAAAACATTTGAGGTCCATCTTGGCGGGAACATAGATTACACAAGACTTTCTTCTTACTGAATATGATGAATGGAACCAAGAGTTAATCACGTAATTCAATTCCCATAACTATGATTACCATCCTCTTGTCACCACTTTTCATTAGAGTCTTTCATCTATATTTCTGAAAAGTCCAAAAACTATCTCACTCACACACACGCACTGTTTTTTTTTATTTTTTTTTATCTATCTATCTATCTATATATCTATCATAACGAGCCACTTGGTTTTATCACTTAAACTTCTGCTTCTGCCGCAACACTCCATCAAGGAATACTAATATTTCCAGCAGTCATATTGCATTAATATTTTTTTTCCTGAAGACTGCTGTCGCTACATTGATGTCTGCACGGCTCAGAACGAGATTGCGTTGTTTGTATTCAATCTACAACAACAATTACAACTACAATTACTACTATTAATACTACTACAACTAATATTTGGTTGTAGAAGTATTATTTTATTAGTAGTAATGGTAGTAGCAGTAGTTGTTATAAGATTAAAAGGAAGAAATACATAAAAAAAACAGAGCCACACATCAGTTATTCGTATGTCAGGAAATACACTGCTTCCTGCATCCTATGTTGTGTAGTAATTAATTATTGCTAACATTATACTTTTTAGTTGCATGGTAAAAACTGTCATTATGTACGTGATGGATGGTGAGCAGTGCACCAGTATAACAAAAAAGAATATATCTATTTGCTATACGTTTAAATACCTTTAAGACAAAACATCAATTACCGCAGACACTGACAAGCAATGTTTTAGATAGATAGATATAGATAGTTAGAGAAATTTTTTTTTTATCTTCCTTACCGTGTTTAGTTAGCAAGTATCATAAGTAAATTACAGTCAAGGTAATATTAATCACCTGGACACCTACATTACCATATATTGATTACCTGTGACATGATTACTTGATTAAGTGGCGAGTTTTTTGTCGAGTATTGGATTCACAACGAGTCCTCAGCAGCCCTTACTCAACATACATTCTCTAACACATTCGCTGCACTAACACCCTTATGTAGTTGACGGGTAAATGAAGATGAATACTTCTTCGGGAATCTTTACGTGACATGTGACAAGTGACTGAATAAGGCGTGAAAAAATATCATGTCAACTTTTGAACTTTATTCCTGTGTAATGATGCATGTGCCTTCATTTTGAAAGTTTCTACATTATTAAACATACTTTACATAATCGATGGCGCCTAACGTCTCCTTGAAAAAATGTTAGTTCACAATAAATGATTACAAAAAGAAATTCTACACCCAACACCTCTGTGGATTCTATATTTGCTTGACTCGTTTCTCTTAGGAATAAAACATTTATTTCTGCTCCCTGCACACGATTTTTTCTAACGCATTTCTTTTGTTTGAACTCACTTTGCATCTTCCAAGCCACACAATTTATTTCATTTAAAAATAGTCTGGATTTCACTATAAATTGCACAAAGTCAGGTTGATTTCTCGCTTCTCACTCATTTTTTGTCCCTCGAAGTAAATGTTCATAATATAGTTTTTTCTTTAATTTATTTCAATATATCTGTTCTCCTATTCCTTTGGTAAATTTCTGAGCTGTTTAATACTGTCACGTTTAATTTTTTCACGGCACCTTTGACACTAAAGCTGCAAATTGTGTTATGTTTCCTCACAGCAAACTTGACATCCACATGCAAATCATCTCAAGATTTATCACGACCTTGTTAAGTTGTTCCGTCATCCTGAAGTATTCTTTTTATTACTTTATCCCTTAGTTTACCTGGTGGTTAATCTTATTCCCCTTTCATTAACATAAATTCTAATATCATGACCTGTTACCATGGCACACACTCACCTATCATGCCTTCTAGTGTCAGTCGCTGCCTCGGAAACTTGGTTAGCGCACAACCCAAATGTCTGAGGTAGTGATTGTGTAACACGCCACAAGCTCAACGATCAGCATTTGCGAGACGAAAATACTAGGTACGCACCACCAGCCTTGCAATTTTCACATTTGCTTGTACGTTTTATTATGGCTACTAGGAAATGTATGATTTTTTGTATGTATATATATTTTTTCTTTTACAAACTACTAATATCGCTGTGTTCTCCTTCGGGGTTACCTATAACGACACCCGGATATATGGCCGTTGGTGGTGGTGGGGGGGGGGCGGAGAAGGAAAACAGTCAACAATAAAACTTCCCCAAACAAACATTGCACCGAACGATGGCCCTTGTAGTGAACAACTTCCTTCTATTTCTGTAATGGTTATTGGTCACCTGTTGGTTGTCATCGCGAACAAGATAACTGACGCAGGGATGGTAGGTGAGGACAGTAAGTCTTGTAGCGGTATTGGCTATCACCAGGAAACATAGTGGTAACAGCAGATGCAGTATTACGACTACTACTTCTATTACTGCTAATAATAATAATGTTACTACTATATTGTCCTATAGAAAGTTTTTACGAAATTGGAATACGAAAAGCGTAGTTTCAAGTAATGTCAACAAGCTAAGTATTCTTGATCATTTTGTTTATAGACGCAGACTACAAGGAGTTCAAATGAATATAAAAATTAAAATTAGAAAAATAAGAGTAATATCTGTGAGTACATATTATATAAACAAATTAAATTTGCGAACCCAGCATTTCATTTTTGATGAGTTTAATATACCTAATTGCATCACATACAACAAAATAACTCCATGAATATAAAACGAAAAGAAATGTTAATATTAGCTCGTGAACAAATTAATAGCAGCAGAAGTTATTACGCTTTTTAATATTTCAAGAAAAGAATATAGTAAGAAGGAAAATGTTTTGGTGACAGATGAAATTGAATTTAGTAGGTAATGTTGTGTGAAAATTCACAGTGGCAGGTTGACTGGCAGAATGACACTCCAAGAATGGATAAAGGAGCCAGAGGAGAGAGAAAGAGAGAGAGAGAGAGAGAGAGAGAGAGAGAGAGAGAGAGAGAGAGAGAGAGAGAGAGAGAGAGAGAGAGAGAGAGAGAGAGAGAGAGACTGCCAGATGGATAAGGAAAAAGATACAAAAATCAAATAGAAATATAGATAAAGATACACAAAAGGTTGCTGAGGGAACCATCTCTGCTGTAAGTAGTTAGGGCTTATGACGTTTGAGTCTCCTCTCGAATTGAAATGAAAATCATTAAATGGTCTCATATCGTCAAGTGGGCTCGAGGTGGAGCAGAGTGGCGCGCTGAAGCTTTATTAAATAAGTAAACAACTTACTGCCAGGGAAACTTGGGCGGGACCAGCATAGTACCGGAGGATTATATATATATATATATATATATATATATATATATATATATATATATATATATATATATATATATATATATATAATTATCTTCCCATGGTATGGATGCATCCTTTCACTATCTAATGGACAACAATCAAACTACTGTTTCACTAAGTTTAAAATTTCGAAGTATTACGATAATCTTACGAAAAAAAAGAAGTAATTTTATCAGCATAAACATATTTTTCTGTAACTGCCGTCTTCTTTTTTGTGTCTTCCCTTTATAACTTCACCATAAGAATGCACGACACAAAATGGAGATGTATCTTATAAACATTAACTCGCCATCTTTTAAACATTAACCATCGTGGCAGGTGAGTGGAGGTGAACTCCTTCCCACCTCGGCATTATTGATCACCTTCCCTCAACCCAGCCGCTGCCCAGGTTTCCTTCCGCCTTTACCTTTATTTTTATCATTAATATTTATTTTTATCATTAACATTTATTTTTATCATTAATATATATTTTTATCATTAATATTTATTTTTTTTTATTAATATATATTTTTATCATTAATATATATTTTTATCATTAATATTTATTTTTATCATTAATATTTATTTTTATCATTAATATATATTTTTATCATTAATATATATTTTTATCATTAATATATATTTTTATCATTAATATATATTTTTATCATTAATATATATTTTTATCATTAATATTTATTTTTATCATTAATATATATTTTTATCATTAATATTTATTTTTATCATTAATATTTATTTTTATCATTAATATTTATTTTTATCATTATTATTTATTTTAATCATTATTATTTATTTTTATCATTAATATTTATTTTTATCATTAATATTTATTTTTATCATCAATATTTATTTTTTATCATTATTATTTATTTGTATCATTATTATTTATTTATATCATTAATATTTATTTTTATCATTAATATTTATTTTTATCATTAACATTTATTTGTATCATAAGTATTTATTTTTATCATTAATATATATTTTTATCATTAATATTTATTTTTATCATTATTATTTATTTTATCATTAATATTTATTTTTATCATTAATATTTATTTTTTATCATTGATATATATTTTTATCATTAATATATATTTTTATCATTAATATATATTTTTATCATTAATATATATTTTTATCATTATTATTTATTTTTATCATTAATATTTATTTTTATCATTAATATTTATTTTTATCATTAATATATATTTTTATCATTAATATATATTTTTATCATTAATATTTATTTTTTATCATTAATATATATTTTTATCATTAATATATATTTTTATCATTAATATTTATTTTTATCATTAATATTTATTTTTATCATTAATATATATTTTTACCATTAATATATATTTTTATCATTAATATATATTTTTATCATTAATATATATTTTTATCATTAATATATATTTTTATCATTAATATATATTTTTATCATTAATATTTATTTTTATCATTAATATATATTTTCATCATTAATATTTATTTTTATCATTAATATTTATTTTTTATCATTAATATATATTTTTATCATTAATATATATTTTTATCATTAATATTTATTTTTATCATTAATATTTATTTTTATCATTAATATATATTTTTATCATTAATATATATTTTTATCATTAATATATATTTTTATCATTAATATATATTTTTATCATTAATATTTATTTTTATCATTATTATTTATTTTTATCATTAATATTTATTTTTATCATTAATATTTATTTTTATCATTAATATATATTTTTATCATTAATATTTATTTTTATCATTAATATTTATTTTTATCATTAATATTTATTTTTATCATTAATATTTATTTTTATCATTAATATTTATTTTTATCATTAATATTTATTTTTATCATTAATATTTATTTTTATCATTAATATTTATTTTTATCATTAATATTTATTTTTATCATTATTATTTATTTTTATCATTATTATTTATTTTTATCATTATTATTTATTTTTATCATTATTATTTATTTTTATCATTAATATTTATTTTTATCATTAATATTTATTTTTAGCATTAATATTTATTTTTATCATCAATATTTATTTTTTATCATTATTATTTATTTGTATCATTATTAATTATTTATATCATTAATATTTATTTTTATCATTAATATTTATTTTTATCATTAATATTTATTTTTATCATTAATATTTATTTTCATCATTAATATTTATTTTTATCATTAATATTTATTTTTATCATTAATATTTATTTTTATCATTATTATTTATTTTTATCATTAATATTTATTTTTATCATTAATATTTATTTTTTATCATTAATATATATTTTTATCATTAATATATATTTTTATCATTAATATACATTTTTATCATTAATATATATTTTTATCATTAATATTTATTTTTATCATTAATATATATTTTTATCATTAATATTTATTTTTATCATTAATATTTATTTTTTATCATTAATATATATTTTTATCACTAATATATATTTTTATCATTAATATTTATTTTTATCATTAATATTTATTTTTATCATTAATATATATTTTTATCATTAATATATATTTTTATCATTAATATATATTTTTATCATTAATATATATTTTTATCATTAATATTTATTTTTATCATTATTATTTATTTTTATCATTAATATTTATTTTTATCATTAATATTTATTTTTATCATTAATATATATTTTTATCATTAATATATATTTTTATCATTAATATTTATTTTTATCATTATTTATTTTTATCATTAATATTTATTTTTATCATTAATATTTATTTTTTATCATTAATATATATTTTTATCATTAATATATATTTTTATCATTAATATATATTTTTATCATTAATATATATTTTTATCATTAATATTTATTTTTATCATTAATATATATTTTTATCATTAATATTTATTTTTATCATTAATATTTATTTTTTATCATTAATATATATTTTTATCATTAATATATATTTTTATCATCAATATTTATTTTTATCATTAATATATATTTTTATCATTAATATATATTTTTATCATTAATATATATTTTTATCATTAATATTTATTTTTATCATTATTATTTATTTTTATCATTAATATTTATTTTTATCATTAATATTTATTTTTATCATTAATATATATTTTTATCATTAATATATATTTTTATCATTAATATATATTTTTATCATTAATATTTATTTTTATCATTAATATTTATTTTTATCATTAATATATATTTTTATCATTAATATATATTTTTATCATTAATATAAATTTTTATCATTAATATTTATTTTTATCATTAATATTTATTTTTATCATTAATATTTATTATTATAATTATTAATATTTATTTACTCAGACAGCAACACTTCCTTAACATGTATTATTATTAATTTCAAAACCTTTAACTTCAATATAAGTTTTCGTGGATTTGTAATGAAAATGGATTCGTGAAATCTTTGGCCCGAAGATTTCCACCAGAATTTGAGTCCAAAATAGTTTAGTCATTTTACAAGTAAAGTATTAGTCCTACAACAAAGATGTATAGAAACAAAGTTGTTCAGCTTGACAAGTTCTATCTGATGGTGTCATCCGTTTGTAAATTACTCTTTTGGTTTAGGAGAAAAATGTAATTAAGTAGAAGTTTCGTGTAAAATACAAATATATCAATATCTCCATTACTTACATTCCAATTACATTCTAGTAAAGCTCAAATGAACGGGCGTCTCCTGCTCTATATTTACTATTACGAATGTTGTTTACGTAAACCTCATACTTTTCGAGTTATTCTGAAAAACATGATTTCATTAAATAAATCTAAGGTGACACCCTTGAAAATTTCGTGAAAAATTTCCACACCTCAGAATTTCATGAAAATTTGTACCTAAGGGTTTTCAGTCAAACTGAACACAAATCTGGACTCAGTTTCATCATTACTATAATATTAAACACTATATACGCATGTGTGATACACCTAAAACTATTTATTCTCTCTATTTATCTCTATCTCTATCGCGCGCTCTCTCTCTCTCTCTCTCTCTCTCTCTCTCTCTCTCTCTCTCTCTCTCTCTCTCTCTCTCTCTCTCTCTCTCTCTCTCTCTCTCTCTCTCTCTCTCTCTCTCGCTCGCTCTCTCTCTCTCTCTCTCTCTCTCTCCAAACTCCTACAGCAAAATCATAATATTCTCCCCCTCCTCCTCCTCCTCCTCCTTTGTGTCTTCCTTCTTAAATAGTCTTCAGTGGACCAATTAGCGCCTATATTTATTTTTATCATTAATATTTATTTTTATCATTAATATTTATTTTTATCATTAATATTTATTTTTATCATTAATATTTATTTTTATCATTAATATTTATTTTTATCATTAATATATATTTTTTATCACTATTATTTATTTTTATCATTAATATTTATTTTTATCATTAATATTTATTTTTATCATTAATATTTATTTTTATCAATAATATTTATTTTTTATCATTAATATTTATTTTTATCATTAGTATTTATTTTTATCATTAATATTTATTTTTATCATTATTATTTATTTTTATCATTAATATTTATTTTAACATTAATATTTATTTTTTATCATTATTATTTATTTTTATCATTAATATTTATTTTTATCATTAATATTTATTTTTATCATTAATATTTATTTTTTATCATTATTATTTATTTTTATCATTATTATTTATTTATATCATTAATGTTTATTTTTATCATTAATATTTATTTTTATCATTATTATTTATTTTTATCATTAATATTTATTTTTATCATTAATATTTATTTTTATCATTAATATTTATTTTTTATTATTATTATTTATTTTTTATCATTATTATTTATTTTTATCATTAATGTTTATTTTTATCATTAATATTTATTTTTATCATTATTATTTATTTTTATCATTAATATTTAATTTTATCATTAATATTTATTTTTATCATTAATATTTATTTTTATCATTAATATTTATTTTTATCATTATTATTTATTTTTATCATTATTATTTATTTTTATCATTAATATTTATTTTTATCATTAATAAGAAAAATTTAAATAAAATCATAATTTTTTTAAAAAATCTATAAATCGAACACTTAGAAAAGACCTCGGCAGTGTAAGGGTTAATACTGGCAATAAGTTATGTTTAACCTGCCATTACCACCGAAACGAAGGATGCGAGGGGATTTCATTGAAATGTTCAAGATAATCAAAGAATTCGATAATATCAATACAGAAGATTACATTACTTTTGATTGATCAAATATAACAAGAAGACATCATTCTTTTAAGATTACTGGTAAAAGATTCACATCAAACAAAGCCAAGCACTTCTTTTTCAATCGGATCGTTAACGTTTGGAACTCCCTGCCCGCCAATGTCGTCGACAGTAAAACAATTACTACGTTCAAAAATAGACTTGACAAATATTTAGAAGCCAATCCACAACTAAAATACTATCCGTTAACGTAGCAAACTTTGAGTAAGTTCATCCTGATGTACCTAACTTACGAAATGTCGATTCAAAAGACGTCGCTAGTGGCCTGACATCGCTTGCCAGGAAGTAGTGGTAGCAGTAGTGGTAGTGACAGTAGTGACAGTCTGGTCTTGGTTGGCCTTCCTTTCCCTGCCAGCCATGGCTGGGGAGAGAAGCCTTCACCCTTACTATCCTGTATCCTTCACTCTAGACTAGATAGTGTACTCACAAACAGCCTCGTAAGGGCCAGCAGGCCTGTTGCTGTTTGTTCTTCCTATGTGTTCCTATGTGTACCTCACGCCCCTTGCAACTCGTGTGTCAATTCCGAGGCATAGGGGCGCCGTGAAGACAATATTACTTAACTTTACCCGAAAAAAAATCTTAATAAAAACCAAACCATGCATCTCGTCCCCTGACACTCGACACTGCCCCACCCCCCCGCCCCCCCATGATGGCCGCGGCACTGGAGGGTAAATTTAGGCTTACAAAAAAGTAAAATGAGGACATAATTGCAATAAAGAGTGGGATAGCAACGTACTATAATTACTCTAGTACTTAATGAAACGAGAATGATACTGCAGCAAGCAATATCGAATGGTTATTTAAATTTTAAGTGGCTTCAGGTCAGCTTTGAAAAGAAAAATAGCGTCACCTCCAACATTTAATTACGTGGGTTAATTGAGGGTGCTAGAGTCATTTTGAACCTTTAATAAACAAGGTTGGATTCCTTAGAATGATGTGGTTCTGAGAGTAAAAAGCACACCATTTGTCTTTCCTCCAGCAAGTAATGAAGCCTCAGGAAAACCTTATGTCATACAACGTGGAATGAAAATAACGGAGCAACAATTGAGTTAAAATATGTATTGTTATTTTTTTTTTTACTATCTTTCAGCCACACAAAAATCTAACGAGCACACACACACGCACATACACACACACACACACACACAAGCCGCGGCACCTCATCCGAGCCCCCACACATGGCTAATACCTACACAGCCATTAGCTTTGTGACATATGTGACGCCCACGTTCATATTTCTCCAATTTCACTCGTCCTATTTTTTATATCTTCCCTTCCGTTTTGCTGGACTCCCTCCATTGCACTTTCCTCATCACGTGTAGCAGCTTGTAGGCATCATTAACCAAGGCAGTTATTCTTTTCCTTGAAGTCCTGCGTCAGCACCATCAATAAAAAACATATATGAGAAAAAATTGTTGGTCAATGAATGTTCCAGCTTCGTTTTGACTCATGAATTCTTCGAAGGTAGTAAGTAGTGTGTGATTTTGAATGACAGTCGAGTTGATAATCGTACGTGAGCTGCAACCTGATACACGAAAAGAATGCTGTAAATAAGGAGAGGCAGTGCGAGGGTAGGAAATATACACTAGCAAAAAATTAAACAAAAGAATGAAGTTTTGCTGCGAATCCCAAAGAAGGAGGGGAAAGATGAGATACAGAATGATAAGAAAAGAATATTGCGAGGGATATGAAACTCAGATTACGTGCATGTACTGATTGCTGCACCTAACTAAGACCAATGAACAGTGTGAGAGGGATGGAAACGAGGAACAAAAAAAACAAAAATACTGCACAATAATGGAAAATCTTTAATATGCAAGAAGATTGAAAGAGAGAGAGAGAGAGAGAGAGAGAGAGAGAGAGAGAGAGAGAGAGAGAGAGAGAGAGAGAGAGAGAGAGAGAGAGAGAGAGAGAGAGAGAGAGAGAGAGAGAGAATGTGGTTGTACAAATAAATACTTTAAAATTTGATTAAATTAGACTTTTTATACCTTGGAGTGGCAAAATCTAAGCATGATCTCTCTCTCTCTTTCTCTTTCGCTTTTTTTTTTTCTCTCTCTCTCTCTCTCTCTCTCTCTCTCTCTCTCTCTCTCTCTCTCTCTCTCTCTCTCTCTCTCTCTCTCTCCTCTCTCTCTCTCTCTCTCTCTCCTCTCTCTCTCTCTCTCTCTCTCTCTCTCTCTCTCTCTCTCTCTCTCTCTCTTTCTTTCAATTTTTCTGCATATTAATGATTTTATTTCTCTGCACTGCACACACACGCACACACACACACACACACACATACACACACGCACACACGTTCCCCCTCAAGTGTACACCATCACCGTCATGCCTACACCCTCTCCCTCCATCCCAGGATAAAGTGAATATCGCTGGAATATTTTCTCTTTAGATACACACGTATACTATTTTGAGGGGCGGCGGGATAGAGCGTCCCTCCGGCAGGCCTGGCACCGAGGCAGGACAAATAGAGAACATCAGTTAGGCATTAAGGGAAGAGGAACTTGATGGGGGAGAAAGAAGAGGCCTCTGTAAGGGAAAAAGCTGGCTCGGATGGAGAAAGGAATTGTAGAGGAGGTGGAAGTAAGGGTGCGCGCATAGGTGAAAATATTGGTGGTAGTAGTGTAGTAGTTTTGGTGGTTATAGTAGTAGTGGTTGTAGTAGTGGTAGAGAAAAATGACTATGGGAACTGGGGTGGGCACGAGGAAGATGGGTTTCTGTGGGTTGAGAGTAGGAGTTATGGTGAGATTTTGGGACTAGGATGAGGAGGAAGAGGGGAAAGCGGGAGGAAGGAAAAGTCAAGTAAATCATCTTTTTCCCTGAGGGGCGTGGGGTGTGCAGTCCTGAGTGGCGGGATGGCTGGAGGGGACGAGGGGGACGGGATGGTGGTGAAGAATAAAACCGTAAAATATGTCAATAAGGCAGTCAAAAAGGCTGCACTCTCAGCTGGTATATATCCATTAATAATGAACCTAGTATTTTTTGAATTGTGAGAGAAAAGGTATTTACGGATATCAGGTTTATTTTATTCAAGTTAAGTATTTGTAAAGTGTTAAATACTTTGATTCTAAAGCGGCACAGAGGTAAGCAGGATGAAGACTTAAACTAGTACATAATCAAAACCTTGCTAGAGGATAAATCTTCGGATATGCCACCCTATCCATGGCTAGTTTATGGAAGGTATGCAGTCTCGTGCCCGCCGCGAATACTCACAAGTGGAACCAACAAGAACAATCGCCTAAAACGAAATTTTAGTTGCCATTTCCCTAGAGTAACTTACAACAACAATGATCAATCGTTCGCTGATGTCTACAGAGAAACCTTAAGATGATGAAATATGTCTAATCGTATGTCTGTTTTCATAGCAATACTTAAACTAAACTAAACACCGAAAATAAGGAATTATGAAAAGCTAATTACCTTATTACGTCAAATATATAGATGATTAAGTACACCCTCACACCGTGGATGCGGGAGCGCCATCCTGACCCTCACACTGCAGTCACCCAAGACGGTGCTCAAACCACGCTAAAGTGCCAACAACGCACACTTACGCCCCTCTTAACTTGCCCACTGCCACGGACTCCCCTTAACCATTAAACTCTGCGGAACATATGCAATCACCATGCTTTAACGACCTGCTTCTAACTTACGAGGGAAAGAGGCGGCAGGAGTTGGTGTTCTCCCGGGTCAAGTGGCTCCACACCGGTAAGAAAGCAGGATGGACACCATTTCACTGCTGCAACTTCCCAACCAAGTACTTGAACCTCAACAGAGAGCCATAACTACATCATCTAAGGACCATGAATGCTATCAAGTAACTGATTCTAACTCAGTATATCATAACGCACATAGAGAGAGAGCCTGACAATGCCGGCGCTCCTCACACGCATCACACGACGCAATGACCCTCGGCTAATCATAAGCTATCTTGAGCTGGGTACACGAGGCGATACAATGGTGTGAATGGCGTGTAAGGCTGCACGACGCCTCACAGAACTCCGTGTAAGGCAGGCTGAGACGGTATTGAACGCAGTCACACCGCTGATTGGCTCAAAGGAAACGGCCTTCACTGCAGGACCACAGGCTTATCTCTTGCTCTCGTCTCGTCTCTGTCCGTCCAAGATTAGCGCTTTATGAGAGGGAAAGAGAAAGCGAGAGAGAGAGAGAGAGAGAGAGAGAGAGAGAGAGAGAGAGAGAGAGAGAGAGAGAGAGAGAGAGAGAGAGAGAGAGAGAGAGAGAGAGAGAGAAAAAAAAGAGAGAGATTCTTTAAAAGGTTTTACAGCTCTTCATTGCCTTCAAAGAGTGAATTCTGTTATTTTTCTTTACAGAACAACAACTTTGTCCTGTGATGTTGATAATTTCATAATGCCATTCTAAATTAAGTTATATAAATCTCCAGAGTGTTGTAGGTATAGAATTTTGCATATATTCTCGTTAAAAAAATTTCGTTTATTAGAACCCAGCATCCAATAAACTTCCATTTTTTTAGTTTCTGTTTCACTATCAAGAAGATGAAGTGACTCGAATGTTTTACTAGAAAATCCTGTGATGCACGTTCACGTTTTTTGTTTTCTTCACTTCCATTCCACACATTTTTGTCTTTGGTTGCAACTTGAAGAGAATACTGCGCTTAAATTTATTATCTATACAAAAAAAAAGGTGAATTATGTAACTCATGCAATATAATAGTTTTTTTTTTATTTTACCACGTTTTTGGAATCATAAATATGCCATCTTTATACTTATATACCAATCACATAAGTATACATTAAAATTAATTACACACACTCCTCTATTTTCATTTGCTACAATTATCTAACTATATATATACTTCACATACACGTAAAACCATCATCTACAATACCTTACGAGCAAAAAGGAGAAAAAAAATCGCTTTACACGCGAAAAATCCACAAATTCATACATTCTCAATCAATCTTTTCACTATCCGCCCTGAGGCTATTAGTTTCCTACTCACCACTTGGCACCACCTCACACCAAGCCCCTCCCCTCGCCTCGCCCACGAACCCCTTGCTCAGGAAAGAATATATCACGGGTAATTTCAGGTCGTTATGAGTAGCGGTCCACTCCACTATGATCACCAGGTTTTAGGTAACTACGTGTAACTACAGGTCGGCGGCGGTGCTAGGGGCCAGGTGTATTTTGGTCACTTCAGGTAAGGGAAAAAATTATGTATCCTGATGTAAGCTTTCACAAAACACTGCTCTCTGCTATATATGAAGGTGAAAGGTACGTACAAATAACAGGTTTAGGTGTCCTATTACAATCTGTTTTGAATGTGTTATTGTTATTGTTATTTATTTAATGCCAATGATTCTTGCCCCCTTTTAGTCTCTAAGTGTGGTGTCATTTGCTTTCCCGGTGTGGCAAAACTGTATTCTTGGTGTATTAGTTCAACACTCTCGCTCTAGGACTGTGTAAATGCGTAACGTACAGGTAACTTTAAACCACTCAGTAACGCAAAAAATAGTCTGTTATTGGTATGAATCCACTAGAGAAACTGTTATTCTTACTAGCATTATTGTCATTACTATTAGCTATTATCATAAGTATCGTAGTAGTAGTAGTAGTAGTAGTAGTAGTAGTAGTAGCAGCAGCAGCAGCAGCAGCAGCAGAAGTAATAATTGAAACAGCAGGTAGGGCCAGAGGAGTAAAGAATGCTATAGATCACCAATATTGAGCCTGACACCACCTGGAGTGTGTAAGAGAAGTGATGGAGAGAGAAAATTGATACAAAAAACAAGACAGAAGACAGACGAGCCAAGAATACGGAATAAATCGGTAAATAAATCTATTGTCTTTAAAACTGGCTTTCTTGCCTTTCTGATAACAAGTTTTAATGTCACTTTTTTTCTTCTTCTCTTCGCAAAGTTGTATGAATTTCCTTCACTTAACCTTTTCTTAATATCACAACGTTCTTAAAGCATCATTAATCTCTCTCTCTCTCTCTCTCTCTCTCTCTCTCTCTCTCTCTCTCTCTCTCTCTCTCTCTCTCTCTCTCTCTCTCTCTCTCTCTCTCTCTCTCTCTCTCTCTCTCTCTCTCTCTCTCTCTCTTCTCTTATTAATGCGTTCATCCCCTCTGACATAAATCTTTCCCTCCCTCCTCTCCCTCTTTCTCCACCATTACTTGGGTTTTTTCAAAGTTCCATCAATGCCTACTTTTAAGACCTCTCTTTTTCTCTCTCTTTCTCTTTCTCTCAATCTATTTATCTACCTGAGATAGAGAGAGAGAGAGAGAGAGAGAGAGAGAGAGAGAGAGAGAGAGAGAGAGAGAGAGAGAGAGAGAGAAAAGAGATAGTAAAGGGGGGGGGTGTACTGCAACAAACCAATCTGACTAGAATACTCATAACTAAATCTTCCAGACGTGATATTCAGTTAGCAAGGTAGTGAGTCTTCACCATGGTATCTTTACAGAGGGAGAATGATGGGCTTGACAAGGAACATCTAGAACACGGATACCTAACCTAACCTAACCTGTGAAATTAATATAACATCTCTTAGTGACTCGAGGCATAGACAATGTTAGGAACCATTGAACAAGAGGTAGTTACACAGCCGAGGATGGTAAACTCAAGCTGAATATATAATGTATCTTTTGTCTCGACGTAAGACAGAAAAATAGTTTGCATTGTCACGTTACTACTTCCTACAGTACGTACGTGCGTTAGCATGAAACTCATTCCTCTCACGAATAACGAACATTTCCTTTAGTTGGCATTTAAATAAGATTCTGGAATGGATTTACAAGAAAATAAACATGAACTGCTCGCCGTGAAACAGTCCGGTAAGCCACACACATGTAACTCAGGCGAGAATAATATTGTAGTCTAGTTTAATGCACAGTGTCAGAATTCTTTACATGCAACTAGGCAGCCCGGACGGTGGTGGAGGTAGGTTAACAATAGGAGAGAGGACCGGGGTCGGGAAAGTGACAGGATGTGTAGATGTGGGTGTGGAGAGGACGGAGCTGGAGACGATGGGAGGCAGGATATAAATATGTAACAGGGATGAAGATAAGAAAGTAGCAGTGAGACAAGATCAAGAGGAGATAAAGAAGTGTGGGAGGAGGATGTGATGGCTGGTGAGAGGGAGGGAAGACGTCAATATGCACCTTAAGCAACCAAATGTCCGCAGAGAAGGTATTTAGGTGACTATAAAAACGGGTTAGTTCCGTACCCTGAGATTTGCCTCAGCACTCAGGTGATGATCGCGTGCGTGGGGAAGCTGCCTGTCTGAATAGAAAGTGGCTATTTCCTTTTTTACTCCTATGTCTGTTTGACTACATATTGTGCATGAAAAAACAAAACTCATGGTACGAAAAGGTAGTTACAAACACAGGTAAAAGAGTGAAGTTTACTAAAGAAAATGAATGATTGTATTAGATAAAACGGAAATGTGGAAAACTACTCTTATATACACACACACACACACACAAACACACACACAATACTGACATAGGAAATTAAAGTAGCCAATGCATATTCAATAACAATAATGAAATAATAATTAAAAACAGAATGACAACTCAACACTGAAATAAAAAGTAAATGATACTGATTTCATTTTATAACGCAGAAAATAACAAAGATTCTATTTCCTGGGCATAGCTTTAAAAATCGTATATAATGTACAATACAAAAAAAACTGCAGCAGGTAACAGGAACTAGACTTACATCAATCTTCATACTGAAATGCAATGAATCATCACATCCTGCCCTGCCATACGAGGCTTTTATGCTGAAGACAGAGGTGTAATTAAATTTTTCTTGACGCGATACCATCTGCTTTCATTTCCACTGAGAGATTAAGAGACAGACGGAAAATTTATGTGTTAGCTCCACACGTTCCATCTAGTGTGTTTCCAAGGCTTTCTTTTCCAAAATAAAAAATGTTACTACTGCTGCGTTATCATTAGGCTGTCCAATGGTTACAAAATATATTACGAGTGTGTGTGTGTGTGTGTGTGTGTGTGTGTGTGTGTGTGTGTGTGTGTGTGTGTGTGTGTGTGTGTGTGTGTGTGTGTGTGTGTGTGTGTGTGTGTGTGTGTGTGTGTGTGTGTCTATTTTACATTATTCCGGAAGACTTTCTTACAACTATTAGAACGGAAAAACATGGATGGTACACCAACTATCCCCTCTGGAACACTTCGTTATAATTGTTTGGTGAAATTACCAGACTTGGCAACCACTACATACTTGGTAAAAGTTGCAGTGGCTACCTGAAGACATTTCCTTAAAAATTAAAGAAACAATACTCGACAAACAGTGCTTTCATATTAATTAATCTACATCACAGGTAATATTTGACTCCGAGCACCCAAGGCGTATCCGCTTAAAATTACAAATTGAAAGTTATAGAACTCGCAACGATATTTACACACATTATAATTTCTTTTTCCATTGAGCAAGAACGCAATCCGAAAGGAGGAAGAGGAAGAGGAAGAGGAAGAGGAAGAGGAAGAGGAGAGATGAGGAGGAGGAGGAGATGGGAGGAGGAGGACAAAAACAAGTAATCTAAAAGAACTTTCCTACAATAACAAGTGTCTCCTTGGTGCTGCTTTCCAAAGGATGCGACGCAGAGACACGGACGAGGGTTGGTTTTGAAGGCAAGGGAGAAGGTGCGGACAGTGAATGAGCCTCCGTGGTGACCTTTGGTTCTATTAGGTGAGCTTGTGTGACAGTGATGGCAGAGGAACAGTTTTCGCTCATGATGATATACTATACACAAGAAAAGAGAGAAAGAGAGATCACGAGAGAAATAAAAGAGAGAGAGAGAGAGATGCCAGTGAAATATTATGTGAGAAGTCAATTAAGTACTAAATCGAAAGCATTATTTATCTTTGTTTTCATGAGTCCATATTTCTTTCCAGAAACACAACTGTAATTGACTGCAATAACTTCTATTATTTATGGGTAATACGTTAAAAACTACTTTATTGAAACAAAAGAGGAATAGTTGACTGTAATAAATAAACACTTGATATTAAACAAACCAATGCCATCTAGCGTACAGGGAGAGAAGCTACAGAAACACACATTACAAAGAGCATTAAGTTCCTATTCCTACATACACTAAACTACAATATAAGTTAGTCTACGTGAAACAATAAAATAGTTCAAAATTTACGTCTATCATCAATCATACACACACACACCACAGAAACTCCTTGTTACTTATGCTACTACTTCTGCTGAAAAGGATCCAATACGAAATATGTAATACCTATAAATTTCAAACGCAGTAAATCTATAGATATCCACTGAGAATTTATAACTTTATACACTTATGACGTGAACTGTGATACTCGATAAATTCACGTAATCCTTCAAGCTGCTTTTTATCTTTATTATCTTAAGACACAGACCTTGAAGGGAATCCAAGACTGTTACTTCATTGTTTAAATAAATATTCCCGTACAATTAATTTTGCTGTAGCTTAATAAAAAAAAAGAAATGTATGTAACTTAAAGAAATCATTGTGTCATGGTATTTCTACATATCTAGTAATGATTTTTTCCCAATATCTGAACTATGTGCCATGTTCTGCAGTGATTCTATGTTACACTCTGTACACTTTAACTTAGTGAATTATTAAGATAAGCGATCGCGGTTCGGAAATTCCCAAGAAACTTACTCACATAAAAACTGCATAGCTTGCTCTTTCTCTTTTTTGTTCTCTCTCTCTCTCTCTCTCTCTCTCTCTCTCTCTCTCTCTCTCTCTCTCTCTCTCTCTCTCTCTCTCTCTCTCTCTCTCTCTCTCTCTCTCTCTCTCTCTCTCTCTCTCTCTCTCTCTCTCTCTCTCTCTCTCTCTCTTTACGTAGTAAGTTCAAATTCAATGAGTGAAAAAAACTTCCATTTCACACATTAAACACTCTTCGCTGAGGCTAATTTTAATGAAGGTCTAAAAACTTTAAAGTAGAGAGAATAAGACCAAGGTTATTTTCAAGTTGTTATCCTTCCACATTAGTAATATAGTGCGACTGGGCCAACTATATAGCACGTTGTTAGTTTTTTTTTGTTTTTCGTTATTAAATATACATAGAACCTATAACTGTCCACGATCATAATTTTTCCCTGAGCTAAATGGATTCTGATTCCACTAACCGCACACTTATCCTTCTATCGATAAAACGCAGATGAACAAATAATTATGTTTTAAACACATATATGAGATTCCAGTTTAATAATCAACGTTAATTAATAAGTTTAACGGTAGCACGTAATTTATATCAACATTAAATACATATCTTTTATTAGTGTATTTTATTTCACAATCGTATACAAAGTCCATGTCGTATGCTGCCATCCCGTTACCTGGCCACGAGGGAGCCATATTTGACCCCCCAAACTGCTACTCACGGTCCAATAACATAATGTAACTGCAAGGTACTTCAAACACGTATAATTACTTCTGATTTTTATGACATTTGCACACCTACAGTGCTATTTCCGGGCAGTTTTCACGTTAGTATTTTCCGTTAAAAAAAGAATAATCCAAAAATATTAGCAATGCAATAAGTGGGTTGAACGTACTGTGATGACGCAAATTATTAAAAAGATAAAAAACTTTAATATTGAAAAATGTAAATGGCTGAAAAGGCTCTGAGAATTAATAATGTGTCTTTGAGTGGTCTGGTTTGTAGTCTGAGATCTCATCAAAACTTACAAACCCGTGAGCAAAGTTTGTAAGAGCAACAGGGATGAGATGAAATTTACGAGTAGCTAATGGCAGCGCCCACCTGCACCACATTCTTAATTTCCCTCACGTATGATAACTCAAAAAACTTAGTTCCTTGGCGTGATAAAAAGGAAAACGCCAACACAAATTATCGAGGCAAATCCTATGTGTATGTATCTCACGTCATTTCAATTACAACATTTTTTTTCACATCCAAACATTTGTCGCCATCAGTACATTCCTTTCTCCTACTTTTCAATGAGTTCAAATCGTGCTGGGGAAGAAAATCAACCCCTCAAAAAGATCACGTTCCTGGAATTAAGCGTTGAAAAAGGAAAGGTAATTAGTTTCGAGCGCTGAAAGAAAATTACTCTGCTGGAAGAGGTGTCGGGACGCAAGGCTCCAGCAACAGACTTCGCGGCAGACGTTAAGAGACTTTTTCTTAAAACGCTGATCCTTGTCTGGTTCCCTCACACCGTTTTCCAGGTTTTGCACGATTATCAAAGTGTGATTTAAAACACCAGAAGAAAAAGCATGATACCACTCTTAAGACTATATGAATAATAGAAATGAATGACTCTGAATGTCTGACAATCTCTCTCTATTTTTCATGGTGCAGTAAAGAGTGAACAGTTTCGATAATACTAATCTGTCGTAGGTATTAACACATTGAATTAAGGAGAATATGATGAATAAAGCCGAGATGTACCACGAAGGTGCAATAAAGTCTCTCCATCAATGCCAGTCACACAACAGCTTACAAAGGGAGTTAATGAGTTACAAAACAGATTAAACACGTTACAGAGATCCGTGTTTGAAGATGAACATTTTCTACTCGGAAATGACAGCAACAAAGACTGAAATTAAACACGAGTCGCTTGTTTCTGCCGCTAAGTCCCACCGACATCAGATTGCTGTGAGACAAACGCACGCCCGCTAATTTGCATTCAAGGCTGATGGGAATATAATGAAGCGAGATGACGCACACCACGCCTTTCGTCACCCGTGGAGCAGGCAACAGAGCGACGTTGTGTTGGTAATAGCAGGGACGACGCCTTCCTGCCAGTCCAGATGAAGGTGGTGAGTGAAGAGCAGGAGGAGGGGTGAGAGGGTGTAACATCACTACCTAATGCTTTCTCCGCCTCTCCCCTCTCACCCTACTCAGCCTCATTTACAGTCCTGTATCCCTCGCTCTCCCCCTTCTGAACCGCTTGTTCACTCTCCCCCTAAGGCCCTGCAGCTCTCACTTCACCTTCCTCTCACCTCTCTTCTCTCCTCCCCTGCCACTCCTCCTGCTTCTCCCTTTCTAGTCCACCTTACCATCTCACTCCTGTCATTAGTCATTTCTCTCCATTTAATTATTAACTTTCTCTCTACCTACATAACTGATAAATTGCGCTGCAGCCTATACGACCTATATTAGTTAGTTTGCTGTAGTACCAAAACCTCTACATAAATCAATTTAACCGAGAGAACTAAATGATTACTAATAACATCTCAATCCACAATGAAAATATATTCTCCAATTTGATTTAAAAGTTTTTGAGTGTTCTTAGTTTCTACAAGGAATATCGACCTCTCTCTCTCTCTCTCCCTCTCCCTCTCCCTCTCTCTCTCTCTCTCTCTCTCTCTCTCTCTCTCTCTCTCTCTCTCTCTCTCTCTCTCTCTCTCTCTCTCTCTCTCTCTCGTTCGTTAATCCGGTATCTCTTAATTTATTTTTCACTCGCACTCTTTATTTCCACGTTTATCCTCCAGTCAATTAGATCAAATATTTTTTCCGAGAATCTGCAAAATGAAGCACACATTGGGTATCTCGTTCCATCATCCCTTGTTGCCTGCATTTGCAAACATCAAGGCAGGGGTAAAGGAGAAGGCACAGCAAAGGTGAAGAGAGAGAGAGAGAGAGAGAGAGAGAGAGAGAGAGAGAGAGAGAGAGAGAGAGAGAGAGAGAGAGAGAGAGAGAGAGAGAGAGAGAGAGAGAGAGAGTAGGGATAGGTAATGAAAGTTTAATTACAATCCACTTCCATCCGAGCCACTTAGGAGTAGGTCTCACTGCCGTTAGAATATGTATTGTTTATGTTAGGAAAACCCAGCAGCTTAACACGCCAGGGACAAGCCAGCGTCGTTTTATGATGGGAAGCGTCTGGCATCCTTATATACTGGATGCCTATAGAGTTTCTTGCTGTAGAGTACAAATGATTTCGTCTTGCATACAACATAGAACTCTCATCATATCCCCTCAACGCCTTGGATGATGGATGCCTTCATAGAAAATGTAAAACAATTGAGATGTGAACCTTGTAACTATAAGTCTCTACATGAGTAATGGATTTTTCTCAATAATGCAAAATACAGACTGACATTACTTGGTTATACAAATACTGGTGAATTTGGTGCATGGAATGTTTGCATGTTAGTACTCAACACAATTATGCTGCAAGTAACTGATTTATCTTCATTAATCCATTACTTACAGCATATTTGAGTTATTGAAAGTGTTTTATCCATTTCCTGGTATCGGAACTTGTAAACATTTGACCGTTAAAACATAAATGCTCTGTGTTAAGAAATGTTGGCTTCCGATATCAATATTTTCCGTGCAATATGTATGCTTGCCCCAGCTATTAATATTACATCACGCCTTCCAGAGCCAAACAATAAGCTATTTCACCTTTCAAAAGTGTGAATATATTTTTCTTGTGTGTGGATAGTCAACAATCAAACACAACTCACTTTACACAATTTCTTTACTTTAGAACTTATCGTGTAGTTTGTCACAAAAACTCTCGTGACACCCTACATCCCTGCTGCAGTTTGTTCTTTCCTTGTGTTATGATATATATATATATATATATATTACAACCTTGGCGAAGAAAGAAAAAATATGACCCCACGCTCACAGCCAAACAGACAACCACACAAACTTTTTTTCGCCAAGCATTCACCTCGCGCGTCCCTTTGATACGTGCTCGCTGGTGGCACGTGCATGTCCTCTGCCATTAATAGAAAATAGAGACAGTCGTAAACAAATATTGATAGATGGAGAGATAGAATAAAATGTAGATATTGATAGATAGAAAGAGAATTAGCGAGGTAAATAGATTGATATATAGGTAGCTTTAGACAAGATATTTTCGTCAGTTCCAATCAAAATATTTACTTAATGTTTTTGTTTATATTTCACTAATGAAAAGCGGATAAGCCACGTGGAGTGTAAATGATCATTGATTCCTGCCTCGCCAAAACTGGGTTATTGCTGTAACCGGCAGTAAAAGTGAACCTTTCTTTACTCTACACTGTAATGCAGTTTCGTATAAAAGAGAATAT
>JAPQNM010000046.1:11504609-11507109 GCA_029783475.1 Metacarcinus magister
CGACTGAGCGAAGACCGAAAAATCAGACGTCAGTGGCCTTTGCCAATTGGATCACAAGAATAATAGTTTTGTGTTCCTTTGCCTTTGTCCGTCTTGCAACATAGAGTACAGATAAAGGAAGGACACTGCAACACTTAGTAAGAATGACTATGGTTAAGAAGAAGTCTATATTAGTGAGAGATAAAAATAAAGAGAGAGAGAGAGAGAGAGAGAGAGAGAGAGAGAGAGAGAGAGAGAGAGAGAGAGAGAGAGAGAGAGAGAGAGAGAGAGAGAGAGAGAGAGAGAGAGAGAGAGAGAGAGAGAGAGAGAAAAAATTGCCTTATGCACATAAAAAGATATTGTATAGTGCCAGCAAATTTAATTATAAAAATTGAAATGAAATTACTAGCGATAGAAATAATAATAATAATAATAATAATAATAATGATAATGATAATAATAATAGTATACAAAAGTAGCATTCTTCTTCCTAATGTTACTATCATTATCATTATCACTATTAGCATCATTATTATTATTATTATTGTCATCATTATTAGATATTATTTTTGGTACCATTATCATTATTATCATCATCATTATTACAGCAATTACAACGTATTACTATTATTCAACGTGACTCAATTATCACAGTCTTCAATACTGAGCCACTTACGTATATTAGCACATGCTTTGCAATTAATTAACCTTTCACTCCATTGTTATCATATCAAATAAGACTAATGAGTTTCTAGAACCTTTTTTCGGGTAAATATATCTTTCCTCATGTTTCTTTTCCACTTTATCTTCGTTTCCTTGCCTTTTATATCGCTGGCCACGTCTTCTTGAAACATCGTGGCGGTAAAAACAGACGTGCTAAGAGCAATGTAACACTCACCTTACACGTCCTGGTCTTACGCCTCCTTCATTCTTGATGATGACGGTGCTTCCCTTCCTGCCACACGCTGGAAATAGAAGGAAAAAAAAACTTAAATACATATAACTGAACCCTTGAAATTATATATTGTTGTTGATCTATTTGACTTAAAAGGAGCATGTCTAAATATACTTTGTTATCAATTCGAACTGAAAAGAAAAATCCAACGTTTTCTAGTGAGTTTAGAATGATTTTCCCTCTGACATGGTGGTGTAAAATGGTGGTGTTTTATTTTAGATTCCCACGGTGGAAAAAATATAGCACACCAACTGTTTTGTCCGTGATGCTCCACGATTCCAATTCACTCACAGTTCTTCCCTTTGTTTCATCACCTACGGTACCTTCTCCTAAAATATTTACAGGCCAAGGTGTGGAAAGCCCGCCCTGCTATGAAAAAAATCCTACTACAACACACCTCAAAATCCCAAGACCAAACAGTTCTGGTATGAAGCACTTTTTATTTTATTTTTTTTTTTACCATCAAAGAGCTCGAAATTAATTTACACAAAAATCAATTAAATTTATAAGTAATATATAAACGAAAAAGAATATTGATGGTTATAGAAAAAATATAAATAAAAAAGTGAGAGGGATTTAGCGGCAGTGGTGATTGTATGTACGAGGATCAGTGGGTGTGCTGCAAGTCTTAATTACGTTAGACTAACAATTAACCTGTCTCTTAAACATATCAATTCATTACTTAAACGTCGGTCAGTTACTATGATTACAGTTACTACTAATAATAATGTTATCACTAAAGCTATTCCATTACGATCAATGATAATGATAAATAATAATAATGATAATAACAATGATGATAATGACACCACTAACATTTTCACTTTATTCTTTCCGTTACAATGCTGGGGCGTGTTTCCCGTCCTGCATAAAGAGTGTGTCAGTTATAGCTCATCCACGAGTTTCTCTGTGGCTACATTTATTATTCCAGCCTCCACACGCAGCTCATTTCTATCCTTCTTCCTCGAGAACTCTTTGCTGCATTAAAGCGAACGTGCCACTTACAGCCTGGCAATTCCACCTGCATATATTTGCGTGATTGCAATGAAAAAAAAAAGGTATTTCTATTAGGATGAACGTATTGTTGGTATTCTTTTTGTTTGTTTCCTTTTCCCAACCTTCCCTTTTCACTTAACACTTCTTTCTGTTTATCACACCCACACACACACACACACACGCACTTTTTCCGTCTCCCTCTCCTTTTTTCCTGTCCCTCTCCCTCTGTATCCCACCCTATGCTTGAGGCGGTGTGTGGGCTGGCAGAAGGAGATGAGCGTGGGTCATGGGACTGGCTCTTAGCGTTTGTTCTTCAAGTGTTTTCCTCCGGCTTGTCTGTTGCAGTAGTGGTAATGCTGCTCTCCCAACACGACCCTGAGGCAGCATGTCCCTCATAAAACCAAACCTTTTTCTAAGCTTCTCATCCTCTTACAACGTTAAAAATAGTTGTAATGTATTTCTGCCAATCATCTTAATTTTGTATTTAAGAGTGCAGGGTAGTTAAGGGTATAATAAATAGGGATAAAACCAATAAAAACACTTTGAAAAATGATAGTACTGATCCCTTGT
>JAPQNM010000046.1:11509609-11524609 GCA_029783475.1 Metacarcinus magister
CACATACACACCCACACACACACACACACCCACACATACACACCCACACACATACACACACACACCCACACACACACACAAATCTCTTGATAGTTTCAGTTCGTTTTTATGGCTTCTTTTTAACTTTCCATTCGCAAACTCTTTCCGGTTCTCTTCCTCCCCCACACACCCTCTTTTTTTTTAACCCTTTGCAACCGAAGCTGAAAACCTCTGCTGCTGCTCACGGTTAGAACTTTGGAGCAGCCGGACAAAGGTCTTTCGCCGTTGGTTCTTTCAGGACGAATTGGATTAACATGTTAATTAGATTACGTTGAAATGAATCACTGGGAATATTTGGAGATGAATGACGGACCTTTGGGGAGGAGGAACGAATGGAATGTAGATGGCTGTCTGTCGGTAGCAGAGATGGAGAGCAGGGACTGTGTGTGTGTGTGTGTGTGTGTGTGTGTGTGTGTGTGTGTGCGTGTGCGTGTGTGTGTGTGTGTGTGTGTGTGTGTGTGTGTGTGTGTGTTTGGAGAGTTACAAGGTATAGGAAGGACTAGATGAAAAAAAAAAACTAAGAAAATAAAATTGACGCAGTTAGTGACCCTTACTTTTATATTATTTACTTTCCCTATACACAACATTGCAATATATTTTCTTGCATTTACCCGACTTTTTCTCTGCGAGGCAAGAATGTACATAAGAGAGAAAGACGAAGAAGTGGGGGAAAAGAAGGGGAAGGAAAAATGAGTTGTCTGGAGGACGTCTGCATGGGAATGAGCCAGTAGCATTGACAGAGTGGGTGAGTTATGGGTAGGAATACTGGGACGTTGCCGAGGAAGAGGAAGAAACACAGGCCTTTCACTTTCCTGACGACGGCGAGGCAGGAGGCACCCAGCATGCACCAACCCTCTTAGTATCGGATGCATGTTACTCGACCTGCACTCGCGTCACATAATTCAAGGTTTTTATCCACGGGGAAACTAGTCTCGGGGAGCATTGAAGGGATCTGGCTGCACTGGAATCGTATTAGAGGCCACTTTTGCTGCTATGTATGGCTTCATTCTAATCAGTGTTCCTTACCTGATCCATTCCCTTAATTACATCCACCACCAGCAACGATAACAATAACAACGTCAGATATACGCAACAACATGAAAATTATATTACTACTACTACTACAAGAATAACAACAACAATGGCAGTAGTAGTAGTAGTAGTAGTAGTAGTAGTAGTAGTAGTAGTAGTAGTAGTAGTAGTAATGATGATAATAATAATAATAATAATAATAATTCATGTTCAACCATTCACGATCTTCACTGGAATTACTGAAACTTATGTAATCTAATGAAAGTTATCACCACTACCTCTTCTCCACTTTACTGTCTCCTGCCTCTATCTTGCTCATCTGGATACCCTTTCCACAGGTTTTTTGATATATTTACATTTTCGTGATGCACAACAATATTTTGCATCCAAGAATACAAAGAGGTGAAGAAAAAGCAAGTTGCTGATCTCAATAACGCGGGAAAGAGAAGACAAAAGACAAACAAAACGTTGTTGTCCCCTAAACTTCCCCTCTGAAGGAACCTAACTTGAAGGAAGAAAGAAAATCGAAAATGGAGCCTCTCAGAGTTTCCTACACATGTACGAGGAAAAAAATGTAAATTCCTGTGGGGAAGCATGATAGGAAAGTGTGTGTGTGTGTGTGTGTGTGTGTGTGTGTGTGTGTGTGTGTGTGTGTGTGTGTGTGTGTGTGTGTGTGTGTGTGTGTGTGTGTAAGACATAGAAAGACCAAGCCTGCAAGTTCTTCTGTTAACAGTTAAAAAGGGAGAGAGCAGCACACTTCACACGGTAAAAGTACTGAAGAAAATGGGATACAACCTTCCTAAGATTATAAAAAAGGATAGAAGGAGCAGTAAGAACCACACGAGTCTATAACAAGAATGAAGTTTCAATCACATTTTTTTTTCAAAGTTGTGCAGAAAGATCCTCCATGCAAGGCAGAGGGCCAGCAGTGTGTGTCCATTCCCCTTCCTCTTGACCATCAGTTTGCTGTATCTTTACAAACTCTCCCTCTTTGAACACTCTTCCCTACCCTCCTGCCAGTGTTTGTCCCTTCCTCTTCACTTATATACTTCGTCTCCCTTCCTCACACCTTTCTCATTTAATCATTCTACTTGCACTTAAGAGTTTTAAAAGACATGGCTCTCTAGTGAGTCGGTCCTTGAAGTAATCGTTTGGCACTATCAGACAACGACCTCTATTTACTCAGTGCTAGACTCATTACCGTGGGTGGACTCGGCAAGCGTCGTCTCCTGGCAGTTCCATGACCTCAAATTCATCTTTCTCACCCATTCTAGTCATAAAATGGCGTCACTGCTACCCTCCTGAGTTGCTTCCTTCCCACCTCTAGTTCTTAACGCTGTGCTCCTTCCTCATTACCCTTGTGTAGGTTTCATATCAGTCACCATTGCTCCTCCATTACAAACATCAACTATGAATGGTGGTTCTAGTTCGAGATAGACGAAAAGAATCTATAGTGGAAAGAAAACGAGTATGGAGCAATATTAATTCACTTCAATATATTCCTCGCACGGGTCTCGCTTAGGTTACAAAGAAGATTAAAGGCACTCTCGAGATCCACTGTACATGTTGTAAGAAAAAGTCACACGATAGTTGCCATTTAAAAGGATTCAAAAGAGCAACAAGGATACACTTGGTAAAACTAACGGCACTCAAGCGAACACTTAAGGGTGAAAAGTGATGCTGAAAGGATGATGAAATTTCAGATTTTATGGGAACGTGTATCGAGAAAGAGAAAGAGAAGAGAGAGAGAGAGAGAGAGAGAGAGAGAGAGAGAGAGAGAGAGAGAGAGAGAGAGAGAGAGAGAGAGAGAGAGAGAGAGAGAGAGAGAGAGAGAGAGAGAGAGAGAGAATCATTATATGTGCAACAGGCTTCGTATGTCTGTACTAAACTAGCTTTATTAAATTTTCTTACTATATTAGTCACAAGTCTGCTTAAAAGAAGTAATATGAAGCTGGTTCAGAAAACGCTTTCAAGGAATTTGGGTACATCCCTTTTTCCCTAATTGTTCTACATCTCTCAGCTTTTCTATAATTTCTGAAACTGTTTTACTTCCTTGCTTAGTGAAAAGGGTAAAAACCATATACAAGGATGGGAAGAAAAAAATAGATAAACACTTTTATAAATCAGAAGGTTGTCTTAATGTAAAAAAAAAACATATCACAGTTATATATGAATATCTTGTGTAATTATATCAAAAAAACAATATCTATTATTTCTGGAGCAGCGTCAACTAATTAGTAAGATGGAAAAAAATAAACACCAATAGATATTCACGAGAGAATAGATGAAAATTTGATCATAATTCGGAAACTCTTTATTGAGGTGGTTTTGTGAGAGACTGTTGGGAACGTGTTGGGTTAAGTTTTCACTAGGAGGTGCTTGTCGCTGTAGATTTTTTTCACACTTTTTATTGTTGTGGTGCTGAGTTTGCTCTTTGTGCGATGTACGACGTTGAGTTTTATCAAGAAGACGGATGTTATTTCTCCTTCAAGAGGTTCGTTGTCCTGCCGTCACCTGCCGCATCATTATTCATTTAAGAGGAGGAGCTTACAGTGTAAAGGATGATATATCACGACCGAGAAACTGAATAACTTTGATAATATTAAACCATTAAACAAAGTGATTAAGAGCAAGTGAAAAATTATGAACATTAAAAAATAAAAACATAATTACGACAAAATCGATACAGTGGTCGACGCTTCTAAATAACAAGACTTGCTGAATAATAAAAAAAATAATAATTCAAACAGATTAAAAGCAGATCTTGTTGTTTGAAAATGTTAAGCCTTTCCTTGTTGTGATGTGGAAGATGACAAGATAATTACACACACTCGCAGAACCCTTCAGCGCTAATTATCTGGGTGGAGCTTGCCTCTGCGTCATCAGTATTAAGGTTTCTGTTGTGGTAGTGTCTGTGGTGGTGGGTGGTTAATGGGAGTGTGGTGAGACGCTAAGACCAGGCTTCCTCTGCTTGTAAATAGACGGGGGAAAAAAATATATCAAGTTTTCTTTTTCTATTCCCTACATCATCTTTTGATCTGTTCATTTTACCAGAGAATTGCTTGATTTGTTTTATGTGAAAGAAAATATCAACTCGAGGTAATGAATATTATAATGACACTTTCATGGACGTGTCTTACATGCTATGCTATTGAATTCCTTTCCTTCCAAACGATCTATCATTCTTATTCATGAACTTCACCATATCAATATAATCAAATTTTCTCACAATCTGTTCAGAACATTCACTATATACAACTTAATATTATATAGTCTAAATAAGGAAAAGGCAACGTAATTAAAGAAATGGCTTTGGTGTCAAGTTATACTATATTTGGTGACATCATGGTTATGTGGTGCATTGTATTCCTTCTTGTACTGTGATACATTCTTTCTTTAAAATACAACGGTGTACTTGTAAAGATTCCCCTCCATTGTTTCCGTTACAAAAATAATTGGCTATTGTCTGCCTCCCACGCTGCACCGTGTGTGAATGGCTAAGTGCTGCTCTGGATATAGGCTTTTGTCTTACTCAATATTCATTTTACATATTCATTGATTTACTATTTATTGCATCCATGTGGCGCCTTTATTCTCCACACAAAGCTTGATGGGGATACAAGTTTGAATCGAATTTAATTATTTATTCTAATTAATATTATCATAAAAATATCCTGAAAATATTACATCCTGTTCCTGTGTATTCTTCTGTATTTGTTATATCGATGTAACCAACCACTACGTCAATTTTCAAATATTCATGTACTTTACATAACACGTGCACCTCAGAATGAAGACATCGATACAGCTTATGAACACTTGCCATGCACTAAAGCAGCAAGAGATCGGTTAGAAAGGAACACAAGCTGCGTAGGCACACAGGCCACCTCCATGCTGGCCCGGGAAGCCTTTACTCTCAAAATGGTACCTGCAAGATGCCGCGTTACTCATCATGCTTCATTACTAACACTCACAAAAGAGTTACGACTAATTAGTGACACGCACATGTAACTTTAAAGCTTCTGGGATTAAGCAAGATTCGAAAGCAGGTCCTTGAAGTGAAGAATTGCGTGCCTGAACTGTTTTTTCCCGCCCTTCCCCCTCCAAACACACACTCTACTCTTGCATGCAGCGTGTATTATCCATTGAAGCACTGGCACTAAGTAGAGAAAGTAACGATCTCCTTGGACAATGAAAGTGATAAATCTTGATAAGAAAATAAAGGGCACGTCACCTCAAGCTAGCACCATTAACCTCACTTCTTGTTCCAGTCTGTGATTTGGAAAAGCTTACACAATAATGTCTGTCCGCTTTGACTAGTAAATGACTCGCTTTATTCTATTTCACATGAAGTCTGCAATAAGTGATGGTCAGGGTGGCGATGGATGAGTGGGGGAGGTGAGACTGTTTTGTGCGTGTTACTGACAGATCAACTTGGTCACTGGCTTACTCTGCTTTGACGTTGTCTCGTTTAGAAAAATAATTGTGGCAAAACATTGTATTTGCGATTGAGAACACTGCAAGCATAAAACAATTTCCTCTGACCTACAGCTGTTTTTATTAATGAGTAGCCCTGATTATGCCTTTCTGGAGGGGGATCATCTAGATTACAGAGTCTAATGGTCCTCCAGGCGATAACACTTCGCTGAATTCTTTTGGTCTTTCAAATATCTAAATTAGTATTTGTTAAGTAATTTTTTTTTCGTAGAATACTTTTTGTCTTTTTCATGAACCCAAATTAAATCAACCTAAACACTATTCTGTCTTTAAGTTGTCCTCAGGATTTAACTAGAAAATAATTAATCAATCACGTTTAGCATTAATAAGTGAGTAATTAACTATATTGTTGCCAATCCTAATAGTGTATTGTTATGACCTTTCAGCAAAGGTTAAAGATCAAATAATCGAGAATATATACATTCTATCATTCCCCGGCCAACATAATGAATAAGGGTACATTCTTCAGTGACCTCAAATAGCATCGTTAATATCCCGTTCGTTCTCTGGTCATATAAAAGAGAAGTACTCGAGGTTACCCCTATCAAACTTGTTTACACACAGCTCGATAGCCGCCGAAAACCTACAAATTACGATGATTACTGGGACGGAGGTAGCCGAGTGAGGTTTCTGTTGACACAAGGTCATGCCAAGTGTGCGATGCTGGAGTACCACGCAAGTCACTTCAACACTCGAACCTATGATTGGAAGGTTGGGAGTTTACTCATAGAGGGCAGCAGGTAATATGTTGCTCTCTCCCCCAACCTTAACAAAAAATAACAAAATAACTACGATTGGAAACTGAACAAAACATTTACACTTTACCGTAGAGACAAAATCAACTTGTGTAACGTGTTATAGATTATGAGAGAATGTAATGAAAGAGAGAGAGAGAGACTTCGAAACTGGGTCAACAAATTAGCTAAGTGAGTAGGAGGAAGGAAAGAAATGACGAGTATACGGAGGTAGAAGAAAAGGGAAAGAAGAAAAGGGAAGGTGAGAAGGGGAAAAAAGGAGGTGATTATGGGATATGAGGTTAAGTCACGACACAAGGAGAGGAGGCAAGGGTCAGGCATGGTTAGGAAGGAAATGTATGATAGTATTTTAGTGTACTCTAAGATAACTTACGTGAAAGGTAACTAAAGGGAAACTAGAAAAGTGTGTGCGTGTGCGTGTGCGTGTGCGTGTGCGTGTGCGTGTGTGTGTGTGTGTGTGTACGAAGGAGCACCAGAAAATCCAAAAATCACCATTACCATTTTTTTTTAAACAAATGAGTCTTTCTTTACGTACAAACACCACCACTCACCATACTGAAAACACCTTCAAGAACAACAGCAATAATAACACCACCACCACCATCACCACCACCAACTACAACAGCAACAAACAGGCAAACAAAAACAGTTATCGGTGGAAGGGCCAATAACAATATAGAGACAATGAACTGGAAACAATAGGACTCGAGAGCCTTCCTTCCAGCCAGCCGGGCGGCGCTAGGCTCCACTTAAAGAGCCGCGACAGGTGCGCCGAGCGAGAATAATCAGCTCAAGTGGGAGGCAACAGGTGTGTTAAGAGGTAAAAAGGGTCACGAGAACAAAAGGGCATTTTAACTTCAAGCTTCAATTCCACAGAAACTTTTTTTTTATTTTTTTTTGACACAACATACCTAGAACTCGTACGTTATTGCAATCTTTAAAGTGAAGAATATGCAACTCTATGTTATATTCTCTACTGATGTATAAATAACGAATATTCTTTTACTTTGTTTTCAACTTGTTTCACGGTTTGGAAAAGTTAGATAATTCTGCAAAGTAATTTATTTCGTATGTGCACTTTAATTATGTTTACCTTAGAGGCATAACACAAAATGTCTCACCAATGAAATACAACACAACATTTAACATCAGTTTAACCCAACTATATAAACATTGCGATCTTGTGTTGCTAACCTTCAACAGAAAACGTCAACGTGGTAATCAGTCACATCCCACATAGTAAGAAAAAATAACTCTAAAAACACATCACAGAAAAACAGCAAAATTCTTGTCTAGAGGTTGCCTGAAGGTGAGGAGCAGAGACCTGAAGACTAGAGGAAAAAAACCCAGACTTATTTCAACACTCAGCTCAGAGCCATTGTCACGGGGACGGCACCTTGATAAGAGCCATCGAAACAGGGTGAAGTAAGAACAAGGAATTCACGACAATGGAAGCCAGACTGTAAACATCCAAGACTGACGCGGATCGTGAAGCCAAGTGAAGCGAGGGAATTGAGGAGGAGGAGGTGGTGGGTCAGGGAGGACAGCAACGTAAGCAATTTTAAGTTGCTGGGATACCCTTCCTCAGTCCCTCCCTCCCTCTCCCCAACACGTGGACATCCCATTCTCTTCTTCCTTATCCTTCCTTCATTCCCAACTGGTTTCTTCCCTTCCTAACAGATATAATTTTTTCAATCATCATCCCAGACAAGAACGCAATTTCTTTACATTTTCTCTAATGCTGTTTTATCCTGATCTACAACGAATCTAGAACGATCTCTATCTTCCCAATCATTGTCTTCCTTGACGTTTCTTGTTCTCGTCTAAGTTTGAAAGGAGTTGTAGTGGTTCCTTCCATCTTGTTCTTTCCATTCTAACTTAGTAACGACCGCAAATACTGTCAACATATCCTATTCCACCAAAATATATCCTCTTATTCTCATCGTCCACATTTCCGCTTCCTCTGTCTAAACCTTCCCATACCTCCACCTGATCCCTTGACTCATTGCAACGCTTCCTAGCTCTTCGCCATGGACCCCGCCAGAATTCTTCAGATCATCACCAACAGCACCTGGATGGGTAAGTATTGCTAGTCATAGTCTATTTTACGCGTTTTATTATTTCTATTGTTTAATCTCAATGATAGCAACTCTGAAATAAGTTTACAGATACAGCAAACATTCCGAGGCATTTATTGTGCTAACGTTTGGTAGGAAAACAATATAGCACATTTATGTATGTGATATTCTTTCTACTAAATGGGAGATAAGCCGTTTATAAAGTGTTGCATATTTTACTTTTGTGCTTTATTATGATTGCTTTGGTAAAGTAAATGGATTATCGAGGTAAAAATTTGGTCCCCGGATAAAATATTGTATACCGCCTAAAAATTTTCATGAAACTTTTTCAGCTATAAAATATTAATTTCATATGGTGAAATCAGCTTCAGGAGGGACACTATAAACATCAGCTGCTCGCCGGGTACATTTTTTCCCGGATAGAACAGAAACAACGCATTCGGGTGAGGCGCGGCGCCCATTCCCTGCCGCTGGTGACGTCAATTATTGGACGTCAGCCTTTAGCACCGGAGTATTTTTCTTGCATCAAGTTTATCGAGAGTCCTGCACAATGGTTTCCGGATCACATCCTTCTTTTCACAAATATCCTAAATACTTTACACATACGCCTCATACAAATACAAATTATATCAATAACAAATTCAACGCATCCTGCTCCCATCTCCCTCTCAGGAGCGTGAGTCACAAATATCTTTGACATCATTTGCTGACCATTCAAGTTGCAGGTCCTCCTCCCACACCCAACTTCCTATATACAATTTTCTGCGTAAATCAAATAAAGTCGCTGGAATACTGCATTTTATTGAAATCAAGGGAAGATCTCATATTTTTTTTCTAAAATAAAAAAGAAAGTTTTGTATTCACTCAAACATATCAAAGCACATTACAATTGTTTGATCACAATCATAACAATTGCGACAAGATCATATGATATATATATATATATATATATATATATATATATATATATATATATATAATATATAATTTCATAAATCACACCCAGACTAAGCCCTTTACCATTTCTTTTTGCCAGCGTCTGTTTCTTTTTTTTTCTGTTCAAGCTTCAGTTTGCACAATTAATTTTGATGCCATGTTCGTCTCATCCTTTGCCTGTCTTACTCTCGCTCTCTATCCTTAATTCACACATAATGTCTAAATATCTAAGTAAATCGTACAGTAAACGATCTGTATTATACAGGTCATGTATTTCTCGACACAATTTTGGTTAAACTTTTCTTTTCGTCATATAAACTCGAATAAAAGAATTTATGTACTTCCAACAACTTCGTTCGTTCATACTATTATAAAGTGGTAGCGAGCGCCAAACTTTTCAAAGGTATTATGGCACTGCCAATCATGCTTCCCTTGACATGAAGCCACAAGAGTTACGAGCAAAGGCAGGACTCTAGCTTTAAGGAGCACGAGATCAAAGCTTCACCATTGCATTACCGCTTCCTGCTGCTCCACTAAGTACTGGTTCAAGCTTAACTATATTATAAAGTTACACAAAAGAAGTAATATGTCACGCACTTGTCGATATCAAGTGTTTTGTATTCCCTTACTTAAAGCGGAACACAGGCATTCTAACTTCCTCGTGTTCCAGTCTTGATCGAGTCTTCTTCAGTTTTGGTTGGATTTGAACATTGATATATTTCACGTCTTTGCGATTTCATTGATTGAAAAGATAAAGTTTGTATCACGATGTTTTCTTGTGTGCTTCATCGAGGTCTCACTACAGGTTGCTTAGTGGTAATTGAAGTAACTACAGTAACATTCATCGAAGACTGATACAATTTATATAGTTATTTATCACAACTTCTGGGTAATTCTGTATAAAATGTAGTATAACGCCACAGTAAGTAATCGCTTAACTAAAATATTCGTAAGACATGCATTGCTGTTAAAAGTTTTGATATAAACTGCAAAAATTGCGATAACACATTGATTGTAAGGTAGTTCGTCCTACTACTACTACTACTACTACTACTACTACTACTACTACTACTACTACTACTACTACTACTACTACTACTACTACTACTACTATTATTACTACTTCTATTGGCTGGTTATTTTCTTGACTATTTTCTTGACATAAAAGCTATAATCATATTGACTGCAAACCATTTTCTATGCATTGTTTCCAATACTTTTAACTTATCAAAGGCGTTGTCGCTGACACATTCTTTCTTGGAAGTCAATGTAATATTCAACGATGCTGGGAACACGTATGATAATGATTTAGTGTTCGTCTGAAATTATGTTATGAATCTAATCAATTAAACAACTTCAGGACGATAAAATATTCAATATCACTGTGATTTCTAGGAATTTTCCAGTACGCTCATTAACATGTAAGTACAGGTAATCTATTTGTCATCTTCTTTCGTACAAAAGGAATGAAGTCAGCAAGCATGCATCTCCTCACTCTTGTAAGGAATTAAAAAGGAATATTTACCGAGGTCAGCCAATTTTAATTGGATGTTTACTCTCTCATGGCAAGATTCATCCATGGCAGTCAAAAAATATAGATAACAAAACAGCAAAGGTAGGAGAATAATCAAATATTTCTTCTACTTCCTTCTTGCGCTGTCAAATAAGAGGAAAAAAAGTTATTGGATAGGTGTTCCAACCCTCTCCGGCTTATCTGCTTTACTAAGGAACAAATACAAATTATAGTGCACTCAATATCGATACTATTGTCTGAGAGTTTTTTCGTACAAGTTTTCATTATTTGTTCAACATCTCTATTGTTGTCACTAATTAACGTTCTTGGTAGTAATGCCATTAATGTTATTTCACAAAGCTAATCAACATTAATCTGTATCGTTATTATTATCATTATTATTATTACTGTTATTATTATTAAAGAGATCAGTAATAAGAACTGTAGAACACGAAAAACGAAGAATAAACAGAGAAAAACGAAAGAGGAGAAGAAGACAAATAGAATAAAGTGGAAGACGAACGAAAGGCACAAAAGAGAATAATAAGCTTAGTGCGACAGGAGCAAGGGGCTGGGGAGAGATTGTGTAAAGGCAATGACGTGCAACAGAAGCTAAGAATAAAGATGAAATAGAATACATGAAAACACGATCAAAAGGAGAGGTGGGTAGATGGCTTCAGGTGCAAACTAATAAGGATACAATAATAAATAAAAATGATGGAACCTTATATTCAGAGGATTGTAAATAACGACGAGCAGAGCAGCGGCAGCATTAGGTTGACTAGTTGAAAAAGATGTAAAGATGTGAATAGAGGTGCAGTAATAGTGTAGGAAGTCACCTGGAGCGGATTGGGTAGGAGATGATTGTGTGGTGAAGTGACTGGGTAAGTGATTCCCCTGAGCGCTGCAAACGAGGTGACTTACCAACAGAACGACAAGAAGTAAGTGTATTGGAATGGTTAGTTGGAGAGTATTCAGTGATGCATATCAGACTATTACTGCCCACCATTTTGACCTTGAGAAAAAACGTTATATGGCCAAGTATTTTTTTTTTGGAGATCTTATAAACTTATTTGTAGATACTAAATTTCAATATCAAGTTACAGAACCAAGCAAGGAATATCAAGGTTAAAGATGAAAGCAGAGGGACAGGTTTGGGAAGCCCTGTGATTGCTGTGTTGTGGAATATCGAGAAAGCTGACAAAATATCATTATTCAATTGTTGGTATTGCAGGAACAAGGATCGCAAGGGTAGAGGTGATCCTTTGAACAGAGTGAGGAACCAAAATATTGAAGGTTAAAAGAGCGATTACATGCGAGGAGGAATGTCTGTCAGTGTAAACATGGGAATATTTGAGCAAAGGCAACTGTGAGACTAGGAAATGTAAGATATGAGGATAGAAATGAGAGAGATATTAGAAAATAAAGAGTGTGAGGTTAGTTACAGGCACGGAATGGTTTTTTGCCGACCACAGATGAGATTACACGAACAGGAAAGAAAAGAATATCCACAAAAAACATATTGTCCTGCAGGAAATATAGGCTGGGAGGCAAAAAAAGAAAAAGATGGAAACACGGTCTTAAGGAAACGCCGGATCTGAAACAACTATGCATCCAGGAAGGTAGGAGGCGGGTATAGAACAGAGCTGGATCCATGTGGGTTATTGGGGGACGAAGCGCCACTGAAGGCTGAGGCGGTAGGAGGAAGCCATTGGATGTCTAGTTGATGCTCGACTGTGAAAGTGGTTTTAAGATGGCGGGCGTGAAGAAGAGCAGCGAGATGCGTGAGTGGGTGCGCAAGGCAAGGGTGTGAGGGACCGTGTTATTTATTCCTTATTTTTATTTAGTGAAGATTTTGTTTTTTGCTTTATTGTTGAATTAAGTCTTGTATGTGAGGGAAGAGGTAAGTAGTTGTATGAAAAAATATTATTATTATTACGATTATTATTATTAGTAGTAATAGTATTAGAATTATCATTATTATTATTATTATTGCATTCCCCACACTCATACATCTTTTTAATCTATTTCCTTTATTACTCCATTAGAAGAACGTCACACAAAGGTTGTATCCCGTGTCACCTTCAATACTCACGCATCACCAGACAACGTGACATCTCCATTGCATGTCAAGGCAAAATTTTCAAACAAACTGCTTTTTATTTACAACGTTTCTACTTCTGCTCAGTTGCCTTTGAGAGAGAGAGAGAGAGAGAGAGAGAGAGAGAGAGAGAGAGAGAGAGAGAGAGAGAGAGAGAGAGAGAGAGAGAGAGAGAGAGAGAGAGAGAGAGAGAGAATGAAACAAAGAGAGAACACGCATCCACGCACTCAAGCACCCCCCCACACCCCCACACACACACATAAAGATAGACAGCTAGCCCGACAGAGATAGACAAACAGTGACAGCAACATACATCACTACTATGCAGATGAAGAGATTGAAAAAGGAAGCCGTGAGAGGGAAATGGGACACCTCTTATCTCCCTCTCTTGTCTTCTAAATCTCCACTTCAGCTGATGACATGAGTTCCCAATGCGTTCTGACTTCCTCCAGCCTGTCCTGAGCCTCTCCTTAAAGTATCCCTCCGCGTTTCTCTTCCTACCGCGTCCGGCCACCCTTCTCTCCCATTTCCTCAATCTTCCCACCTAGACACTCCCCATTCGATATTGTCTCAGCCTCTAATCCTTCCCCCTTAAGTGTCTTGCCTTTATCTCTTTCAGCCCCATTGACTTTTTCCCTTAATACCTTGGTTCGATTATTTTCCCACAGTTTAGTGATAAGTATCTATTTAACGTTTGAGTTTTCATATCCTAGAGTTTCACGCGGGGAATAGCATGCATGTTTGTGCCGTTTATACATCGCGGAAAAGAGTAAATTACAATGAAAACAGCAAAGAGCGAAAGCAGGCTAAGAAAAAGAAGAAAAAAAAGCATATAAAAGAAGTGAGTATTGAAGCGATAATGAAACGGTGAAATTGCCTTCTAATTGAACCTGCGATGAATGTGAGGCAACGAACGAGTCTGAAAAGGAAGACCCTGCACTGATGTTTGTATTTGTTGGCAGCAGCTCAAAGGAGACGGTGCTGAGGCGCCATTCATTATCACTGGGGCAGCCTCGATAACGCTGACGGCGAGAGAGAGAGAAAGAGCGAGAGAGAGAGAGAGAGAGAGAGAGAGAGAGTAATACGAAGAAATACAAAATAACACAAAATTTCAGAGAAGCGCATTCACATAAAGTAATTGAAGACAAACACAGACCAAGAAAGAAACAGAAAAAAGAAAAAAAGAGAGTTAGGCAAACCAAAATAGAAG
Source organism: Metacarcinus magister (assembly GCA_029783475.1). Classification (NCBI taxonomy): domain Eukaryota; kingdom Metazoa; phylum Arthropoda; class Malacostraca; order Decapoda; family Cancridae; genus Metacarcinus; species Metacarcinus magister. Next base: position 11,523,771 of record JAPQNM010000046.1, read on the forward strand.
CAACACTCCTGAGCATAAAGCTTAAACAAGACACCACACGAGGGAAGGGCAGGGGAGATGCGCGCCCTAAAAAAGGAATCTAAAGGTTAAAGCAGGCAGGCAAGCAGAGTCAGGATTCAGGTGGTAAGCAGAAAAAGAATAATTGCTAAAACACTTTTGGTCATGACGGGTGGTGTGGGCGCTCCTCCTCCTCCTCCCCCCACCCCAACCCTCCTAGTCCTCTGACCTTCCTTCCTTCCTCCCTCCCTAGTCCGTGCGAGGCTGAATTAATTTTGCTCCACGGAGGCTCAGTGGGAAGTCTGGCGGCAACTCAGACCGTCTTATTGTGCAAGGGACGTTTTAATGTGCACGTAAGCGGTCCAAGCATGAAGAGAGAGATAAAGAGAGAAAGAGAGAAAGAGAGAGAGAGAGAGAGAGAGAGAGAGAGAGAGAGAGAGAGAGAGAGAGAGAGAGAGAGAGAGAGAGAGAGAGAGAGAGAGAGAGAGAGAGAGAGAGATAGTAGAGATACGTGCAGATTACCAATTCTTTCTTCCTGGTCCTCTTCAAACTTTTCTTAACCGTATTGATTCCACAAAATGCTGACCGAATGCATTGTGTCCCCATGATGCATTGGGTGTCAGTGATTATTTTCATCTCTATATTTTAAAATTACTTCAAATATATATAAGAAAAACTTGCAGGTAAGGATAATTTTCAGTATATAGATGTTGAATATAATGTTACTTATATTAAATTGACGTTAAGGTGATATAGAAAGTGACTACCATTAACATATAACATTCAATTTTGGGGAAAGAGGAAACGTGTCTATTAGTGTTTAGTAACCATGTAGGGGCTTA
>JAPQNM010000046.1:11529609-11561236 GCA_029783475.1 Metacarcinus magister
TGTTTGTTCGTTGTTTTGTTTACTCAGTTTGGTTTTACAGATACAATAAAACAACGTAGGTCGAGAAAGCAATAACCACACACCGTATGCCTCCACCTCTACCTGACTTCACTCTGGTACACTGTGTATGCAATCAGGTTTACTCGTACAGTGGTGCGCGGATCAGGTCCATCGGTTATCAGTATTGCTTTCATAAATTATTAAACTCAATCACTAGACTAGATCACCATGAATCAGGTGTAGGCGGGAAGTTTTCGATAATGGATCATTTTCGGATGGAATCACGGGATACAGGATTGACAAGCGTGCTGCCAGACCTGCTGCTGTTACGCCAACACAACCATTATGGGATTAGACTCAAATAACAGATTTATCAGATATTACGCCACCGGATGAAAATTGTTTGTTAATATTAAACTGATAGTTACTGAATTAATGTAATAGAACTTTCACAACTTTATTTCAATGTTTAAAATGCAAAACTTGTATTTCAGTTTTTCTATTTCACTTTGTGGTTCAAAAAGAAAAAGAAAAAGTGTGGCTCAACACTATAGTTTTCTGAGATGATCGGTATCCATGATTATAGTGCACAAAATAGTTATTCACGATAAAGATAATTGCAGGACTTGCCTAATGGTCCTTGCACAGTGATCTGCCATAAAACTATCAAGCCTACACAAATAATAAATGTAACTATAAAAGTGGTCTCTTTACAATGAATGGTGTTACATTTACGCCTGCAGCTGGGACACTCTCGCTGTCACAAATGAATTAAACATTATAATGAATTTCAGATATACTTGTCATTCCTTTATTAAGCGTCAATGAGAAACAATATGATGAAATTTAATTACTAGCAGCAGCTTCAATATTTCGGTTTATGAATTAATTGAACAATGAATTATATCATAGGAAGGTGACGCTTGTCTAAAGTGACTAATGATTGCGACAAATTGTTTCTCACTAAACATATGTACCTCTATAATGTGTTTATAATGTAACACTTCATAGATTATTAATAAACGCTTCATCACTGTATTGTTTCGTTTCACTGAACTTCATTGTAACTGAAGGTAATTCCCATTGTTTTCCCCTCATCCATACTAAATCGTTTTTTACTCATATCAAATTCAATAAAACCACGCATTTGTTTTGCATTTGCTCATTTGTTTATGTTAGTGTTAATGAAAGGGATTTTGGCTTCCCTTCCAACTAGATAATAATTCCAGCTCTACAAAAGCTCTACAAAAAATATAAATCTATTTATATTTTCTCCCCATTAAACTAAGCTCTAAATAATTAACAATAATAATCTTTGAGTAGAAAGTATTGTATTTTACACAGTTTGATCCTACCTGAAGGTGGCGTAATGGAAGGATGAATAGAAATAGTGATGGTTGTATAGTAATTTCAATCTATAAAAGGGAATATTTTTACGAAGGAGCACAACATGTGACAGCAGGCGACGGAGTGTGACGTAATGATGGAGACTTTACATAACACTCTTTATTGAAACCTTTTTATCGATGTTACGTAAATGTTTTCCAGATCCTACTCTTGATTAAGTCTATAAACCAGGAAAAGTTAACGCTTATCTATGTGTAACTGAAATATTATATGTATGAGATATTATTTTTTGGTAGACATTTTTTTATTAGACATTCAGCCTTTGAAAGATTAGCCTTTTCTTGAAATAGGTGCGTGTGTGCGTGTGTTTCCTTCCAATCAGCCACAGGACTGACACACGGAAAAATTAAGAATGGAGTCATCAGAATATTAATGGATAGAACTTGAAATTCAATTATGGATATCTTTGATGATGAGCAGATGACAAGACTCACTCATTTGAGACGTCTTGAAAAAAAAATAATAAAAGAAAGACCTGAAGAAGAGCAGTAGTTTTCTGGCCACTGTAATATGGAAAGACATAAAAGGAAAACAAAAATAAAAAGAATTCATGGAAAAGCGTCTGGAAGTCAGTTTTGTGAAAAATAATTATGAAAAGTTTAGTATATATAAAAAAAAGTACAATTATTGCTTCAAGGACTTGTCAATAAACTAAAAACAAAATGACGGACCATAGAAACAATGAACAATTATAATATACAGGTCATTTTATATCTAGCAGTTACTGAAGGAATACAAGTCCTCCATCCTTGTTCTAATTCCATCTATTTGTTCCATTTGTGAGCTGCCAAACGCCTGAGACGCCGGCATACATCAACATCTTAATTTGCAAACTAATTAAAGAAATGCCTAAGAAGTTTTGATGTAAGGGCAAAGAGTATAATGAAAGGTTTTCTGTATTCTGCCAAGGGAATAATGAACCTGGGAAGAAAAACCTTTGCATGACCATAAAAATTTGATTTACTAAAAACCACGATACTTTAACAAGGCTGTCATCACCAAAAACAAAGCATTTAATCACTTGCATTACATCATTATCACATTACGAAGAGGAAGGTTAGACATCAACACTGAAACAATATGCAACAGGTAATTTCTGTCGGAAGAGAAACTACAATACAAATAAGTCAGATGAACTCACCTGTGAATTACATAACTGTTAAACTGTTACATGATGAACTAATTACTGGTATTCAGGATGCGTAAATCCTTGCATAATTTAACTTATCATTTCCATTCACATCCGCGTACACCATTGTGATTACATCCTCACGGGATCATATTCATTTCACGCGATAATATCAATTGCAGAAGCTGATGATTGCAAAAATATTAATTGCCTCCAAACAGTTAAATGGAACACAAATTTCCGAAAGAAACTAGAATATCTAAAGATCCTACGTCTTTTAGAAACATATATGTGCTTAATTGTGAACTCATCTAGTTTCAATATGTTAAATCAAGGAACAAAACGACTAAGAGGGTATTGACAAACCTTTAGGGCACCACACACGCACACACGTCCCCCCCTCCCCCACACACACACCACCTTATGACTTTATGCAAACACAAAACAATAGGATATGTTATGTATTTTTTTTTTTTTTTTTTTACCATATACCACTATAAGCAGGAGTCGATTCTTTTGTTTTATAGTTTTCAGAAATATCAACCGTCAGTAAAGGTGCTTAAAGGATTAAGTAAAAGCCTCATGAGGGCATAGAACAACCATCCATCCACGAGACAACAAATAAACGTTTTCATTTCCAAACAAAATCTAACAAATTGTAAAATGGTTGGTGACTTGGCAACAATTCCTCAGTGGCAGAAATTATCCATGAACGACCTTCAGGCTGGGTTTAGGCGGAAACAAAATTAATGTCTGCTCTAGTTTAGTATATTGGAATACTTTTTTAAGGTCAAAATATTAAAAATGTGCACTAGACTTTTTATATTGGAAAACCATTCGTAATATTTTCAGAGGGATAAGTATAAGAACATAGCTTGCAAAAACGGAAAAAAATATATAAATAAATACATAAAAAGAAATTGTTGCGGAAATTCTTTACAGCTCAGGTTTCCGAGTTTCTTGATTAAAGTATGCAGTCAATCACGTATAACTTCCAATCTGGGAGGAAATCATTCAAGGTAAATATATATAATTAACATAATGGATGATGAAGACTCTGATTCTACTGTTACTAATGAACGACTAACTCACTAAAACATTATTCTTAGTAAAAAAAAATGCAAGTGAACATAGTTGACGGTCAAATAAGCAAGAATTAGACAATGGAGAGATGCCACAGACAGCCTAACATATTGACACTAAATTGGTAGCTTTCCAATATTTATAAAAGCGTTGAACATCAAATTCGTATCATCTCACCTACTTTGCCCTGACGCTGCCTGCACTCACGTGAAATAATGAAAAAGATAATCACGTTATGCACAACATACTCCAAGGGATATACTGTTACACATCTCACGACTAACGAAAACATTCAGACATAATCAGCCAGTAGTACCTGCCAGCTCTGAGGTAAGGAACACACCTTGATTTACACGTGGAAATTACTAGCCATAATCAGTAGCGTTCAGGTATAGTAAGAACAAGCAAATGGCATAATTCCGTAAAAAATAGTCGAAATAGTTTTTGGAGAAGAATTAACGGATACATGTCTTGCTTGTTTTGAAAATGAGAAAGAATTATTAAAGTGCGTGTGTTGGGCAACCTTTCAACCTGACTCCGTGCCACTCAACAGTCAGTCTGTAAATACCTAGTCGGGTCAGTTTTCTAATTACTGTAATACCAAACCCTTGCTTACCTATTAGAAATAATGAAATATCCATCATTTAACTTAACTAGGTGATGCTGGAATCCTATGACAAAAATGCATAGGGATGACCTCCGCTATATCTATGTACAAAATAAAACGGATAACATTAAAGTTAGTTTCGTAAATACAAAATTCTTCTCACTGTCCTTTTAAATTCAAGTTATATTTTACATACTACATGGTATCATTTCTTTTCTGGTTAGCTTCGGCGGGATGGGCAGGATGAGGGTGGGGTGGAGTTTTCTACTGTTCTACCCTTTCTCTATTAATAATAATTACTGTAATTTAGTTAAATCAAACAGCCAAATAGGAACTTATAGGTCTGTTGCTGTTTGTATTTATTTGTAATCTTTTGTAATCTCATGACTATATAAAATAAAACGTAAATGCACTACACTCGCGTACCTTCCCATTTCTGAAAACATGGAGGCTTATGTGTTTTGAATTACATACAGTTCGTAGTTTTCCCTTACATTACATATCTTTTCTATAAAATATTCCCTTTAATCTCTCTCTCTCTCTCTCTCTCTCTCTCTCTCTCTCTCTCTCTCTCTCTCTCTCTCTCTCTCTCTCTCTCTCTCTCTCTCTCTCTCTCTCTCTCTCTCTCTCTCTCTCTCTCTCTCTCTTCATACTGAATTAATAAGAATATCTAAGTGACAAAATATTGCAATAAGAGACGCGGCAGACAGATCAACATGTTGCAATACAGTCTGTAGGCAAGCGAGCATAGCGTGTCAACATGCACCGAGCAGAGAGTAATGTGGAGTTCATCCGTTCATTTGAGAGTCGTGTATTCGTGTTTGCAGGGAGTCACAACCTCACCCCTTTTTCATGTTTGTATATACGCATTTGTACCGGGGTGTATGTGTGTGTGTGTGTGTGTGTGTGTGTGTGTGTGTGTGTGTGTGTGTGTGTGTGTGTGTGTGTGTGTGTGTGTGTGTGTGTGTGTGTGTGTGTGTGTGTGGTGATTAGTGGTCTATTTATCTCTTTTTTTTTTCCTGCATCTAGATTGGAGATAATGAGGAAAAGATTTGAATGGAGTTGCAGTGGGGTAAGCGATTCGAGGGAATTTCTATTTACGATTTATTGGCAAAGTGATATATATCTTCTCTCATCCATCCACATAAATTATAACTTTTTCCTTCTTAATGTCCAATTCATACCTTCTCGCAGAATTCATTTACTCATTCATTCACTTCACTTCCTGTCATTACGTTTCCGACTTCCGCATCCTTTGTCTGTCTCTCCTCCTCCTCCTCCTCCTCCTTCTTCCCTTCCTTCTCATTCTCCCTGAGCGTGGGTAGCGTTTCACCTTCCTTGATGAGATAACTTGCGAGAACACACACTCTCCTTCTCCTCCTCCTCCTCCGTCACCTAAACTTATTTGAACTGTGTTGGGTTGTCCCTCCCCCCTTCCCTCCCTCTTATCGTGGGTCCACCGTCTCATCACTTCACCCAAAACCTGCAAGCGTCGTGATCTGAAGTTTTTGGCGTGATGATAAACTTGATACCTAATATGCAGTTTTTTTATGATAACGTTCTTTTGCCTGAGTTTAACGTGGGTCTATTGCTTTATACGGCTTTACATGTATGAAGGAAGTATTTTAATGTCTACCTTTATGTTTATCTTGACTATTAGGGAAATTTTGATATATACGAGTGCATAGGGGTCTCAGATCCTATAAATATGTAAATGCAGGTCTTAATGAGGCAAGGGGAGGGAAGAGGAGGGAAGGGATCTCAAATTGAAGTTGCTCTGTAGTAAGTGATGCCTGACTAAGTTGTAATCAGGGTGTAGAGGCGTGTCCCAGCTAATCAGTAAATGGACGAAAGGCACTATGATCTCGGGGGAAGGGTTCGCGGGAAGGCCTCTATGCTGAGTAAATGTAACGAACTTTTTACAGGAAATGAGTGGCGTTTGTATTGCAATTATCACGCAATTTCATGGATCTCTTGTATTCATCAACTCGGGCATTGCTCTAATGGACTAATGGGAAATTGGTTTTAATACCACGCCTAGTGACCATTTAATGATTTATAAACACAAGGAAAGTATACACAGATGAAAACTACGACCTGTACATGTTGTCTCTTACGTATCGATATATAGATTTAAAAAAAACTACCACCAAACTTCTGACAAGGGAGCAAGATCAAAGGGGAAGGATCACCCTCTCTGATAACTAAACGAAGGGGTGTGGGGAGGGCTGAGGGTTAGGTCAGCGCTAGACGGTGGGTAAAGGGTAGAGACGAGGGAGTGAGTTGTGGGAGTAAGGGAAGATTAAGGACTACAGGGAGGAGGGTTAACGTGAGTTGTTGAGGTGAGGGAAGACTGAAGACTGACGACTGCACGAGAAGGGAAGAGAGAGGAAGCAATTTGGGGCAACATCAACAAAATGCCCTAAACAGTATTATGGCAACATATGAGATTGAATATACTTACTAGAAATGTATGAACACAGGTTTGCTTACTACCATTTCAAGTCACTCGTGTTAACCTGACATGTAGCCAGCTGGCCTTACAGGAGGAAGTGATGAAAGGGAGAGAGGAGAGATGTTAAGGTAATGCTTGATTGGATGCTGGAGGGGAGACTTGCCTAGATTGCTTTGATTATAATGCTAGCTGTGTGGAGGTCTCTTGAGCATGTTCTTATACCTCAAGTTTACCTGTTATCACCACCACAGGTAACATATGGACCCTCCACCCACCAAAAAAAAGACCTCATATTTTTTTTTGGCTCTTCAGCAATCAATCAACGCAAACACACACACACACACAAAATGAAAAGTGAATAGTTTAGTCGATTTCGTATTTTCTGGACTAACACTAAAGGGAGAAAAGTTAGTAATAGTCAATAGATGAGTTTTTCCAGAGTTATAGATATTTGAAATTGTGTTAGTGTGTGTGTGCGTGTGTGTGTGTGTGTGTGTGTGTTATCTTTAATCAGGAGAATAAGCCCGGCTGATTACACACCAATCACAATACTTTTTATCCCATCCATGTCGAGTAATTTGATGACTCCCTCGATTAATTACACAACACAACACAAATGAAGTCGTTCCAGCACTCATCTAGCCAAAGATAAACAGTCTTTAACGCGCACTATTAAACGGAACATCCAATCACTTCTCTGTTCTAATAAATAAATAAAATACACAAACTCCTTCCTTTACGAATCTACACCAAACACACGCTTCCCCTGACAACATTCCACCTTTGCCTTTCCTTAATACACGAGACACCTATTGCGCTTCAGTACGCCGGGAGGGAAAAGACACTCATACCTTGGAGCTACGAATATGTACCCATGATGAGGAAACCTTTCAAGGAGACACATAGCTGAAGGAGATGAATTAAACCAAGGCTAGGAAGGACGCATGAAGGAATGGCGGAGGAAGAGGCGTGTAAGGAGGAGGTAAAGGCATGAATGAAGAAAGGAGAATATAGTTGAAGGAAAGACTGACGAAGAGGAATGAGAAGAGGAGAAAGAGGAAGACTTATAAACGAGGACATCCGTGAGGGAAAGAGGAAGAGAGGTGTGAGGGAAATGAAGGAGGAAGAAGAGGCGAGAAGAAGGGAAAGGCAAGGCAAGGAGAAAAGAAATACATGGTGGAAGAAAGTCAGAAATAAAGGATAGAATATGAACGAAGGAAGGAAGGAAGGAAGGAAGGAATGGATGGATGGATAAAAAAAAGTATGAAGGAAGGAGGAAGTAAAAGTGCAAAGGGAGATGCGCGGAGAAATGTGATAAAAGGAGGAAGAATGGTGTGCGAGAAGGCGGTAAAAGAATGAGGCGATAATAAAATGGATAAAAGAAGGAAGAAAGAAGAAAAGAAGAAAATAAGCGATGCGTGTGAAATAATAATTAAAAAATAAACAGAAATAAGACAGAATGGGGTAAAAGAATGTGGAAGAGAAGGAGATAAAAACAAAAGAATGTAACAGATGAGAAATTCAGGAACACACAAGGGAAGGAATAGGGTAGACGGAGGGAAAAACGGAAAAGATATCGCAGAAAACCGAAAGAGAAGAATATACACGAGTGAAAAATAAAACCGAGAGATAGAAGACACGAAAGAAGAGAAGTGAAGGCAGGAGAGAGGAAATTATAGCGTTGAAAAAGACCCTGAGAGTATTGGCTTTTCCCGTGGTGATGAACTTTGCAGGCTGGGCGGGGGCGACGCAGGCTGGCTAGGATGAGAGACAGCCTGCCAGACACAGGGCTGCAACCTTAACACCGCAGGAAGTATATGCAATTTTTCCTTGATTCCCCCCAAGCAAGAGCAGCCAACACCATAGTAACCGTGGTGTTAGTCCTTTGAAATTGATTTTGTTAACGTTCTTTCGTGTAGACCGGACGTGGAGTGTGGTGAAGTGTGGTGGTGAAGTGTGGAGGTCAAAATCAGGTAACTCTTGCAGTGACATGTAATTTGATTCTAGTGTTGTACCGCCATGCACTCTGCCGCAATAAATCAATCAATTGTCGCTTGGTCAGAAGCTCGACGACACACTAAATGCAATATGAGCTGAAGGTATGTATAGAGAGAGCATAGAGGCAAAGACCACTACACCTACTCACGCACAAACTATTATTATTATTATTGTAGTAGTAGTAGTAGTAGTAGTAGTAGTAGTAGTAGTAGATATGCTTCTAATCATACTCAAAAAAGGATGAACATTATGATAGGTATAAAACAACAGAAATATGAACAAAGAGTATAAAGTTAGAGAGAGAGAAAGACATACAATAATTCTCATTTTCTATAAGCAATCTTTAATTATTCGTAGCCAACAATTACCTTTAAAAAAAATATTAAACGTTGCTCACGTAACTATAAACAGCACGGCGTGGGAAGAAATTCATCTCGTGTAATTGAATATCGTCACCTTGATGAGACCATTAGCATAGTAATAAGCGATACTCAGTGACTGACACATTGACGCTTTATAATAATTACGTGTTACTAATTTAGTGAATCTTACGCTGTCACAGTAGGAAATTTAGACACTCGAAATTAATCATAAAAGAAACAATCTATATTTCATCCCCGGAAACTGGAGGGAAAAAATTAAAAAAAAGTTAATTTAAGTTTTCTATATATATTTTTTATTTAGTTTTGTTCAACATTTGTATTTATGAACGTAATACTTTTAAAATGTTGAATGACTGCACAATTTTTTTTATATATTTTCACAATTTACTGACGTTCACGGAAACGATTCGGTTCAGTTGGGGAGGCAGCAAAATTTATATAAAAGTATTGCAGGCTCGCAGATTCCATTATTCTGTTGGGGTCACTCGTCCAGAGGGAGAACCAACGGCCGCTTAGAATTCCATTACAGCTCACCGGCGTAATTTCAAAGTAAAAACCATATATTGAACCACACCCATGATTACTTGACGCAGTGTTAACGTGGAATTGATATTTGAGGCCCTTCAGGACTGTTGAATATTTAATAAGCAAAGGAATGCATTCATTATTCATTTCTACCATATACCAATCACACAAAAAAAAATGATGCCTTGTTGACAGGTTTAAATTACAGTATTTGAGCCCCAGAGAAAAAGAAAAATATACTATAGTTATGAATTCATATTTCTAGAATGGTTAGCTTTCACTGGTTGTGTAGGCACTGATAGCTAAGGGAATTAATGGTTACGATAACATTCTCGCTAAAACCGTAACACTACAACGAAAACGAATGAAAACCGAAACACCAGCTTTAAACACCATATCCTCATCACCATTCACAATCCGTTACCCCATAAAAAAAAACATTATTTCATAGATCCATTACCACTAGGAAAATAGCTCATTAATAATCGGTTTCTTACACAATAACAACTATCTGTAAAAGTCTTCTTCAGTGATTAACTAGTAATTAACCTTCCACTACTTAACCCAACTGTGGCTATAATTAAGTAAGTATGCTATTAAGGACTAATTAAGACAATAAATTAAAAACGCATGGAAGAGAAAAACAAATAGAAAAAAACGAGCAATCAAGCTAACAAATAAAAAATAAAATAAACTATAAATGTTAAAGCAATGTAAACACAATAGATACAAAACAAAAGAGCAAGAAAAATACCCAGATGAAATGTATTTGTGTGACCACCTGTGTATGTTTTCCTATACACACAAATATTACGTTACTTTCATATTTTCCAACCCGTCAAACGTAATAAACGAATATGAGTTTGATGTTTGATTTGCGAGAAGAAAAAAAAAGCCGTGGAGGAGAGCATCAATGTGGTGTATTTTGATGTGATAATGGTAATGAGAACTTGCTTTGAAGAAGAAAAAAATATACAGTATATAAAACAAAAGGGAGATAATGCATTTATTATCTTCAAAATAATTCAAATACGTATATATAAAAAAAAAAAAAAACATTGGTACCAATAAACAAAAAAAAATAATTTATGCAAAATACCCGAAAATACGCATACAAAATTATTAGCTTATTTAATATATTTATATTTTTTATTTCTTTATTTATTAATGTTTTCTTTGGTTTCTAAAATTATTATAATACTTTTATGATTTTTCCAAAGTGTTTTTATAATGTTTTGTTTGTTATTGAGTGAAAGCAAAGTCTGTATTTCTCCATCTTTCTCTCCAAGTGTTTGTTTTACATGAAAACTTCCAAAACAAGTCAACGAAGGAATAAATAAAATAGAAATAAAAAGTCATGTCATACCTCTGGCAGGAATGTAGACGCAACACCCCCCCCTGTACCCTGTACCTCTCACACTGAAAGGAGCTCTTAGCTAGACCTCAGATTTCAATGCCTCGACTCATCTTGTGTCCTGCTACTTTACATGGATGTCTAGGAGACCCTAAGGATATGCCAGCGGCAAGACGCATCACTGGAAAATATACAAGTTACTGTAGATTTCTTACTAACCCGATAAATCTCTTCTAGTTTCCTCTTAAGCCTAGAAGTGCTTTGATGATGTTCGCTAAGCTGAAATGTGACTGTCCACGGCACTAGTACGTTTCCCTGACTTGTTGTGAGATTTGGTCCCTGAGCTCAGTACTATCGCCTCCACTGCTTCCTGGACACCCAAGGCAAAAGGGGTTAATTCCTTAATCCCATAGGGACCTCTCTCCCTCCCTCCTTTTCCTCCTCTATAATTACGCAGTAAAATGAAACCATATATTTATATAAAAACATGACTTTCCTCCTCATTTTCTCGAAAGCTATTAAAGATATTGGATATATCATTGCAGCATCTGATGGACCTAATTAAACTCTACAACTGATATTATGAATATTTGTTGTATGACTAATAATTACGCAGTAAAATAAAACTTTATATTTATATAAAAACATGATTTTCCTCATTTTCTCGAAAGCTATTAGAGATATTGGAAATATCATTGCAGCATCTAATAGACCTAATTAAACTGTAAAACTATCATTATGAATATTAGTTCTAAGACTCATAAATACGCAGTAAAATAAAACTTGTTGTTGTATGACTAATAATTACGCAGTAAAATAAAACTTTATATTTATATAAAAACATGACTTTCCTCCTCATTTTCTCGAAAGCTATTAGAGATATTGGAAATATCATTGCAGCATCTGATAGATCTAATTAAACTGTACCACTGTAATTATTAGTATTTGTTCTATGACTAATAATTATCGACTGACTGCCATGAAGGATAAAGAGCTGAATAAATATACTTGCTTGCATGAACCCAGTGCCCTTGAATAGTAAGGTCATCAGGGTAGCCACTGCGTCTCCTGACTCGCTATAGCAAATTGAGTTTCCATGTAATTCACATTAAACCAATATCGCATACCGTTGCCACAAAGCAGAACCTGACAACGTGGGGCAACATGTCACCACACAATACGAGCCCCGCGCCTGGTGAGGTGTAAACGCTATTCACCAGGTTTGGCAGCCTGGAATACGCTACTCCTTCCCCTTCTAGTGAAGTCACTCCTGCACTTTTGCTTTGCTCGGGCTGCCTTGTTCTTGCATCTCAATACCTCTTCCGATTTTTTTTTTATTATTCAGTATTTTCTGATGTGCAGCGTATGTGTCAATTGACATGTAAATTAATATTACATACAATAAATTCATGCATATTTAAGTCTTTCAAATGCCACAATAAACACTATGATATTGTTATGCATATTACTTTCTCAGATTACCTCTACACTCTACACTGTACCTCACTGTACCTCGGATAGTATATATGTTGAAAGCAACAAACAAAGTTGTTGTTTTATTCAAAACCATAGAATGAACTTGTATATTAAACTATATAATGTTTTAAATGTTTCCGTGAAAGCGGCCATTTCCACGAAAATATTTTTCTTCCTCTGAATACATTCCATTCTAGGATATTTTTTTCTTTGTTTGCAATACAAGACAATAAAGTGATCATAAAATGCAATATCCAAGGCTATAAAGAAGCGAGAACTCTGGAATACCACGCTTTCATGACTGCAGCGAGGAGCATGACGTCAGTGTGGGGGTATTGGGAGTCAGGCTGGTGAATAATAACCTCAAGCCAGCCTCGAGAACACAGCTACACCTGATAACAGAACTGTGCCAACTACAACCCAGAAACCCCGACCTATAACCACTACCCCCTAACCACATGCCAGTAGAAACCACCCCCCCAACCTGCCAACGTCCACTGACACACCTTGTCCATGCCTATCATACACATCCCACGTGTCACTTAGTACTACACCATCAACACTCACGCAGTTTTTCTAACGTCGTAGGTGAAGGAAAGATAAATTGCATAAATAACAAACTCGCAAGGAAAATCACTCCTCTTAACCTACTAACGTACTACATCTAACTTAAACTTATCACACTACTATCCCATCCCACCATCATGATAGTAACGACACGAACTTTGTATGACCACTGTTGCCAACCCAGCCTTGCAATCGGAAACTTTGGCACTCATCTAAACAAAGAAAGACAGGAAATACGAGTATGTTCTTCCAGATTACTCCTTTCCCAGGCACGGAACAATGTGCTTAGGAGTTGATGTGAACCTCCATCCATCAAACCTCTTTTTTTCCTCTTCCTGAACACACCCACAAGTGCCCTAAATAACACGCCTTTCCGCCCCCCCTCCCATCCTTCACACAGATGCTATAACCCCGTAACACCAATCCTAAAAGTAATCTAATAATTTAACTCCAAAGATTAAAAGACCATTATCGATGATCCTAGATTATTATGAATGACCTGATACACAATTTCGTGACCTCGCAGAGAGAGAGAGAGAGAGAGAGAGAGAGAGAGAGAGAGAGAGAGAGAGAGAGAGAGAGAGAGAGAGAGAGAGAGAGAGAGAGAGAGAGAGAACAGTGCCTGAACATACTCGTGTCTCTTGTGTCAAATTAAATGAGTTTCTTTTTTTTCAGTATCTAAAATTTTAATGTATCATCGTTTTCAACAAGAACCGACGCGTGGAACGAGACAATAAGAAAAAAATATACATCTGAAAACAGACGTTAGAAGGAAACTGCTGCATGAATTTTAATTTATATTGCTTCGTTCACTTTTCGAAACATTATTTTTTTCTCTCCATTATCACATTATTTATCAAAATCAGTGTCTTTTTTAACAGCTGGAAAACAAATAATTACACACATTTGGTTTGTCTATAAGTAATCGAAGCATAGTCTCTGTTTATATGTAATTGAAGCAGTGTGTCTGTGGTAAATTTGCAGTTTCAACCATATCCCTATCTCTTAACCCCACCCCCCAACCCCTCAAGCAGCATGGTGGTCGTGGGGGATCGGGTATTTTATGGGGGGAGGCATATATGAGTGATATATGGACTTTGAAAAGCTAGGGAAATTTGCCTAAGTTAAGGAAATTCTTATTATTAATTTCCGACAGTGTAATATGGGGCTAGAAATGCTCCTAACAGTGTCATCTAGACCCTGAGACAGTTTATAGTTACGTGTGGTGTATTGGTTGAAACTGCAATAATACCAAAATGATTTCCATCTTGCATGACACCAATTTAATTCGACGAACTTTAAAAAAAAAAAAAAAAACTACATAATAAAAAAGGAATTAATATAGTAATCAACTTAATAAACCTTAACACTTACGTAGTACAGCGTGGCGTAGCCTAGTCCGCGTAGCCTATTTTTTCCTTCCTCTCCTCTTCTTCATTTCTGATTTCCTTCGTGTTTCCAAGTCACTGTTTTTCACTATTGCCTGCAAACCAAGAACAATTAAGTTCCATCCACATTCATAAGATACATACTAATAAACTTAAAAGATCATTAATAATAACAAAATACAATTAATAAGTGCAAATATAACGCTATTGTAACCATATACATTACACATTGTCAGTCGTTAAAACCATTGCACAGACTAGTTTTAAACAGGTCTGTCTGCGAAAATTGAGGAGATATATATAAGCGCTGGCAGGAAATTATGACCTCGGATGAAGAAAAAAATGGCTTGATAATGATTGCCATACACTAATATTACCGGTTTATATATAATTCATGTTATTTGATTATGTATACTACTCTTGACTTATATTAGTTAACTACTACCATTACTTGATTTACCTCGGCAGCTATGTAAGAAATGAGCCTCATGAGAGAATAAATGTGGATATTTTGTCACTTTTAAAAGAACTGCTTCCTTTAGCGTCTCTGCTTAGTTACGTGCCGACTTCCCTCCGCTGATGACCCCTGCATTGGCTGTGGTTCCTTCCGCCGCCTCAAAGGCAACACCTACCCACGCTAATCATCATAACACACTAATAAACGTAATTCTTTTCAAACAAGCTTTATTTCACACTCATGACATGCCAACCGAGGCTAATAACACGGTATTGGAATACTGCGCTACGATAGGTCAAACAGAATGTACGTTTTGAATAGGGTGACAAGCGCACTATCTTACCTTACCCCTCGCCCGAACCTGACACGTGCAGGGGTGCGACGTGCGCACATGCCCCCCTCCATGCCCCCCAACAACCCCCCACATCCCTCCATCTACCTATACTAAAGGCAATGGGGGTTATAGTGTTTATTTCATTCCTCTGTCACAGCGATATAGTTCAATTTTCGCTCAATACTCAAGGTTAAGAGACCGAAGCCTACACGTGTCATGGGAGTGTTTGTGATGAAAGAAAACAGTTGGTGTGATCTACTGATGGAATAATAAGAAGCCACATGACAGGCCGTTGGGCAACCATGTGTGGAAGCAGGAAGGACTAACATTGCTAAATTTATCCACATTGTTTTTCATGAATCGAGGGAATGATTGTGGATTATGACTGTTTCAAAGCTTCGTCACCGCCGGAAAGAGTATCAACAATGTAAACACCGCCACCAACCAAGCCTTCCGCTGCCTAGGATAACGACTAACCAAAGTATGTTCAGTACCAAGCACAGCCCTGTAGGCTGAAGGAACATGAAGAATGTTGCACCTAATCGTTGACCCACGTAAACTGCATAGGAACTTCAATTGACTAGGTGGCAGAAGGCGGGAGAGAGAGAGGGCGAGGAGCAGTGCGGGCGCCCCTTGGCTTTGAAGAGTTGTCACTACCACCACCACCACCACCGCCCACCTACAGAATGCTCGCCATATCAACGGACTTATTATTCCTAACACTGCTCAGCCCGCGGATCAAGGGCGAGAGAGATATACAGATACTTGCATGAACCTTTTCCAGCGTAATGCAAGCAGTGTACAGGTTGCTGGCTGACCATCTGATTTATTGCAGTATATTCCAGTTGCAATCTCATCCTCGTCTCTCTCTCTCTCCATCTCTCCCGTCTCTCTCTCTCTCTCCTCTCCAACTCCTCTCTCTCACCAGTTCTGTCTTCTTCTCTCTCTCTCTCGTCTCTTCATCTCTCTCATCATCTCATCTCTCTCTCTTCCTCTCTCTCTCTCTCTCTCTCTCATTATTACATTGCCTTGTGTAATGAATATTGAATCTGTAACTATAACAACGCAGCTAGCAATGTGAACCTCATAAAAATCACGACCACTATACCAATAGTTACCATAAGTCTACAAAATCGAACTACTCACAAACACTTCACTTTTGGCTCACTGTGAAGTTGCCTGTGCAGATCACTGTAGTTAAAAACCAACAATGGAGGAGCTGGATATGAACATCCGTTTACCTCAATAAGAAAAATTCAAGTAAAAGTGCTGCCCCTCCTATGCCGCGGTACTATCCTGTGAGATCTGGCAACACACTCCCACACCACCCCTTCTTCCCCCACCTGTGCGGCGTTCCAACCAGCGCCACCGCTCCTGCTTTCGTCTCCATCATAATGAAGTGCCTCCTCATACACGATATCGAGCAGAAATGTGTGTACATAATTAGCATGTAACTTGTGAATGCTTTTCAGGAAGACCAAATCGAAGTTTCGATTGTTTTATCACTCGTCTTGAAAAAGATTCAGGCAAGAAAACACAACACTACCTTAGCCTGCTCCACTTCCGCTTGTGATTATTCCGCAATGTTTGGTTGTAAATTTATACCTTCAACTAAGCTTCACTTAATAGATACCCCACGCAGACATGCGAACATCAAGTAATCATCATTATTAAGTCATTTACATAAAGCAATTAGCATAGGATAGCATGTAGATCACGTCAAACATGGACTGGCATCCATCCTCAAAGGAGGATAAAATCATGGCTACGACTTCAGTGTGTGGCTTCTGATCACCGCTGACGCTGATTTGTCAGACGTATAAGTGTTATTTTGATTAAAAGGTGCTTCGGATAGTGGACACGCCGATCACTCCTGACTTGCCCGCCCTCTGGCACCTGCCAATGAGCGGGCCAGTCAGACACTCCCCTTGTGTCGGAGATGTTTCTCCAGCAGTCACTGCACGCCCGCAGTGACTTACTACTCCAGAGGGCTCTGTATAGCCCACCTAACCAAAGTGTTAGCAAAAATATAAAAAGAAGGTGCTTCGGATGAATATAAAACTATACAGACCTAATAATTATCACAACAATTATTAGGATGTGTAAGATGAGCGTGCTGGCAACATACTTAACCCATTCAGTGCTTGCGGCACACCATATGTGCCAGCAGCGTCTCCTTCTCCTGTGTTTGCGGCACGACGTCTGTGCCAAGATCTTTATATCATTCCCATGCATATACATATGATGTATAGGCCAGTGTAACAACTTTTATCATTATTTACAAATTTCTATTGTCTTATGTATCAGAATTACCGTTCTTATGAGTATTTATGTGATATTCAATACGGTACGATAACTACGGTTTGGCAACACCGCCGGCAGCAATATATAACCGTCGCTCCGTCGGCCGTCAGCGACGGGCTCTTCTAGCTAGCATTAGATATTGGATATTGAAAATATTGGAAATATTGGATATATCATTGCAGCATCTGATACACCTAATTAAACTGTACAACTGTCATTATGAATATTTGTTTTATGACTAATAATTACGCAGTAAAATGAAACTTAATATTTATATAAAAACATGACTTTCCTCCTCATTTTCCCGAAAGCTATTAGTGATATTGGAAATATCATTGCAGCATCTGATAGACCTAATTAAACTGTACAACTGTCATAATGAATATTTTTTCTATGACTAATAATTACGCAGTAAAATGAAACTTAATATATATATATAAACATGACTTTCCTCCTCATTTTCCCGAAAGCTATTACAGATATTGGAAATATCATTGCAGCATCTGATACACCTAATTAAATTGTAAAACTGATATTATGAATATTTGTTCTATGACTAATAATTACGCAGTAAAATTAAACTTAATATTTATTTAAAAACATGACTTTCCTCCTCATTTCCTCGAAAGCTATTAGAGATATTGGAAATATCATTGCAGCATCTGATACACCTAATTAAACTGTACAACTGATATTATGAATATTTGTTCTATGGCTAATAATTACGCAGTAAAATGAAACTTAATATTTATATAAAAACATGACTTTCCTCCTCATTTTCTCGAAAGCTATTAGAGATATTGGAAATATCATTGCAGCATCTGATACACCTAATTAAACTGTACAACTCTCATTATGAATATTTGTTTTATGACTAATAATTACGCAGTAAAATGAAACTTAATATTTATATAAAAACATGATTTTCCTCCTCATTTTCTCGAAAGCTATTAGAGATATTGGAAATATCACTGCAGTATCTGATAGACCTAATTAAACTGTAAAACTGACATTATGAATATTTGTTCTATGACTAATAATTACGCAGTAAAATGAAACTATATATTTATATAAAAACATGATATTCCTCCTCATTTTCTCGAAAGCTATTAGAGATATTGGAAATATCATTGCAGCATCTAATAGACCTGATTAAAATCTACTACTGTCATTATGAATATTTTCACTAGTACTAATAAATACTGAATTTTACTTTTTTTAAAATTACTTTCTTCCTCGTTTTCTCGAAAGCTATTAGAGATATTGGAAATATCATTGCATCATCTGATACACCTAATTCAACTGTACAACTGATATTATGAGTATTTGTTCTATGACTAATAATAACGCAGTATAATAAAACCGTATTTTTATATAAAAACATGATTTTCCTCGTCATTTTCTCGAAAGCTATTAGAGATATTGAAAATATAATAACAGCATCTGATAGACCTAATTAAACTGTACAACTGATATTATGAATATTTGTTCTATGACTAATAATTACGCAGTAAAATTAAACTTTATATTTATATAAAAACATGACTTTCCTCCTAATTTTCTCGAAAGCTATTAGAGATATTGGAAATATCATTGCAGCATCTGATACACCTAATTAAACTGTACAACTGTCATTATGAATATTTGTTCGATGACTAATAATTACTCAGTAAAATTAAACTTAATATTTCTATATAAACATAACTTTTCTCCTCATTTTCTCGAAAGCTATTAGAGATATTAGAAATATTATTACAGCATCTGATACACCTAATTAAACTGTACAACTGATATTATGAATATTTGTTCTATGGCTAATAATTACGCAGTAAAATGAAACTTAATATTTATATAAAAACATGATTTTCCTCATTTTCTCGAAAGCTATTAGAGATATTGGAAATATCATTGCAGCATCTGATACAACTAATTAAACTGTACAACTCTCATTATGAATATTTGTTCTATGACTAATAATTACGCAGTAAAATGAAACTTAATATTTATATAAAAACATGATTTTCCTCCTAATTTTCTCGAAAGCTATTAGAGATATTGGAAATATCACTGCAGCATCTGATAAACCTAACTAAACTGTAAAACTGACATTATGAATATTTGTTCTATGACTAATAATTACGCAGTAAAATGAAACTATATATTTATATAAAAACCTGACATTCCTCCTCATTTTCTCGAAAGCTATTAGAGATATAGGAAATATCATTGGAGCATCTGATAGACCTGATTAAAATCTACTACTGTCATTATGAATATTTTCACTAGTACTAATAGATACTGAATTTTACCTTTTTAAAATTAATTTCTTCCTCGTTTTCTCGAAAGCTATTAGAGATATTGGAAATATCATTGCATCATCTGATACACCTAATTCAACTGTATAACTGATATTATGAATATTTGTTCTATGACTAATAATTACGCAGTAAAATAAAACCGTATTTTTATATAAAAACATGATTTTCCTCGTCACTTTCTCGAAAGCTATTAGAGATATTGGAAATATAATTGCTGCATCTGATAGACCTAATTAAACTGTACAACTGATATTATGAATATTTGTTCTATGACTAATAATTACGCAGTAAAATGAAACTTAATATTTATTTAAAAACATGACTTTCCTCCTCATTTTCTCGAAAGCTATTAGAGATATTGGAAATATCATTCCAACAGCTGATACATCTAATTAAACTCTACAACTGATTTTATGAATATTTTTTCTATGACTAATAATTACGCAGTAAAATGAAACTTAATATTTATTTAAAAACATGAATTTCCTCATCTTTTTCCCGAAAGCTATTAGAGATATTGGAAATATCATTGCAGCATCTGATACACCTAATTAAACTGTACAACTGTCATTATGAATATTTGTTCTATGACTAACAATTACGCAGTAAAATTAAGCTTAATATTTATTTAAAAACATGACTTTCCTCCTCATTTTCTTGAAAGCTATTAGAGATATTGGAAATATCATTGCAGCATCTGATACAACTAATTAAACTGTACAACTGTCATTATGAATATTTGTTCTATGACTAATAATTACGCAGTAAAACGAAACTTAATATTTATATAAAAACATGAATTTCCTCCTCATTTTCTCGAAAGCTATTAGAGATATTGGAAATATCACTGCAGCATCTGATAGACCTAATTAAACTGTAAAACTGAAATTATGAATATTTGTTCTATGACTAATAATTACGCAGTAAAATTAAACTTTATATTTATATAAAAACATGACTTTCCTCCTAATTTTCTCGAAAGCTATTATAGATATTGGAAATATCATTACAGCATCTGATACACCTAATTAAACTGTACAACTGTCTTTATGAATATTTGTTCTATGACTAATAATTACTCAGTAAAATGAAACTTAATATTTCTATATAAACATAACTTTTCTCCTCATTTTCTCGAAAGCTATTAGAGATATTGGAAATATCATTGCAGCATCTGATACACCTAATTAAACTGTACAACTGATATTATGAATATTTGTTCTATGGCTAATAATTACGCAGTAAAATGAAACTTAATATTTATATAAAAACATGACTTTCCTCCTCATTTTCTCGAAAGCTATTAGAGATATTTGAAATATCATTGCAGCATCTGATACAACTAATTAAACTGTACAACTCTCATTATGAATATTTGTTCTATGACTAATAATTAAGCAGTAAAATGAAACTTAATATTAATATAAAAACATGATTTTCCTCCTCATTTTCTCGAAAGCTATTAGAGATATTGGAAATATCACTGCAGCATCTGATAGACCTAATTAAACTGTAAAACTGACATTATGAATATTTGTTCTATGACTAATAATTACGCAGTAAAATGAAACTATATATATATATATATAAAAACATGACATTCCTCCTCATTTTCTCGAAAGCTATTAGAGATATTGGAAATATCATTACAGCATCTGATAGACCTGATTAAAATCTACTACTGTCATTATGAATATTTTCACTAGTACTAATAAATAATGAATTTTACTTTTTTTTAAATTACTTTCTTCCTCGTTTTCTCGAAAGCTATTAGAGATATTGGAAATATCATTGCATCATCTGATTAACCTAATTCAACTGTACAACTGATATTATGAATATTTGTTCTATGATTAATAATTACGCAGTAAAATAAAACCGTATTTTTATATAAAAACTTGATTTTCCTCGTCATTTTCTCGAAAGCTATTAGAGATATTGGAAATATAATTGCAGCATCTGATAGACCTAATTAAATTGTACAACTGATATTATGAATATTTGTTCTATGACTAATAATTACGCAGTAAAATGAAACTTAATATTTATTTAAAAACATGACTTTCTTCCTCATTTTATCGAAAGCTATTAGAGATAATGGAAATATCATTGCAACAGCTGATACACCTAATCAAACTCTACAACTGATGTTATGAATATTTTTTCTTTGACTAATAATTACGCAGTAAAATGAAACTTAATATTTATATAAAAACATGATTTTCCTCCTCATTTTCTCGAAAGCTATTAGAGATAATGCAAATATCACTGCAGCATCTGATACAACTAATTAAACTGTACCACTGTCATTATGAATATTTGTTCTATGACTAATAATTACGCAGTAAAACGAAACTTAATATTTATATAAAAACATGATTTTCCTCCTCATTTTCTCGAAAGCTATTAGAGATATTGGAAATATCACTGCAGCATCTGATAAACCTAATTAAACTGTAAAACTGACATTATGAATATTTGTTCTATGACTAATAATTACGCAGTAAAACGAAACTTAATATTTCTATATAAACATAACTTTTCTCCTCATTTTCTCGAAAGCTATTAGAGATATTGGAAATATCATTGCAGCATTTGATACACCTAATTAAATTGTACAACTGATATTATGAATATTTGTTCTATGGCTAATAATTACGCAGTAAAATGAAACTTAATATTTATATAAAAACATGACTTTCCTCCTCATTTTCTCGAAAGCTATTAGAGATATTGGAAATATCATTGCAGCATCTGATACAACTAATTAAACTGTACAACTCTCATTATGAATATTTGTTCTACGACTAATAATTACTCAGTAAAATGAAACTTAATATTTCTATATAAACATAACTTTTCTCCTCATTTTCTCGAAAGCTATTAGAGATATTGGAAATATCATTGCACCATCTGATACACCTAATTAAACTGTACAACTGTCATTATGAATATTTGTTCTATGACTAATAATTACTCAGTAAAATGAAACTTAATATTTCTATATAAACATAACTTTTCCCCTCATTTTTTCGAAAGCTATTAGAGATATTGGAAATATTATTGCAGCATCTGATACACCTAATTAAAAAGTACAACTGATATTATGAATATTTGTTCTATGGCTAATAATTACGCAGTAAAATGAAACTTAATATTTATATAAAAACATGACTTTCCTCCTCATTTTCTCGAAAGCTATTAGAGATATTGGAAATATCATTGCAGCATCTGATACAACTAATTAAACTGTACAACTCTCATTATGAATATTTGTTCTATGACTAATAATTACGCAGTAAAATGAAACTTAATATTTATATAAAAACATGATTTTCCTCCTCATTTTCTCGAAAGCTATTAGAGATATTGGAAATATCACTGCAGCATCTGATACAACTAATTAAACTGTACAACTGTCATTATGAATATTTGTTCTATGACTAATAATTACGCAGTAAAACGAAACTTAATATTTATATAAAAACATGATTTTCCTCCTCATTTTCTCGAAAGCTATTAGAGATATTGGAAATATCACTGCAGCATCTGATAAACCTAATTAAACTGTAAAACTGACATTATGAATATTTGTTCTATGACTAATAATTACTCAGTAAAATGAAACTTAATATTTCTATATAAACATAACTTTTCTCCTCATTTTCTCGAAAGCTATTAGAGATATTGGAAATATCATTGCAGCATTTGATACACCTAATTAAATTGTACAACTGATATTATGAATATTTGTTCTATGGCTAATAATTACGCAGTAAAATGAAACTTAATATTTATATAAAAACATGACTTTCCTCCTCATTTTCTCGAAAGCTATTAGATATATTGGAAATATCATTGCAGCATCTGATACAACTAATTAAACTGTACAACTCTCATTATGAATATTTGTTCTACGACTAATAATTACTCAGTAAAATGAAACTTAATATTTCTATATAAACATAACTTTTCCCCTCATTTTTTCGAAAGCTATTAGAGATATTGGAAATATCATTGCAGCATCTGATACAACTAATTAAACTGTACAACTCTCATTATGAATATTTGTTCTATGACTAATAATTACGCAGTAAAATGAAACTTAATATTTATATAAAAACATGATTTTCCTCCTCATTTTCTCGAAAGCTATTAGAGATATTGGAAATATCATTACAGCATCTGATAGACCTGATTAAAATCTACTACTGTCATTATGAATATTTTCACTAGTACTAATAAATAATGAATTTTACTTTTTTTTAAATTACTTTCTTCCTCGTTTTCTCGAAAGCTATTAGAGATATTGCAAATATCATTGCATCATCTGATACACCTAATTCAACTGTACAACTGATATTATGAATATTTGTTCTATGACTAATAATTACGCAGTAAAATAAAACCGTATTTTTATATATAAACATGATTTTCCTCGTCATTTTCTTGAAAGCTATTAGAGATATTGGAAATATAATTGTAGCATCTGATAGACCTAATTAAATTGTACAACTGATATTATGAATATTTGTTTTATGACTAATAATTACGCAGTAAAACTAAACTTAATATTTATTTAAAAACATGATTTTTTCCTCATTTTCTCGGAAGCTATTAGAGATATTGGAAATATAATTGCAACAGCTGATACACCTAATTAAACTCTACAACTGATGTTATGAATATTTTTTCTATGACTAATAATTACGCAGTAAAATTAAACTTAATATTTATATAAAAACATGATTTTCCTCCTCATTTTCTCGAAAGCTATTAGAGATATTGGAAATATCACTGCAGCATCTGATAAACCTAATTAAACTGTAAAACTGACATTATGAATATTTGTTCTATGACTAATAATTATGCAGTAAAATGAAACTATATATTTATATAAAAACATGACATTCCTCTTCATTTTCTCGAAAGCTATTAGAGATATTGGAAATATCATTACAGCATCTGATAGACCTGATTAAAATCTACTACTGTCATTATGAATATTTTCACTAGTACTAATAAATAATGAATTTTACTTTTTTTTAAATTACTTTCTTCCTCGTTTTCTCGAAAGCTATTAGAGATATTGGAAATATCATTGCATCATCTTATAAACCTAATTCAACTGTACAACTGATATTATGAATATTTGTTCTATGACTAATAATTACGCAGTAAAATAAAACCGTATTTTTATATAAAAACATGATTTTCCTCGTCATTTTCTCGAAAGCTATTAGAGATATTGGAAATATTATTGTAGCATCTGATAGACCTAATTAAATTGTACAACTGATATTATGAATATTTGTTCTATGACTAATAATTACGAAGTAAAATTAAACTTAATATTTATTTAAAAACATGAATTTCTTCCTCATTTTCTCGAAAGCTATTAGAGATATTGGAAAAATCATTGCAACAGCTGATACACCTAATTAAACTCTACAACTGATGTTATGAATATTTTTTCTATGACTAATAATTACGCAGTAAAATGAAACTTAATATTTATATAAAAACATGACTTTCCTCCTCATTTTCTCGAAAGCTTTTAGAGATATTGGAAATATCATTGCAGCATCTGATAAACCTAATTAAACTATAAAACTGACATTATGAATATTTGTTCTATGACTAATAATTACGCAGTAAAATGAAACTATATATTTATATAAAATCCTGACATTCCTCTTCATTTTCTCGAAAGCTATTAGAGATATTGGAAATATCATTGCAGCATCTGATAGACCTGATTAAAATCTACTACTGTCATTATGAATATTTTCACTTGTACTAATAAATACTGAGTTTTACTTTTTTAAAAATTACTTTCTTCCTCGTTTTCTCAAAAGCTATTAGAGATATTGGAAATATCATTGCATCATCTGATACATCTAATTCAACTGTACAACTGATATAATGAATATTTGTTCTATGACTAATAATTACGCAGTAAAATAAAACCGTATTTTTATATAAAAACATGATTTTCCTCGTCATTTTCTCGAAAGCTATTAGAGATATTGGAAATATAATTGCAGCATCTGATAGACCTAATTAAACTGTACAACTGATATTATGAACATTTGTTCTATGACTAATAATTACGCAGTAAAATGAAACTTAATATTTATATAAAAACATGAATTTCCTCCTCATTTTGTCGAAAACTATTAGAGATATTGGAAATATCACTGCAGCATCTGATAGACCTAATTAAACTTTAAAACTGAAATTATGAATATTTTTTTTATGACTAATAATTACTAAGTAAAATGAAACTTAATATTTCTATATAAACATAACTTTTCTCCTCATTTTCTCAAAAGCTATTAGAGATATTGGAAATATCATTGCAGCATCTGATACACCTAATTAAACTGTACAACTGATATTATGAATATTTGTTCTATGGCTAATAATTACGCAGTAAAATGACACTTAATATTTATATAAAAACATGACTTTCCTCCTCATTTTCTCGAAAGCTTTTAGAGATATTGGAAATATCATTGCAGCATCTGATAAACCTAATTAAACTATAAAACTGACATTATGAATATTTGTTCTATGACTAATAATTACGCAGTAAAATGAAACTATATATTTATATAAAATCCTGACATTCCTCTTCATTTTCTCGAAAGCTATTAGAGATATTGGAAATATCATTGCAGCATCTGATAGACCTGATTAAAATCTACTACTGTCATTATGAATATTTTCACTAGTACTAATAAATAATGAATTTTACTTTTTTAAAAATTACTTTCTTCCTCGTTTTCTCGAAAGCTATTAGAGATATTGGAAATATCATTGCATCATCTGATACACCTAATTCAACTGTACCACTGATATTATGAATATTTGTTCTATGACTAATAATTACGCAGTAAAATAAAACCGTATTTTTATATAAAAACATGATTTTCCTCGTCATTTTCTCGAAAGCTATTAGAGATATTGGAAATATAATTGCAGCATCTGATAGACCTAATTAAATTGTACAACTGATATTAGCCCCTGTTCACCTAGCAGTGAGTAGGTACGGGATGTAAATCGAGAGTTGTTGACCTCGTTGTCCCGGTGTGTTGTGTGTGAGTGGTCTCGGTTCAACCCGAAGATTGGTCAGTATGAGCTCTGAGCTCTTTCCATAGGGGGACGGCCGGCTGTCTCGAGAGAGACCAGCAGCAGACTGTACAGTGAATCACACACACACACACACACACAACACACACACCACACACAACACACACACACCACACACACACACACACTCGTTTGGTGAACGCGCGCGCGCGCGCGTGTGTGTGTGTGGTGTGTGTGTGTGTGTCTGTGTGTGTGTAAACAAAACAACAAGCTGCTATGGGGGGTGGTGAGGTGGGTGGTGTATCATACGTCTGGCAACGCGCTTCCCTCTTATCATGGCTTGAATCGTTTTGTATTCAACTTCAATGCTGTATAACTTATGTAACTTAAGACTAAACGATGTGTTGATGCTACTGTTCAAATCAGATAAACCAGGAGAAATTTACTATACTAAGCATATTATTCAATGTATAGATTGAAAAATCATAAATTATTAGATCACAGGCGATACAAGAAACTTTTTTGCATTATCACGGTGAATGGGTTAAGTGTATCCGTATATATATAAGATCATTAATGTATCCGTATATATAAGATCATTTAGTGTATCCGTATATATATAAGATCATTTAAGTGTATCCGTATTATGATATAAGATCATTTAAGTGTATCCGTATATATAATAATATATATGATATATATATATATTATATATTATATATATATATATATATAGATATAGTCTATATATATATATATATATATTATATATATAGATATATATGAGATATA
The DNA here is from genome assembly GCA_029783475.1 of Metacarcinus magister. NCBI lineage: Eukaryota > Metazoa > Arthropoda > Malacostraca > Decapoda > Cancridae > Metacarcinus > Metacarcinus magister. Next base: position 11,557,282 of record JAPQNM010000046.1, read on the forward strand.
TATTATATATATATATATATATATATAGATATATATATATATATTATCTATATATATATATATATATATATATATATATATATATATATATATATATATATATATATATAAGATCATTTAAGTCTATCCGTATATATATATAATATATATATATATATATCTATATATATAATATATATATAATATATAATATATCTATAAGATCATTAAGTCTATCCGTATATATATAAGATAATTTAGTGTATCCGTATATATATAAGATCATATAGTATATCCGTATATATATAAGATCATTAAGTCTATCCGTTTATATATAAGATCATTTAAGTGTATCCGTATATATGTAAGATCATTTAAGTGTATCCGTATATATGTAAGATCATTTAAGTGTATCCGTATATATGTAAGATCATTTAAGTGTATCCGTATATATGTAGATCATTAAGTGTATCCGTATATATGTAAGACCATTTAGTGTATCCGTATATATTTAAGATCATTTAAGTGTATCCGTATATATATAAGATCATTTAAGTGTATCCGTATATATATAAGATCATTAAGTGTATCCGTATATATATATAAGATCATTTAAGTGTATCCGTATATATCATAAGATCATTTAAGTGTATCTGTATAGTATATAAGATCATTTAAGTGTATGCGAAATATATATAAGATCATTTAAGTGTATCCGTATATATATAAGATCATTAAGTGTATCCGTTATATATATAAGATCATTTAAGTGTATGCGAATATATATAAGATCATTTAAGTGTCTGCGTATATATATAAGATCATTTAAGTGTATCCGTATATATATAAGATCATTTAAGTGTATGCGAATATCTAATAAAATCATTAAGTGTGTGCGTATATATATAAGATCATTAAGTGTATCCGTATATATGTAAGATCATTTAAGTGTATCCGTATATATGTAAGATCATTTAAGTGTATCGTATATATGTAAGATCATTTAAGTGTATCCGTATATATGTAAGATCATTTAAGTGTATGCAAATATATATAAGATCATTAAGTGTATGCAAAATATATATAAGATCATTTAAGTGTATGCCAAATATATATAGATCATTTAAGTGTATGCAAAATATATAAGATCATTTAAGTGTATGCGTATATATATAAGATCATTTAGTGTAAATCCGTATATATATAAGATCATTTAAGTGTATGCGAATATATATAAGATCATTTAAGTGTATGCATATATATATAGATCATTTAAGTGTAGCTTATATAAATAAGATCATTTAAGTGTATCCGTATATATATAAGATCATTTAAGTGTATCCGTATATATATAAGCTCATTTAAGTCTATCCGTATATATGTAAGATCATTTAAGTGTATCCGTATATATATAAGATCAATAAGTGTATGCGTATATATATAAGATCAATTAAGTGTATCCGTATATATACAGATCATTTAAGTGTATCCATATAATATAAGATCATTTAAGTGTATCCGTATATATATATATAAGATCATTTAAGTCGATCCGTATATATATAGATCATTTAAGTGTATCCGTATATATGTAAGATCATGTAAGTGTATCCGTATAACATAAGATCATTAAGTCTATCCGTATATATAAGATCATTTAAGTGTATCCGTAATATATAAGATCATTTAAATGTATCCGTATATATGTAAGATCATTTAAGTGTATCCGTATATATATAAGAGCATTAAGTGTATCCGTATATATGTAAGATCATTTAAGTGTATCGTATATATGTAAGATCATTAAGTTTATCCGTATATACATAAGATCATTTAAGTGTATCCGTATATATGTAAGATCATTAAGTGTATCCGTATATATGTAAGATCATTTAAGTGTATCCGTATATATGTAAGATCATTTAAGTGTATCCGTATATATGTAAGATCATTTAAGTTTATCCGTATATATATAGATCATTTAAGTGTATCAGTATATATATAAGATCAGTTAAGTGTATGCGTATATATATAAGATCATTTAAGTGTATCCGTATATATATAAGATCATTTAGTCTATCCGTACATATATAAGATCGATTAAGTCTATCCGTATATATATAAGATCATTAAGTGTATCCGTATATATATAAGATCATTTAAGTGTATCCGTAGATATATAAGATCATTTAAGTGTATCCGTATATATAAGATCATTTAAGTGTATCGTATATATATATAAGATATTTAAGTGTATGCGAATATATATAAGATCATTAAGTGTATGCGTATATATATAAGATCATTAAGTGTATGCGTATTATATAAGATCATTAAGTGTATCCGTATATATATAAGATCATTTAAGTGTATCCGTATATATATAAGATCATTTAAGTGTATCCGTATATATATAAGATCATTTAAGTGTATCCGTATATATAAGTCATTTAGTGATGCGTTATATATAAGATCATTTAAGTCGTATCCGTATATATATAACATCCTTTAAGTGTATGCGTATATATATAAGATCATTTAAGTGTATGCGTATATATAAGATCATTTAAGTGTATCCGTATATATATATATAAGATCATTTAAGTGTATCTGTATATATATAAGATCATTTAAGTGTATCTGTATATATATAAGATCATTTAAGTGTATGCGTATATATATAAGATCATTAAGTGTATCCGTATATATATAAGATCATTTAAGTGTATCCGTATATATATAAGATCATTTAAGTGTATCCGTATATATATAAGATCATTTAAGTGTATCCGTATATATATAAGATCATTTAAGTGTATCCGTATATCATATAAGATCATTTAGTGTATCCGTATATATATAAGATCATTTAAGTGTATCCTTATATATGTAAGATCATTTAAGTGTATCGTATAAACATAAGATCATTAAGTGTATCGTATATATATAAGATCATTTAAGTGTATCCGTATATATTAAGATCATTTAAGTGTATCCGTATATATGTAGATCAGTTAAGTGTATCCGTATATATGTAAGATCATTTAGTGTATCGTATATATATAAGATCATTTAGTGTATCCGTATATATGTAAGATCATTTAAGTGTATGCGTATATATATAAGATCATTAAGTGTATCAGTATATATATAAGATCATTAAGTGTATCGTATATATATAAGATCATTAGTGTATCCGTATATATGTAAGATCATTTAAGTTTATCCGTATATACATAAGATCATTTAAGTGTATGCGATATATATAAGATCATTAAGTGTATCCGTATATACATAAGATCATGTAAGTGTTCCGTATATATATAAGATCATTTAAGTGTATCGTATATATCTAAGATCATTTAAGTGTAGCTTATATAAATAAGATCATTTAAGTGTATCCGTATATATATAAGATCATTTAAGTGTATCCGTATATATATAAGATCCTTAAGTGTATGCGTATCTATATAAGATCATTTAAGTGTATCCGTATATATATAAGATCATTTAAGTGTATCCGTATATATAAGATCATTTAAGTGTATCCGTATATATATATATATATATATAGATCATTAAGTGTATCGTATATATATAAGATCATGTAGGTATCCGTATATATGTAAGATCATTTAAGTGATCTGTATATATGTAAGATCATTTAAGTGTATCCGTATATATGTAAGATCATTTAAGTCTATCCGTATATATATAGATCATTTAAGTCTATCCGTATATAGTAAGATCATTTTTAAGTGTATCCGTATATATGTAAGACCATTTAAGGTATCCGTAATATTTTAAGATCAATAAGTGTATCCGTATATATATAAGATCATTTAAGTGTATCACGTATATATATAAGATCATTTAAGTGTATCCGTATATATATAAGATCATTTTAAGTGTATCCGTATATATATAAGATCATTTAAGTGTATCAGTATATATATATAAGATCATTTAAGTGTAT
>JAPQNM010000046.1:11561336-11586336 GCA_029783475.1 Metacarcinus magister
TAGAACTAGTGAAAATATTCATAATGACAGTAGTAGATTTTAATCAGGTCTATCAGATGCTGCAATGATATTTCCAATATCTCTAATAGCTTTCGAGAAAATGAGGAGGAATGTCATGTTTTTATATAAATATATTGTTTCATTTTACTGCGTAATTATTAGTCATAGAACAAATATTCATAATGTCAAATTAACAGTTTAATTAAGTCTATCAGATGCTGCAGTGATATTTCCAATATCTCTAATAGCTTTCGAGAAAATGAGGAGGAAAATCATGTTTTTATATAAATATTAAGTTTCATTTTACTGCGTAATTATTAGTCATAGAACAAATGTTCATAATGACAGTTGTACAGTTTAATTAGGTGTATTAGAACCTGCAATGATATTTCCAATATCTCTAATAGCTTTCGAGAAAATGAGGAGGAAAGTCATGTTTTTATATAAATATTAAGTTTCATTTTACTGCGTAATTATTAGCCATAGAACAAATAATCATAATATCAGTTGTACAGTTTAATTAGGTGTATCAGATGCTGCAATGATATTTCCAATATTTCTAATAGTTTTCGAGAAAATGAGGAGGAAAGTCATGTTTTTAAATTAATATTAAGTTTAATTTTACTGCGTAATTATTAGTCATAGAACAAATATTCATAATATCAGTATTACAGTTTAATTAGGTGTATCAGATTCTGCAATGATATTTCCAATATCTCTAATAGCTTTCGGGAAAATGAGGAAGAATGTCATTTTTATATATAAATATTAAGTTTCATTTTACTGCGTAATTATTAGTCATAAAACAAATATTTATAATGACAGTTGTACAGTTTATTTAGGTGTATCAGATGCTGTAATGATATTTCCAATATTTCCAATATTTTCAATATCCAATATCTAATGCTAGCCAGAAGAGCCCGTCGCTGACGGCCGACGGAGCGACGGTTATATACTGCTGCCGGTGGTGTTGCCAAACCGCAGTTATCGTACCGTAAAATTATCTATTGAATATCACATAAATACTCATAAGAACGGTAATTCTGATACATAAGACAATAGAAATTTGTAAATAATGATAAAAGTTGTTACACTGGCCTATACTTATTGTCATCATACGTTTGGTATATGCATGGGAATGATATAAAGATCTTGGCACAGACGTCGTGCCGCAAACACAGGAGAGGGAGACTCTGCTGGCACATACGGTGTGCCGCAAGAACTGAATGGGTTAAGAGTTCTGGTGGTTGTTGATGTCCTCTCCTTAGTCCTTGCCGTGGGTTCCAAAGTGTATCGGGTAGAGGTGAAGCAATTTCCGGTCCTTGCAGTAAAGCAGTGCGTTTTATGACTGCAACACTCACGATATAATAGTTGCATTGATTTCACCATGTTGCTCTACGTTCCCACCCAAGCTAACATGTATCTTTTCCTTGTTTTAGTTAAGCCTTTTTTTCATCAGACATTTAATTTATAGAGAAAGTTGATCCTTTGGCCCCACGCCAGTAACGTGCCTCACACTCACCTTTACTCGCGGCCTTCCACACATTTATAACTTGACTCTGTTGCGTCCTTGCTCGCCAGCTCACATCTCACGGTATTTACTGGCTTTTTCGCAATAACCTGCCGTGCATTTTAACATCGTCTCGGCCAGTGCGATGTAGTGTCAATCTTGAGAAAGGAGCACGCAGTAAATCATGGAAGGAAGACGTCAGCGGAGAATGTAAATGTATTTGTAAAACTCGAAATACAGTCACTTATGCATCTTGTTATCAGTTTTTGAACGATGAAAACACACACACACGCATTGTAAATCATCAGTTTGACACAGATGAAAACGAAGCTGGTAGATGTAACGTAATTGCATTATCCATTTACTACGTATGTTCGTGGCATTAAAAATTTTATTACCGCCATAAATGTTCCGCGTTACAGAACCTCATTCCACGGAGTCTTACGCACAATGCAATGAAATACACATGATTTATGGCTAAGCTTTTAATTAATGGCTCTGATTCACATTACAGCTTCATAAATAGAACAAGCAGTCAAATGAAAAATTATGACACCACCTGTTTATTATATTAATCCATTTAAAAGAAAACACTTTCATTATATTAAAAATTCATCCTAAAAAGTGTAAAGCTAAGACTGGACTGGAACCTCCACTCTCCTGCCTTCCCGCCATGTTCCAGCGGGTCATCATTTAGCGTCAACTCGCCCAAGAAAGTGACATTAATATATAGTTTAAGGGGTGAAGGGAGCGTTGGTCATCCGTCTCAACCTCACATGACATAAATTGCTTTTGACTGATGCTCTTACCTCGAGTCTGTACGGTATGTAATTAATATTATCTTCTTTTTTTTTTCTCCTCGTTCGTGTGCAATACATCATGACGGTGAATTTACTGTAGTTGTGGGGATAATGATTGAATAGTATGCTGCTGAAAAATAATGTTGTTGTTTTTTTATTGTTATTGATTCTAAAATGCAATATATTCTTTAAAGAGTTTTTGATGTAGGTTTCATTAGCAATTAAAAAGTTTATCGTACCGGGGTTAAAGAGAGAGAGAGAGAGAGAGAGAGAGAGAGAGAGAGAGAGAGAGAGAGAGAGAGAGAGAGAGAGAGAGAGAGAGAGAGAGAGAGAGAGAGAGAGAGAGAGACAGACAGATAGACAGGCGAAGTTTTAAGATAAAGAGAAGCCAAAATTAACGTTGCCTGCTAGTTGGCTTCCCTTCGATGGCGTTGAGTCCTTTGAAAAGACTCACCCCACTAACCTCAACCAAGGCCTCTTAGAACCTAGGAAGCCTTGTCTTACCCTTGCCCTTCTGTCTTCCAATAAGCGTCAACGTCTAACCTAATCACTTTTATCTTCCATTTGTGTGACTTTTTAATTGCTTGAAAGGGAAGGGAGTGTTTTTATCAGACTCATTAGAGAAGATAAATGAAAAACTGCCACAAAATAATACTACACTAACTTTTTACATCATAAGAGGATTCAGTGATGCTCCAAAAAGTCATATAACTTACCGTCACTACTATGAGAGAGAGAGAGAGAGAGAGAGAGAGAGAGAGAGAGAGAGAGAGAGAGAGAGAGAGAGAGAGAGAATGAGAGAATGAGAGAAAGAGAGAGAGACAGCCAGCCATCACCTGTTCATCTCCACTGTCAGTCTATCTTAACAAAGCTGGACGATAAATGAGTACCAAGGAGTTTGTAACCATGGCAATCAGTATCCTAGGCTGGTGAATTCATAACCTTCAACAGCCTCAAAGACCTACATAGAGGAACATTATTACCGCGGTCAAGTGGTTTTCCAACTATTCAGCATTAATCACGCCTACAGCAAAGCCCAAGCCTCTTACCAGCACGCCCTTAGAACACATGTGGAGACCCAACGTTCAGGGAAGCTATCATATTTATCTCTATCATGTGTGTGTGTGTGTGTGTGTGTGTGTGTGTGTGTGTGTGTGTGTGTGTGTGTGTGTGTGTGTGTGTGTGTACGCCTACCGCCACTCCTGTGATGTGTTATGACAGGAGAGGAGACGCAGCCTCACCTATTGACCCACAAGGCGTCTGTCCATCACCCAATCCAATCACTCCCCCTGTCATGACTGTTTTAGGACACACACACACACACACACACACACACACACACACACACACACACACACACACACACACACACACACACACACACACACACACACACACACAGACACACACGAGCAGAAGAAAGAAGTGGTTTCCAAATACCTCTATTATTCTTCACTGTGTTTGGGTCATTGAACATGTGGAGAGAGAGAGAGAGAGAGAGAGAGAGAGAGAGAGAGAGAGAGAGAGAGAGAGAGAGAGAGAGAGAGAGAGAGAGAGAGAGAGAGAGAGAGAGAGAGAGAGAGAGAGAGAGAGAGAGAGAAAGAGAGAGAGAGAGAGAGAGAGAGAGAGAGAGAGAGAGAGAGAGAGAGAGAGAGAGAGAGAGAGAGTAATCACCAACGTTAATATCTGAACAAATGATAACGCAGACGCTACTTCACACATATTTACCGAAAACCTATTTGTGTTTACTGTCATTCGTTTCCTTTGAAAGAAACACATTTTCTCTCGACAGCACTTTCTGGTCGCCCTTTTTCTCATGCTGATAATTATGTCCATCTCTTACCTTTGTTGTTACAGTCTCGTTTTAGAACCTTCCCGCGGTAATGTATTGACAGACGGACCGTGCAGCACTTACACGAATAGCATCGGAACGTGACAATGGGTTCCTTAAAGAATAACAAAAAAGAAAACACCTCTTTGTTGGGGGAAAAAAATTATTATGTTGCTCCAGTACCTCGCCCACCTGTTGTATTGTGTTGACGAGGCGGGGCAGCGGTCCTTGACAACCTCTCATAGTTACAAGCTTGAAAAACGTTCTCTCTGATTAAGTGTAGCCATTAACTGAGACGTGGTGGTGTGTGGATGTCCGCTGGAGACGTGCTATATACATGGACTACCTTTTGTGGCCTGGTGATGTATAGCGGTGTTGTTGTATAGTGTATGTGTATGTGTAGTTATGTGGTGTTGTGTGTTCTGACAACCTTCATCTTAACGACACTTAGCTTCATATAAATGTCTCGTACTACGTATTTAAACTTCACGTAATGTATCGACGATTGGGAAGGAGCCAGGATAAAAATACTACATACTAGCTAGTGGAGTTAACATGACTGTATAAAAATCTTTCGAAACTTCACTTAGTATAGTTAAAGTCAGTTAGGTCTTGTTACCTGTTTAAGGATGCAGGGAAGGCAGATGCAGTGTAGTGCGAGGCAACGTAAGGGTTCCTTCGCTGCGCAATCGGTGCCACATAAATAAATAAATAAATGAGTAAATACGTGAAGTAATGAATAAATAAATACATCGTCTGACAGCTTACTTTTGCGCCCTTCAAGATGAAAACTTGCCACACGTTTCCAAATACTCGAAACATTCAAAAAGATTAATGAAAACAACTTTTTCACTCACTCACTTGATACCGATTAGCGATACGATGAACAACAAGTGAGATGCCGGCGCCTGCATGGAAACCAACTAAATATTTAAGTTGACGTAAAAAAATCAATGAAAATGGAACACACTCGTACTTGCATTTATATTTTGGCATCACAATAAACAGGTTTCAGACACTCTCTCTACCGCTGAATGTCTGTACCACTTAGCTTGGCGGCGGGACACTTGAGGTAAAGGAAGGGTCCTCTGCGCACTACTACGTATCAATGCAAATCAATGTAAACACCACTTCGTAAGCAGCATACTTTCCTTTACCCAACAAGCCGCCGCCCGCTATTTTTTACTGCCTCCTATGTGTAAAGAAAAAACAAAAGGGACTCTCTCTCTCTCTCTCTCTCTCTCTCTCTCTCTCTCTCTCTCTCTCTCTCTCTCTCTCTCTCTCTCTCTCTCTCTCTCTCGCTCTCTCTTGTTTTTTGTAATTGATTTATAAGGAAACTGTAAAGCCTGAGACACACTTAAGGGCATAGCTGTCAACTTTTCTCCGTCCCTTAAAAATGTGTTGTCATAATCAAGACGCAAAGAGAAAACTCAGACTCATTCAACCTCATTTTTCCTCGTCTTTTTTTTTTATTTATTTTTTTTTATCTTTTTTTTTTCTTTTTTTTTCTTTTTTTCTTTTTTTCACTCATCTTCCCTCGTTTCATCGTTCGTAACTTGAAATTTCAGCTTGGAGAGTGAAGTATCAGTTCAAGTAATTGGTTTTCCGGTTGCGGTTCCAAGTTTCCAGAGTAGCCGCAGCGACAGACAATGACTTAGACCTAATCCAGCCATGCTTCAGGCTTGCTTATTTTATGCTAACGAGGAAAGAAGAGTGGAGAAAATTTTTAAAAGTTGTCTTGGGGCGGTCCCTCGTCAGGCTGATTTAACTTTGGATACCTTCTTGCATCAAATTTTTAGTCACTAAGATATTTTTTTTCCTTCACTGAGCCTTTGTTGTGGGGAGGGAAGCGGTTGCGGTTGGCGAGGAGGAAGGAAAGAGGAAGGAGGAGGAGCGGGAAAGGCAAAAGCGAGTGTGGTAAGAGGATTATTGTTTTACATGTTGTCTTGTCACTTCCTCTTTACCCGTCCCTTCCTTCTCTCCGTCTCGCTCTGACACTTCGTTCCTCTTCTTCCTTTCCATAAAAAACGATATGAATAATTACGAGGCGTGCGTGTGCTTTTATGGTTATTTTGTAGTGCAGGTGTGTGTGTCTGTGTGTGTGTGTGTGTGTGTGTGTGTGTGTGTGTGTGTGTGTGTGTGTGTGTGTGTGTGTGTGTGTGTGTGTGTGTGTGTGTGTGTGTGAGTGTGTGTATGTACACGTGCACCACCTAACATTGTATTTGTGTTGCAGGAACACTCCAAACACACACCTGGTGTCACTGGCGGCGGGAGACCTGTTGGTGGTGCTGCTGACGGTGCCTTTCACGTCGCTGGTCTACACGCTGCCTACCTACCCCTTCACGGAGGGCGTGTGTCGCGCATCAGAATTCGCCAAGGATCTTAGTCTCGGGATCACGGTGTTCACCCTCACTGCCCTCAGCGCCGACCGTTACATGGCCATCGTGCGACCTGTCAACCATCACGTGTCAGACACCGCCGGCCGCCTCACCATTGCTGTGGCTGTGGTCATCTGGCTGGTGGCGGCGGTACTGGCCATGCCCGCCGCTGTCCTCTCTAAGGTGCCGGAGCTCTACACGCCCACAGGGGAGTCCTATCACATATGTACACCCTACCCAGAATACCTGGGCAAGGTGTATCCCAAGGTGCACGCCCTCGTTAAAGTCGCTGTGTATTACCTGCTGCCGCTCATCCTCATCGCCTCCTTCTACGTGCTAATGGCGCGTCACCTGATAATGTCCGCCAAACAGCTTCCCGGGGAGGCGGCGGGGCAGCAGCGGCAGGTACGGGCACGCAGGAAGGTGGCCAAGATGGTGCTGGCCTTCGTCATCATCTTCGCCGTGTGCTTCCTGCCGCTCAACGTGTTTACAGTGTGGTGGCACCTCGACCCTCTCTCCGAGGACCACTATGACATTTACTGGCACTCCATCCGCATCATTGGCTTCTGTTTTTCTTTCATCAACTCTTGCATCAATCCAATAGCCCTTTACTGCGTGAGCGGCACCTTCAGGAAGTACTACAACCGCCACGTGTTCTGCTGGTGCTCTGGTCGTGGCCGTCGTGGGGAGTGGGATGGTGCAGACTCCACGGGCACGCGACTCACCACTGCCATGAAGACCGACCACCTGCCCCTCAAAACCGTGGTAACCAATGACAACGGCAGCCAAAGGGTTCTCTCACATCGCCATGCACCCCTTGCTGTCACCGCCACCACCAACACCACCACAACCACTGTTTTGTCACGACCCTGCCGCAAATCTGACCCTGCCTCCTTAGTGTAGACACCTGCATTATCATCATCTACCCTTCAATCTTTCTTCCTGTCACGTGGTGTACTTTCACTCTGGACTCGACCCTCGCCCTTCCTTCCCTCACCTCGGCCCAGTAGTGCCATTCCCAGTCCTGTGATTGGCCCAGGTGTGGAACGACCCTTGTCTTCTCTTGCTGCAGTCACAACAGAACCTGCGGATGTGTAGCTAGTGTAACCACCTTTATTGTACCTAGTTAGGCCAAGAGCAAGACTGCACGTGCCAGGGAAGCGGTGACGAAAGAGGCGAAGGGCGGCGCTGAGGCCCTTCGCCCCGCCCACCTCCTCCCTTGGGCGTTGCGTGTTGGGAAGGAGGCGTCCCTCCCTCCCCCACACCCAAGGACATGTGTGTGGGGGGCGGCGGGCATGCTGCCGTGTCCTTAGTGAAACAAAAATTCTCGGGGACAAGAAATATGTATGAACATACACATTATATAGAGACATGTGTATGTCCATATATACAACTATTCGTGCTAAAGTGCAGTGTATGTTTGAGAATGACGTAGTGAAGTGTACATTAGAAACATAAAGAGACTCCTGATATTTGTAACTATATTAAGGAGGAAGACTTGAATTTTACAACACAAAGAGGGGGAGACTTGACGGTGACGCTATGTGTACAGCCCACCCCGCCCCTCCCCTTCCCGCCCCTCCCAGCCCCTCCCCGCCCAGGCAGGGAAACCACAGCACTGCTTTCAGTGTCATGCCATTGTAGGTACGTGCCATCAGTGTGGCCGTGAAGGAAGACGTAAGATTAGGTTCAATGTTATCTTGTAAGAAGGCTTTGATTGTTGTGTGTGTGTGTGTGTGTCTGTTTGTATGTGTGTATGTGTGTGTGTATGTGTGTGTGTGTATGTGTGTGTGTGTGTGCGTGTGTGTGTGTGCGTGTGTGCGTGTGTGCGTGTGCGTGTGTGCGTGTGCGTGTGTGCGTGTGCGTGTATGTGTGTGTGTGTGTGTGTGTGTGTGTGTGTGTGTGTGTGTGCCTCTGCTACATTGTGACCGTAAGTTGTCAACCTGCATGTTCCACCTTGACTCTGGGTTAATGTTTTATTCATGTTATGGCAGCATCTGTCCACTCTGACCCACCAAGAATTCAGTCCACTTTTATCACCCATAACAAACACCTGTGGGCTCGAACCCTATCCGTCTCCTTGCTCCCACCCATCCCTGGTTGACTTCCTCTTCACCAGCCTTTCGTCACCATCATGATCGAAGATTTAGAACACGAAATTTTGTGTTAATTTTTATTATGACATGTAATGGTACAGCATTTTTTTCTCTCATTTATTTCATGTATGTTTATGTAGTATCATCAACATCAGTTTGTATCATGTAATGGTCTGCAATTTATTGTGACACATCCTTTGTCTGAGTTGGGTGTGAGAACATATTTTCTGTTAATCATATGACATTGTACAACTCATCTTTTACTTTTGTGACGGACTGACTTGGCGTTATTAAAATGTTTTCTGTTAAGTGTGTTTTATTTCGACAGGAAATAAAAATATTACTCCTGTTACTACTACTACTACTACTACTACTACTACTACTACTACTACTACTACTACTACCATCATTACTACTATATTGTACCAATATATATATATATATATATATATATATATATATATATATATATATATATATTGTGTGTGTGAGAGTGTGTGAAAGTAAAACTGCAGGAGACACAACAGAATGTGTAAATTTACTACGTGAGGGGCCTGACGGATGGCAAATAGGGGACAGATACTGCTAGAGTAAAAAGATAAACTCAAGCCTCAAGCCGCCGACCCACGCACACCACCACAACACCACCGACACTCTAGGTGACAGAGGCCTCTCATATATTTGCAAATTATATGCAAATCCTGTCTTCCATTCTTTCTTTCTTTCTTTTTATTTATTTAGATTTAATTCTTTACCTGGTTCTGTCCCTCCTCTGCTGTCCTCAGGTGATTCTCCCCACGTCTTCCCAGCCTGGCTTCTGTAAGGTGCTATTCCTTACTGTTGAATGGATTGTCTTAGTAATGTTTTTTTTGTAGTTAGGACCTATGAGGTGGACATATATTCCCAGGACCAGACAGCCAGGATTCTAACCACTGACTCTGCAGATCCCAGACAAGATTATTTTTCCGATCTACGCATGTCACCGATAACTCCGCGTGAAGATTGCCAGCCTGTCTAGTGACACTCCATTGATAGCCTACATCAGTGGTCCCCAGCCTGTACTTATAGGCACTACCACACTCTTGGACCACTACTATAGAGTACTGGAGTGTGTATTATAAAATTAAACAGTTTTTTTGTTATTCATCAGTGAAAAATCAGGATCATGCAAATGATTTTCACTAAAATAACAATGAAAACGTGCGTAACTATAATATTACTGATTGAAATACTAAGTTATTATATATACACACACACATGCACACACATTAAAAGTTTATACACAATCCCACTAACCTATAACCAATATCATATCTGTTCGTTGCGGGGAAGCCAGAATCAGTGCGGGGAGCGAGATGAGTCCTCAGTGTGGCGTCAAGACGTGCCGGTCAGCGAAGTGAAGTGTGTGCGTGTGCGTGTGTGTGCGTGTGCGTGTGCGTGCGTGTGCGTGTGCGTGTGTCCCTAAGATGGCGTGGGGCCTACACTGAGCCTCACACCGTACTTCATTCATATTTAGGACGTGCACACTGCCGCCCAGGACGTGTTATCATCGTCTGCACCGTACAGGCAGCAGGGAAGGGAAGGGTGGCAGCCATTCCCTCACACCAAAAAAGTAAACAAACGCTTAGCTTCTAAATTATTATACGTTTAAGTGCATAACAACCTAGTGACACATGGTTTAAGTTAAATCATCGCTTTCCTAAACAATATCGACACCATGATAAGGTAGTGAATGTTCTGAACTGTCGTGTAATTGGATTGTTTAAGTGATAAGCAAACATGACGAAGTGTGTGAGGAAGGGAGACTACGTGTGTGTGTGTGTGTGTGTGTGTTTTCTTTTGGTGAGGAAACGTCAACACTTCTTCTATCTGCATTGGAGCTTCAGCCAGTCATCTTATATTAGGTGAGTGACGCTAAATTACGTGTATTATAATAAGATAATTACATACTTAGGTATTCTTATTAATGGTAACGTTGGTAAGATTGAAAGGAAACTAATTAGAAATGAAACTCGGAAATTTAGAGTGAAATTAAGTAAGAGTTTTGAACACGATATATGAAAGACTTAAATATTCACTGATAATTAAAAGCCAAGGTATTTAGATTAATGATAATGTAGGTAAAGTTAAATGGAAAATTATTTGAAACGAAACCCTTGAAAAATGTGAATGAAATGAAGTAAGGGTTTAGCCTACTATAGCACAGTAAGATAAAACTAAAGCCTAACCTTGATATCATTGTTAATATAATGAAAGCCTAACCTAACTATCATTGTAGAATATATTGAAAGCTTAGGAAATTATCGATAGCCTAGTAAAGTAAGATATATATAACCGAATTAATAATGTAGAATATAATGAATAGTCTAGTAATTATGAATTATTAACACATAACAGTCTATTATATTGTGTTTTCTTTAGATTGTTTAATTGAATGTATATTTTTTTTTGTTATTATTGCATTGTCTTAATACGAAAATAATGTTTTAAAAAGCTGGTGAGCATAATGAACTAAGTGATTTTGGTAATTATCTTAACATCTCATAACTTATTCCAAATCTACGTAATACAGAATAAATCATAAACAGTAATGTAATGATAGTTTTGTTATGAAAGAAGGGTAAAACAGAAATAATTTAATGAAAGTTTAGTTTAGAGAGTAAAGCAAAAATTTGAAAGTGATCAGATAGCCTAGCAATATTTAACAAGGATACATAGCCTAGCAATATTGAACAAAGGTACACAGCCTAGCAATATAACCAAACGCATAAGTAATAGAATATCTTAAGACAGAAAAGATAAATTATATTGTAGAGGCTAAGAAGGAACACATGAAATAAGTTTATAGAATTCAATCTCCCCAAAATAGCTGAAAAACAGTAGAAAAAATTAGCTATGAAAGTCAAGAAAAAATTAATCTGACAGTTGACAGCCTAGTCGATTAATTTTGTACCGTATATAATCTGAAGAAATGCTATTGCCGGAAATACATAAAGAACTACCTTTATATATTATTTAGTCTAGTTAAAAAAAAAAAATCATATATAAACAATGAACATTAAACATAAAAAAGACAAAGGTAATGGTAAAAAGAAAATAACGTGAATAAAAATATCAGATATTCCTTGGCTTGGTTAAAACAATTGATAGTTACATATTGACGTGGTCCCCTGTCAGTGATTCCTAGCACGCCTCCACCCTAATTGTAACCATAAAGATAAACACAAACAAAGAGAGAAAAAGAAACAAAAGAGAGAGAGAAACTTAGAAAACAACTGGCGAACTTAAGAAATTCCCTGGCGTAAGGTTTCTAAACTACGTACGTGAGGAAGACAAGAAATTTCCTAAAATGTTACACCACGCAGTCCTCTTGCTTAGCCTCTCCTCATCCCTTGTTAAGCCTCTGCCTGTCTCTCTTCCGCTTTCTCCCTCCCTCCCACCGTCCTGCTCCCCCTCCCACCCTGTCTCCCACTCACTTCCACGCCCACCTCCCTGTCTTACTTATTCCGCCTTCTCTCTCCCTCTCTCTCTCTCTCTCTCTCTCTCTCTCTCTCTCTCTCTCTCTCTCTCTCTCTCTCTCTCGTGTATTCGTTTTGTTTTCTTTACCAATATTGTCTATTAATAAATGGTTAGTTGTAGCTACGCCAAACTAATTGGCTCCAGGAACTGCAGCAGAAATGTATTCTTTGTAGCTCGATCGAGTCAGAAAACTATATACATGAAACATTTTATTTTTTTGTTTACATATATTCGATGGTATGATGATTAAACCACTTTGGAAACTTGAAAGACTTTTAGGAATATCCATAATGCATACCACTCCAATAGACTTGCAAATGGACAAATTACTGGTAACGATGCATATTGATAAACGTTCAAACGAGATTACATTTGCAATATTGTGAATAAGACATTTTTTCCAATTTCATGAAAATAAAAGATGCAAGTCCTTTTTCTCTGCATCAAATCACGTTCCACACACAAGTAATATTTATGCGTCTTAGCTGCCATCTTAACTGGGGTCTTGGGGTCAGAGTTGGCGGTCTTTTACGAATGTCCGATCTATCGAAGCCATCCCTTGCATCATTGGGGAACTTCATCTCCCAGCGTGATAGTGTAAGGCTTGTGAGACACTGAGAAATACTGTCATGGGTCTTCTCAAACTCAAGGAAAGGCTAGGAAGGGATTCACTCGATATCCTCCCTTGCCCACACGTTCATTCTACATTTTTCTTTCTCCACTCTAAGACATTATTTGAGGGACTCCATCATGCTCCCAGAACCGACAGTAAAGTATGAAGACCTCAGGGATCTCGTAAAGGTAAAAATTCAGTAAAGTTCCTATGAATACGACTCTTTGAGCTCCTTATAAGTCTCAACTCAGACCCAGTGACTGTTACAAGACGCTGGTGCTGCCGCCTAGTGGAGAGGCGGGGAAAGAACAACAACCATTTGAAATTACATGATAAATACACATCCTTTACGTTGTTGCATCGTCGCCATGCCCTCAGTGCACTATTGAGAAACTGCATAATGATCCCCGTGAACTGGCATTAATAACTTGGTCGATTCGGGACATTATTAATCCATGATGATGAGGTGAAGGACATTTGAAGTTAATATTCATCGTAATTAGTTGCTGTTTAAGAGAGAGAGAGAGAGAGAGAGAGAGAGAGAGAGAGAGAGAGAGAGAGGACTTACGAGTATGTATATATAGTATCTAATCGCATACATTAATATCATCGCTTCTATTCGACATAACCTTCTTCTGTTTTGTAATATCCTTAGTCACAGGTCAAGGAGCTTCCTGAATGTTGCTTTGTGTATTATTCCACCACTCACTCGCCTCGTCTCTGGTGCGGAAATTTTTGTCTGGAATCCAATTTCATGTCACTTTATTTCTGCGTCATGTATACGTAGGACTCTTGCATGCTGTAACTGTGACGCCAAAGGACTCCAGGAAGGATACATGGACATCCTTCTTTGGCAATGCTCTGTTTTATGTTGTTGTTGAAGCATTCATACAACACAATGCTCGCTTGTTTCCTTCAGTTCGTTTTGTCATTTCATTTTACATAAACTTCTTTCCTCGTGTGTGTTTTCAGTCTGGCAAGGATGAATTCTGCCTTGAAGGTGTCTCTACAAATAATTTAAATGCTTGTTTATTTACCTTTTTACCTTAGCGAAAAACTGTAATGAAAAATGCACTTCTTTTTTTAGTTTTTATATTTCCTCCTCCTCCTCCTCCTCCTCCTCCTCCCCCTCCTCCTCCTTTGGGCGTCTCTCCAGCATTTTTGCCACTCCCCTCTCGTGCTTGTCTCCAACCGCCCTTCTTATCCCACAT
This sequence comes from Metacarcinus magister, assembly GCA_029783475.1. Taxonomy (NCBI): domain Eukaryota; kingdom Metazoa; phylum Arthropoda; class Malacostraca; order Decapoda; family Cancridae; genus Metacarcinus; species Metacarcinus magister. The sequence continues at coordinate 11,575,295 of JAPQNM010000046.1, forward strand.
CTCCTCTTCCTCCTCCTCCTCCTCCTCCTCCTCCTCCTCCTCCTCCTCCTCCTCCTCCTCCTCCTGCGTTATCATGGGAATCTATAGGTCGTCTTAGATGGTGAGCGAGATAATGTTTTTTGCCGTGTCCATGAATATATCTCTACTTCGCTTTCTTCCTCTACCCCCTCCCCCCCTACTCTCTCTCTCTCTCTCTCTCTCTCTCTCTCTCTCTCTCTCTCTCTCTCTCTCTCTCTCTCTCTCTCTCTCTCTCTCTCTCTCTCTCTCTCTCTCGTCCATTCTCTAGATGAAAAGAGAAAATTTGATGACGCAGTGAGGGGAACGACTGCCACACCCTCACTCCTTACACATCCCCCTCCTCTTCTCCACCACCACCACCACCACCACCACCACCACCACCACCACCACCACTCAAGTATTGCATTACCTCCCCTGCCACCAACCATTGTACCTTTATGCCTCTCCATCTCCAGGAACTTTATGACAAATTGTTCCTTAGTCCAACCGATATATACGTGATATAATAGTTAGTGGTTTAATAACATTCTCGTTTTCTTTCTATATAATTTTACACCTTCACGCCCTCTTACCGCTGCTTATAACACTAACTACTACTACTACTAAGGCCTTCTTCTTTTTCTTCTTCTTTCTTCTTTCTTCTTTTTCTTTTTCTTTTTCCTTTTTCTTCTTCTTCTTCTTCTTTTTCTTCTTCTTCCTCTTCTCCTTCTTCTTCCTTCCTCCTCCTTCGTGGTGGCAGAAAAGAGAGTACCGTAGTTCGTTTGTCATTTCGTCCTCCAACCGTGGCCTTCCAAGTCTGATTTATTGTTAGTGTCGCTTTTTAAGAAGTTTGCTCGCCTCCCTTCCGCCCCTTGCCCACCCACCCACCCCCCCGTCACTACTATTTTTCCCTCACTTATTTCCAGGAATTTTTCTTTAGTTTTTTTTTTTGTATGTGTGTGTGTGGAAATTGTGGTGAGGAAGTCCGAGTGGAGAATATATTTTATTTATTTATTTATTTATTTATTATGTTTGTTTATTTATTTATTTATTTATTTGTTTATTTTTAGTAGGTTTTATACAGATTTTTGTCTTCTCGTGGTTGCCAGATATATATTTTTAGGAGCAGAGAGAGAGAGAGAGAGTTTGTTTTCATGATTAAAACCGGTGTTAGTTTTCCCATACTTGTGTTGATCTTGGCAAGAAGAACGAGGAGGAGAAGGAAGAATTGGAAGAGGAATGAGAGGAGGAGAAGGAGGAGGAGATGGTGAATTATTGCTATGTCATATCTGCCTCACTGTGTTATCTTACCCATCCGTCCATCCATCCATCCGTCCATCCATCCATCCATCCGTCCATCCATCCATCAGTCCATCCGTTCGTCCGTCCGTTCTACCACAATCCAACTTTCCCATTGTGTTTTAAATTCTGTTTCTTTTCGTGTAGTGTTGTTGTTACTTCTTTTTTTTTCACCTCCTCGCGCTTGCCATTTAATTTGATGCTAATTGACGGTAAGTAAGGCATTAACACGAGCATTCTTCATAGCCATTCCCTCTGTGCTCACCTCCTAGAGTACTTTTGTGCACGCTAATACAACTGTCCTTTACTTTTTACTCTCACACTCGCACTATTTCTCCTACTACTACTACTACTACTACTAACTACTACTACTACTACTACTACTACTACTACCACTACTACCACTACTATATTCCAACAGCCAACAGCAATAATAACCTATCATGATAATCACAACATAACCACTATTTCACTTAACTAGCAATTAGGAGCTGCTATTACCTTCACTTTCCTTATGGGTCTTGATCACATTATTCAGAGTGATTAGAGGCAATTGAGAACGCCGTGCCCTCATTATTGGGAGCACCTGTCATTACCTTTATAGTCATTTATTAATTAAGCCCGCAGTTTGGCATGAAAATTAGTCGCATTCAGGTCTGGTAGCCAGCCAGCACCACCACTCTACACAAGTCTACCTTATGACCCTTTAACTCTCATGGCTGGAGGTAAAGGGGGAAGGGGGGGGGGAGGGAGGGAAGGGTGTAACGTTAAAGAGAGAATCTATACCTGTCTTATACCTGTTCCCAGCCACTCAGCCTTAATATTTACCTGTCTTCGAGAGAGAGAGAGAGAGAGAGAGAGAGAGAGAGAGAGAGACTATGACTTATTTAATATTCTTCCGCTGAACCTTATATTGCCTGATTTTGTTTAACTTTTCTCGTTTAAGACTTTCCACCTCCTCCTCCTCCTCCTCCTCCTCCTCCTCCTCCTCCTCCTCCTCCTCCTCCTCCTCCTCCTCCTATCATCTACTCTTCCTTCTCCTCATCTTCCGCCTCTTCCTACTCTTCCTCTTTACTCTGATGTGTTGCCTTAATCATCCTTCTCTTTTTTTTCTTTTTTTTTCTTACTTTCTTTCTATCTTTTTTCTTTCTTTCTTTCTTTCTTTCTTGGATGCTTTGTATAGTATAGTCAGCTTTATAAAGGATGATAGAAAGTGTTAGTTTAGTTTAGTTTCATCTTTTATTATTATTATTATTATTATTATTATTATTATTATTATATCACATTTTTTTTTCTCGTTTTACCTCCTGTTTTTTTTTTTCTCTCTCTCTTTCTTTCTTCTTTTTCATTTTTGCTTCTCCTACCTGTATGTGTTTGTTTTTGGTGAAATTTTTTTCAGGTAATGTTTAATTTTTCAAACACACACATATAACCTTGATCGATACGTTATAAATATTCTCGTTAATACATGTAAAAATATACCTCTCTTCACCTGCCTCTTTCTCCTTCATTATCACCTTCTTCTCTATCTCCTTCTTCTCCTCTTCCTCCATCTCTTTCTCCTTCATTATTACCTTCTTCTCCATCTTCTTCTCTTCCTCCATCTCCTCCTCCGTCATTTGTTTTAGACTAATAATTACTTCACCTTCACATCAGGTGCTTAGAGATGAGCAGAGGAGCGGAGAGAGAGAGAGAGAGAGAGAGAGAGAGAGAGAGAGAGAGAGAGAGAGAGAGAGAGAGAGAGAGAGAGAGAGAGAGAGAGAGAGAGATATGACTAACAATTCATTATCACAGCCTTATTGTTTTATTTTCCGTTTTACATCATCATTATTATTAAAGTCACGGTTATTTTTTTCCTCTTGCACAGTTATTTTATTGCCAGTTTTTCTTATGTAGGTGTGACAGAATTTTGTTTTGTTTGGCCCACATCACCTGTGTTTGGGTAGGCGGACTGTGTGTGTGTGTGTGTGTGTGTGTGTGTGTGTGTCAGTGCCAGTCACTTAGCCAGTATAGTTTATGCTTTATCGCTAACTGAATGGCCGATTATTTCCATTGGCTCGCTCGCTCCGGCTAAACTATGACCGTAAACTACACACATTACAGAGTTAGTTGGTGTTTGCGATGACATTTCCATAAATACCCATGTGTGTGTGTGTGTGTGTGTGTGTGTGTGTGTGTGTGTGTGTGTGTGTGTGTGTGTGTGTGTGTGAGTGTGAGTGTGTGTGTGTCGTTCAAATCATTATGCCATAAGCAACAATTATATACTCAAGTAACTGCGCACACAGGTAATAATAGTGTAGCAATTATAGATTCAAGACTAGACAGAGTAACAGTGATACATATTTGCTAACTTTCAATATTATTAACACGTCTTTTCTGCCTTGTATCCCTTCCTTTCATAATTTTCTTCCTTGTGTTAGAGATTTGCATGTTAGTTTGAAAGTCTTAGTGACAAGGAAGAAGAAAGTAAGAGAGTTGTGGTGGCAGAAATCCACGGCTTTTCTCGTATAAGCCAATCTGTTTGTTGATGTAGGAAGTGACTTAAAATAATATTACCATCGCAAGTCACTCTCCTCCTGGTATACAGTGTCAGGAGGCAGTTTAGTGGAGAGTCAATAGTATTAGAATTAAGAGTTACACGTTATAGTCAATGGAGATGGAGGGAAAAGCATTACCTTGCATTTCGTTATATCTTAGTTTCTTTTATTTGCAATGTTTAATCCATGGTACACGCTTTGCCACTCTGTTTTAGTATGCTCTCCCACCAGTTTTATCATGCTTTTCCATCTTCCTACGACTTTATCTCCTTTCAGATGGGAATTTCAAGGCATCTCGGGAACTAAATTCACTTTATATCTTATATTTATTTGGGGAGCAACAATTAAAGGCTTATTATTATCATTTTTGTGTTTTGGAAGGGCTATTTTTGCATCCCTAAACTAATCTCCTTTCCATATATAAAGTCAATATAACATAGTGAGGAAACAGCACTGCCAGCTTTGTCCTTGAAGCACACTAGTAAGAGGAACTAACATGCACTAAAGCAGTTTTATTAGTAACCTTCCTTCTACAACGTGAGGGTTACGTCATCTCCTCTCACCTTCCTAATTTATTACAGGTATCAGTCAGACATTCTCCTTTAGAACCCTCCCTCCTGAATGTGAATCAAGGAAATGTCAATGTAGCGTCTTATAGTGTTGTGTAGAGCGTGTTATTGGGTAACTTGTCGACCGAAATAGTCTGACTCCTCCCTTGACACTTTGAAATCCAGGTCTTGATGTATAAGTACTATTGACGCGGGTTGTACAAGCTGGGTTTTAGACTTGTGTTCAATTTCCCTGCAATGTTGGCCTTAGTGAATGCCTGTGAGAGTCGACTGTGAGTGTAACATCAAATATCCTCCCCCTTTCACTTTCATTCACCCTCTCTACTTTCATGCGTCTCATATTCAATATTCTGCATGCCAGTGAGCGACCTGCAAAGGAGTGTGTGTAATGAAAATGAAAGAGAGAGAGAGAGAGAGAGAGAGAGAGAGAGGAGAAAAGAAAAAGAAAGAGAGAAGAAAAAAACAAAAATGAATAAAAAAAAAAAAATAGAGGTCACAGTTTAAACGTCACATATACTATTTTTGTTTTACTACGAACGTTTACACACACACACACACACACACACACACACACACACACACACACACACACACACACACACACACACACACACACACACACACACACACACCTGCTCTATAAACGGCACAATAATTAGAGAGTTTGCGATAAAGTGTGGTTCCCTTCCCCTCTGCGAGCACCTAGCGTGGGCTGCGTTGTGAGGTGGGTAATAGCTGTCGATAAGTTCAGAGTATGATGAGGGAAGTCGATAGAACTCTCTCTCTCTCTCTCTCTCTCTCTCTCTCTCTCTCTCTCTCTCTCTCTCTCTCTCTCTCTCTCTCTCTCTCTCTCTCTCTCTCTCTCCATTATCTTTTTCTCTCTCTGTCTCTTTCAGTATTTTCTCAATCCTTCCCTCTCCTCTTCACTCCTCCTCTTCACTGTTATCCATCTCTCCTTCTCTATTTTTGTTCGTATTCAAATCCATATCAAGTTGCTCTCCTTTACCGTGTTCCTGCCTTGCGTACACTTCTTCTTTATTTAATCATTGTATATAAGAGTTACGTCCAAGATCTTTTTCACATTACTTTACCTGAGCTTGATCTTGAATTTGTACTTGTCTTTTGGGTTTACTTTTGCAGAGAAATACACACACACACACACACACACACACACACACACACACACACACACACACACACACACACACACACACACACACACACACACACACACACACACTTGATATCTACCACTGACTTCTTTCTGTGGAACTGACACCTACAGAAAATATAATACTACTAGTGTCAGATTCTCTCTATTTTTCCTATTGAAGCGAGAAAACTTATTACATTTGTCACACCTAAAGGTTAGCACCTGTATTGGAGGTGTCGGGTGCTGCTGGTGAGCCTGTTTGTATCTCACTCGTTTTATAAAGAATACCTTTCCTTCTTTCCTCCTTTTTACATGTCTTCCTTCTTCTTCAATAGGTAAGAATATACTTCACCAAATGTAAGCAACCTGTAGTCTGTATCTTGCTGTACTGTATGAAAATTACATGGATATTCACCCGAAGCTTAGATAGAATGAGGAACAGTATATAGAGGCACAAGGCAGTCTGGTTCAAAAGTGATGGATTGTTTCACGGATCTTGTACTTCCCGTATATTTTTTTCCCGCCAAATTGTCACTACACCAGAGGGAATGAGAGAGAAAAAAACTTAATATTTTCTCTATCGCTAAAACCATCGTGGATTTCAAATAATGGTCGGAAATAACATGCAGAACACGACCACAGTTACGACACCAATCCCTTTGCGTGACATCTCCTTGCATCCGTAAAATAATATATAGTTATGTATGTGCTGTGTGTGTGCCAACATATAAGACCTAAAAATTTAGTATTCCCTTTTCCTACTGTTGACAAGGGAATGAATACAAATGAGATGGTTTATTTTCATCCCTAAATTCTTCTTGTCTTTAGAAACTGTAACTATAAATAATACAACTCTAACTTCCTCTCTACTATTATTATTACTACTACTATTATGGTCTTCCTTATTTCTACTTTTCTATGGTATCAAGGAGAAGCAAAGTTGACCTCTATGTATGTACTTCTAACCGTCTTAAGTTTCGTAGCATTTAGTGAAGAGGCGCAATTAAGCTGTTGCACATTTATTTATTCTTGAGATCAAAGTTACAATTACTGAAGTCCTCTCGTCCTGCTAATTGCCTTCCTTCACTCCCTCGCTACATTGTTGGCAAAAATTTGATGTTCCTGTTAATTATGATTTCGAAGATTATGACGTAACCGCGGAGAGAGACAGAGACAGAGACAGACACACACACACACACACACACACACACACACACACACACACACACACACACACACACACACACACACACACACACACACACACACACACACACCAATAAATAGTCAAGGTTGTCAGGCATGCAGGAAGACAACGAAATCAAGAGAGAGAAAAGTCAGTGAAGAGCGAGCATTCAGTAATTCCTCCCTTGAGTCTACTTCAGTCCCCGCTCAGGAGGAAGAAGAATAAGCGCCAAGGGAAGAGTAATGTTCTAGCAGCCGGCCTTAAGCGAGAAGGTCTTTGTTTTGACGTCAGCTGTCAAGACGCTGTATTTCACTGTCACAAAATGTAACCCACTCCAAGAGCCAGATGGATACAAGCCAAAAAACCACAGTGAAATTAGCCACAGTATCGCGATTTGCAGTACAATGACCTACAGTTAGTCAAGTGTAAGGGTAAAAGACCACATTTTCACCTACCTCCTTTGCCATTAAGTAATCCCACGCACAGGAGGTCTTGCCAGCACTAAGCCGCATCATATCCCCGTGAAGGAGATCTTAAGCCAAGCCGAGAAAGGTAACAAAAACTTGCCTGCAGCCTCGTAAACTCGCGGAACATAGGAGAGGCGGAGCTCGTGCATCCCTCTCGTAAAAGTCTCCGGCACAGTCTGCTTGCCGTATCGAAGACTCACAAATGTACAGGAATACTGAGAAAGAAGGTGAGAAATAGCTACTTCCTAGACATCGTAGTGGGTGGAGACGCACTCAATACAAGATGAAAATACGTTACTCATGTATATAGGAAAGTTAGACTAAAGGAAGAAATAAATATCGATATAAATTGAAATAGAGATGAAAAATGAAACGTGTCATTAAGAATCTCTCTCAGGTAATTTGTAATACTATTCATTTATTTATTTATTTATTTATTTTTGTAGGGGTGAAAGTTTTAATCTGTGCGTTCATAACATGCAATTTTTTTTGTTTTTAAACTTATGAGGAAGATGCGAGGGAGAAAGGAAGATAACAGGGAGAAGAGATTAGTCTGTGCAAGTAAAAAGTCTAAGGAGGGGGCAAAAGCCTTGATTAATGAAGGGAAAACGCGGAGGGGATAGCCAAAAGAGAGTGGTGGGAGGGGGTGGGGGGGGGGAAGGAGAGAAGGAAAATAAAACACTCCCATTTTTCATAAGAGGGCAAGCGATCTCTTCCCCACCTCTTTCTCTCTTTATCTCTCTTTTTTTTCTCTCTTTCTCTCTCTCTCTCTCTCTCTCTCTCTCTCTCTCTCTCTCTCTCTCTCTCTCTATCTATCTATCTATCTATCTATCTCTCTATCTCCCTTTAACTTATCTAACAGTCTTGCAATACAAAAGAATAAATATAATAAAGTAAAATAGAAATAAATACAATAGTTAGGTTAGGTTAGATTAGGTTAGGTTAGGTTAGGTTAGGTTAGGTTAGCCTTGATTTAGAGCTTCCACGTAATTCTTACTTATATATCCTTTTGATTTCCTTATGATATACATTATAAAGAGTATATAAAAATGACTGAATCAACTACATCTTGATATCCATTAATCATAATAAAACACGTAAAACTATATATATTTTATACCTATATTTACCATCTTTTTCAATCAGTTCCCGATACAAGAATAATTCAAATGTGGCGTCAGTACCCGTAGACTTATAACACCTCGATTTTGGACTTATTTTTCCTTTAAAGAAGAGGTTTCGTTGAGAATGATTGCACTGCTTATGAGACAAAGGCGCAGCTTGTGTCTCGTCTGATCTCATTACAGATAGGGATAGGAAGGAGGCCAGGGAAGGGAAAGGAGGGAGAGGCAGGTGAAGTGATGAGCACCTGAAGGATGAATGAGCCTCTCCCCTTCCAGGTAGATATAACCCCTACCCCCCTCCGTCCCCCCTTTCTACCCAGCCACGCGTCTGTCAAGTATGATGGGATGACATTATCTGTACAGCCACGTTTTCTTTGTGGCATTTGGTGACGCGTGGAAGGAAAGTCGGTTATTGTTATTGTCCTACACACACACACACACACACACACACACACACACACAGTGGAATTTAGCTATGCTTCTTCAGCTTTAAAAAGTGATTCGCCAAACTTTCTCTCCCGGTGGTAGGTTGTATTCTTTCTCTCTCCCTCTCTCTTTGTGTGTGTGTGTGTGCGTGTGTGTGTGTGTGTGTGTGTGTGTGTGTTTCTTCTCTTATGTGTTTCTCAGTACCCTCGCAGCGTTTACAGTCCACAGGAAAGCAGAGTCTGGTCCGCTGTGGGAGTCCGTTTTCTGTGACTCCTGAGGGGATACGCTGGTGGTGGCGGGAGGGGGGACTGCAACATTGAGTCAACGTCGCCCGCCATCTGCTACTTTTAGAGAGAATAACTCGACCGTAAAAGCTGCTCGTAAATGACGCTTTGCACTTCACGGTTAATTTATTTATGCATTACATTATTTGCATTTTATCCACCATTACCTTCATAGTCAAACGCATTGGCTGGCTGATGCGTTCATATATTATATACTTCAGTTACTAGAGCAATATAAAAACAAAACAAAAAAAGGTCAAAGTTTTATTTACTCACCATTTAGATTCACAACATATAACAGAAATTTTAACAAGTTTCCAAATAGGATCTCGAAGGACACATTCTTTAGAACCTGGTATGTTAAAGATTCTCTCTGTACTTCCCACCCACCCACACTCCGTCCCACCCCACTCTGCCCTGCCCTGCCCTGCCCTGTCCTGCCCCGCCCCGCCCCGCTTGTTCTGCCCCGCCCTCCCTCGCCTCACATCCATCACCCCTCAGGCTCCTTTTCCCATGTTACACCCAGCAGAGGGTCGATGGGGGAGTCCGTAGTAGACACTAGAGAGCACTTGCAGTCTGAGGTCACCCGAGGAGGCGTGAGGAAAAGGTGGAAGAAGGAAGTCATTGCAAGACTGAAGGAAAACATTGGAGCTTAGAGAGAGAGAGAGAGAGAGGAGAGAGAGAGAGAGAGAGAGAGTTTTTGTATTTTGTATTCTATTTTGTCCGTGAAACAAATAGATGAATAGATTAATGTATGAATTTTTTTACATCCTATATATGTCAACATAATTAACAAGTTTTCTTATGGGTTAAGAAAAAAAATACACTACCTTGTTGGGTCGGTATATATAAATGATATTATTTAACTTTATTGGTCTCATACAACCACACTGCTTCAACAGGAAAAGGGAAGCGGAGGAGCTCGCGTGCTTCTCCCGACAACAACACAACGTAGAGCCATTAATTCACGGAGCTGAGAATTCGAAGCAGAACCAAGCGAACCGAAGCGAAACTTAACACACCAAGTAAGTGGATCGTGGCAGTAAATTTTCGTTTACATTGTATTTTCCACTATTTTTTTTTATTTAGCTTTGTTTTGATCATTTAATATTTTTTTTATCAATTAATTCATTCATTCATTTCGTTATGTTATGTATTTATCTAGATTAACTCATGTTGTAATTTTTTCTTTCTACTTTCATTGAAAATTCTATGTAGAATAGTAACTGAAACGTGTATTGTATGTACATGTTCGTGAAAGGCAGATGAGGTAATTTTTCATTCCTCGTGTATTGTATTCCCTTGCTACACTTTACTGAATTGGACTTTTCTGTACAATATTTTTATAGTACAGAGCGCGAAAAATTGTTTGCGAACCTCTGCATGGTAAACTGTAATAACTACACTGTTTTCATTTGGCCTGAACTTGGGTGGAAATGTTATAGTCTGTTCAATCTGTGGAGAGTTCGTCGTGAAAAAAAAATAAATAAATAGAAATACGTAACATTCTTTGTGATTTCTTTAGCACAAAGACGCTCAAGCTTGCAAAAAAGATAAAGTGTCCAGATTTATTTTATTACTATTTTTTTATTCTTACAAGTATTCCTTTGTCGAAATGTGAAAATGCTTCTGAATGACTATGTTCCTTTATTCTCTTTTCTTGCTTTCGTTTGATTAATTTTTCTTTTGCAATATGAATGAATACCAGTTGGAGGGAGGAAGGTAGGGAAGCGAGATGCCTGGTGGAGAAAATCATTACTTTGTTCATTGTGCTAACTGATCACTCTCTCTCTCTCTCTCTCTCTCTCTCTCTCTCTCTCTCTCTCTCTCTCTCTCTCTCTCTCTCTCTCTCTCTCTCTCTCTCTCTCTCACGAAAAATTAAAACAAATCTTTGTGTGTGTGTGTGTGTGTGTGTGTGTGTGTGTGTGTGTGTGTGTGTGTGTGTGTGTGTGTGTCTGTATCGGTTATCTGACAACTCTACTCTTCTTAATTCAAAGTAT
>JAPQNM010000046.1:11593836-11636336 GCA_029783475.1 Metacarcinus magister
ATCTATTAATTTGTGTGCGTCAGTAGACATAGTATACACACGAAAATATTATAAGTATAACGTTTACATATATACTTTACTACCATTACTTAATTTTTCATAACACAGACACACACACACACACACACACACACACACACACACACACACACACACACACACACACACACACACACACACACACACACACACACTCAAGCACTAAAAGCAAGGTAAAATTTTAAACCTCCTTCTGGCTGACTGACTTGTCACTTCAGCTGCAAGATCATTAATATTCCAACTTTTTATCGTATTGGAATATTTTTTTAATTTCACTTGCGTCATCTTGTCATATTATTACGTATTAGAATTTGAAGAAGGAATCCATTTTATTTGTCAACGTGTGTTCTTTTGACGATGGGTAGGAAAGATGGATTCAGGAATTGTTTGTGGAAGATAAATACTGAAAACACACACACACACACACACACACACACACACACACACACACACACACACACACACACACACACACACACACACATACACACACTAATAAACACACACACCAGCTGAAGACACAGGTGTTTCTTGCCTCATTAAACTAACGTGCTACCATTCATCAGTCAACCTGAAGACAGTGAAGACGATGATTTTCAGGAGAACATTTTTAGATTCTTGCAGAGTTCATACTATTTGGGTGACTAACAGAGCCATCAAAGGTCATCATGTTTGTCATCCTGTCTACTGTAAATATATCACCAAGAAAGTAAGGTATAATATGATATTCTTTAGAAATTATGCTTTCCATAATATAAAAAACCTAACTTAACCTAACAAGTTATCGTTCATGATTACCTGCTAACGTCACGAGAATTTACTTGGGTCATACATTGTAAAAACTATTGTTAAATTGCTAAGGGTAAATAAGAATATAAAATTAGTAATGCATATTTTTTTGTTAAATTTACCATATAATTATTCAAACAAGTCCTTGTCATTCATTCAGGGAGAGAATGGTTTAGAAAAAGCAGTATTTTGTGGTAACAGTGGTATCTGTGTGTTTTGATTCACACATAAGTATTCATAAAGGATTGTTTGATAACTTGTATTAATGTGAACGTGATTTGGTCAACTGTCCTTTGGTGTTTCACTGTCCCTTCACTGTAAACTTTATCCCCTTCATGTAAGTAATTTTTCATATTAACAATGATAGCCAAGTCAATTGTGTTAGTGTTGGTCTATATAGAAAAGATAAGATTGTATTTAAATAAGGAGCTGAATATATGTTCTAACTAAGTCACATGTGATACAGTCGTTTGAAGAAGAAACAAGTGTGTGGTTGTATACATTTCCTTTATTTAGTTAATTAGATTATAGGTGTGTGAAAGTATATATATATATATATATATATATATATATATATATATATATATATATATATATATGCATATATATATATACATATATATATATACATATATATATATATATATATATATATATATATATATATATATATATATATATATATATAGATGTGTGTATAATCTTTTGCATTAAGTAAGGGTCACAATACATATGAAAACGTGTAGCAAATCATGTGCAGCACAACCACACGAGTACACAGGTATGAACTTCACAAGTTCAGTAAAATTGTCCGTAAAATAATATGCTATGTAATAGACATCCAGTGATAAATTATAGTGATAGAGAATAGCATACTGGAGGGAATGGGTGATAGGAATGTTGATATGCATACAGCTTTTTAAGGTTCATCCTATTTAACATTGTTAGGAGTGTATAACTATACAGAAAGAAAAAAAGCTTTTGTATGGTCAATAAAATATCTATCTATATTTTTATCTGTCTATTGGATCAGGAACTAAGTGGAAATGGAAGTGAATGAATGTTACTGATTCAGCTTCATTGAACCTAACACTGAAAAAGAAATGAAGTGTGGCATCCTTTGTTGGTGTTCCGTATAATAAAAATGGCTATAAAGTTTTTTAAAGAAAATTCAAGATATCACATTTTGGTACAATACAGTACATGTTTCTTCCCGTTCCTGGTGCCACAGGCCTTTTTGAACATCTTTTCTTTTTTTTCAAGGTCAGTAAGAAAATCAGCCAATAGCCTAAATCAACACTAAGACTAGGGAAGGCGCTGGCCAAGTGGTCAAAACACGGGAATGGAGAGCTCGATGTCCCGAGTTTGAATCCCGCCAAAGCTTTGCCATTTTTCAAGCTATCATCGAGTGGCCGAAGAAACCCACATGCTGATAGTCAACCCTGTCACCATCGACTTCAAGGGGCAGCATGAACCTCCACAGGCGTCACTTAAAAAATACTGTCTGCACTACTAACGGGCGAAGGTCAACCACCATCATCACGGCCTTCATAAAATTCCTACAGAGCATCAGAACTGTGAAAGGAAATAGCCTACAGGTGCCATAGGCCAAGATTAAAATAATAATTATTTTTTTTTTTTTAAGATATAACACCAGCAGGTCCGATGCGTAACTTATGTCAACACCAAAGCCTCCCCACCCATGCTTCTGGTCATCACACCAGCACCACTTCGAGCTGCCTCAAGACACATCTTCTTCACCTCCAGCAACCTGAAAGGAAGGATAGAAGAGGTAATGGTGAGTGATCCTGAGTCTATTGATTATACTGCTAGTGAAGTATTTTTTTGGTTGGTGTAGACTGTAGGATGCACATACTTTTATTCAACGCAATCAACACCCCAGATGCATGTAATATCCTAACTGACACCTAGTTCTTTGAATGACGCATCAAGATCACCTTCACTAGCTTGTGTTGCAGCACCTCCGGCTCTGGAACAGGTCTGACCACCGCCGAGGCCAGTTGTTCCATCGCTGGTGGGGATTGGGGGCCATTGTAGGGGTGTGGTATTTATGAAGGTGTACAATGAGGGAAGTATTAGTCATGTCCTTAAATTCTCAGAAGGTTTAGTCAAAGGAAAAGGAATGGTGACACTAGATATGGAAGAGAATACTAAAGAAAGAATAATTCATGGAATAAAATTAATTAAAATCGGAAGAAACAGTAATAGAGCATGGGATGAAATAAGATTGGAAGGACAAAGTGGGTCCATACTGAGGCAGACCTTGTAAAGAAACATCATCAACGTAACGTACTTAACAACATCCCTCCACATCCCCAGCTGCTTAGCAGACGTCTGAACCAGATCCTTCACTGACTTCTGGTCCTCCCGCAGCAGACGCCCAAGCCGCTCCTGCTCCGCAATATTGTTCACCAGTTGCTCCCTGCGACAAAAACCCAAGGAAAATATTAGCCATACAGTGTTTTCTTCAATGCCAGACAAATGACTGTCACAATGCTGCTGTAGCCAAGTTAGTGGAGAAGGTTCACTCATTACCTCTGCCTTCACTATCCGTTCCACAACACTCACGACGCTTACTGAACATACAACCCTCTACTTAAGTGGTTTGAAATTACTGCCTGTGATTTTCTGTTATATTCTTATTGTCCTGTATGGAAGATATAGAGATACTGTTACTGATTCTCACCTTAAGGACTTCTTTTTGTCTTGAGGATCATTTGAAAGGTACAGCTTGATCTCATCACTTGCTTGTTGTTGTTTGAAGCCCAAGATTTCTTTCTCAGCTGACAGTAGTTGGAACTGTGTCTCTGACTTGATTAATTCCTCTTGAAGACTCTGAGAGGTAGATGAGAAACCAATTCAAACATGATGAGATAGTATGTATTAGTCACCTTGCTTAATTTTAAACAGGTAAACATAGCATTCTGTTAATAATCTAATAATAATTGATAATAATGTAAATATCATGCTTTGATTTTTATATGATTCATTGTGGTAAAATTTGAAGATAAAGTAAAAAATTTGTAAAACCTTTTCCAAATTCAACGAAAGCATGCTTCACACCTTTGCTTCCTGTTCCAGCTTGGCCATGTTAGAGTCCAATCCAGCTGCCACAGAATCATATGAATGCTTCTTCTCGTTGTAGTCCACTGTCAAGTCTTGCATCTTTTGCCTCAATGGGCGAAGCTCTGTAGAGGAAGTATTAGATAGGAATGCGAAAACTTACCCACTGAAATGACTCGCACCACACACACCTGTCTACGTAGATATCATGAAGCTGTGGCAGGCATGGGATCCAATTATGTGACCCCATAACATTATAGATAGAAAGGTGGAGTGTGCAGCTCCAGTCCTCCCTCTCCCCTTGATATAAGATAACTCAAAGCTAATTTTCATGACGTGGCAGACAACTGGTTCACCATACTCAAAATGCTTGAGTAAAGAGTCTATTGTTAGAGTAACACTTAACATTTTTTAATAAGACTTAGAAAGACTGCCGCATAATGACACAAAAACCGCAACCTTAGGAATGTTCCCTTACGGTCGGGTGTGTACTGCCTCCCTCCTGTAGGTAATCCTCAGAAGTAACTCACCCTTGATGATGGGTGCTAATTGTGACTTTCTTTCAGCAATCTTTCTGTTAAGTTCCATAACCATGCCAGACATATCCTCCAGAGTCTCTCCTTTGCGTGCATCAATTGTGGCCTTCATGGATGAGACCTTTTCCATGGTCTCCTGAGTCATGTGGAAGCCTGACACTCCCATCTGGGCTTCCATACTATTCTGTTAAAGGACCCGACACTAACATTAATGGTTTGTAACATACTTTAGACTGTGGTGAATAAGGATGGTACTTCATGAATGATATATGTGAAATGTTTATAGTATTAGTATTTGAGTAGATAGCTCCAATAACTTGCCAACTGCTCCAATAGTTGTGCATCCTTGGCCTTTAGTATCTCTTCAGTCCTGCTGAGGATACCATACTCAGCTCTCAAGTCACTTAGCTCAGCACGTTTCATCTTGTACACAGAGCTCTTGCCACGTAACTTGTTCACATACCTCTTGAACTCTTCACCACGCAACACCTGCTCTCCAGAATATTCCTTCAAATGCTCCTGTTTTTCCTGGAAAGTGCCAATAAACAAAGGGTCAAGCTAGGAGTACAAGGGAGACTGGGTGAAGTGAGGCCTTAGTATAGAATGTCACATATAGTATTGTCAGGGCCGAGGTGACTACCAATTAATATTATCCTTTTATAGAGTTGTGGGGAAGAAAAGTCATGGAGTATGATACCCCGAATATATTTACACACACACAAATAGCAAACAGTAGGCTAAAAGCCAAAATAAATCACCAACGACGAACTGCTCATAAACAATTACCAGAGCAGGGGTATGACACCCAAATAACTCCCTGTACAGCTGTCTGGAGGGTGAGATGCATGACAGTAACACTCGGCAACGTAGATTGCTCCTCCAGACAGCTGTACAGGGAGTTATTTGGGTGTCATACCCCTGTTCTGGTAATTGTTTACGAGCAGTTCGTCGTTGGTGATTTATTTTGGCTTTTAGCCTACTGTTTGCTATTTGTGTGTGTGTAAATATATTCGGGGTATCATACTCCATGACTTTTCTTCCCCACAACTCTATAAAAGGATAATATTAATTGGTACGTACCGATGCTTCAAACTATGGATTAGGTGCTGTACTCCTACAGTACCATGATGATCGTCCACATCCCATCTCTTACGCCAGCCGGAAACTACTTGATCGGGAACGACGATACTCTACCATCGAGAGGGAATGCCTGGCCATCGTATTCGGCATTCATAGGTTTGACTTCTATCTTCGAGGTAAGGAATTTATCCTTGAAGTAGACCACAAGCCTCTAATATACCTTCAGAAATTCAAAGGTAAAAATGATAGAGTACTACGATGGGCTAAAGCCCATCGTAGTACTCTATCATAGGGTCTTCAACCCTATAAATTTAAGGTTGTTCATGTTGCCGGGACAGACAACATTGGAGCTGACCTTCTCAGCCGGCAATAGCTTTTCTTTATTTTGTTTTCCTGCACTCCAGTCTTTTACAAGTTTTGTTTCCTGCACTCAAGTATTATAAGTTTGTTTATGTCTCCTGGTCAGCTGCAGTTCTTCGACATCAGCTGTGCAGCAGATGTTTTAGTGGGGGCATGTATGAGGAACTGAACCTGCCTCGTCTTCCCCTAATTAGTGGTTAAACTACCACTCTCGTCTGCCGGCGCTTGTTCACCGGCTTCCCCGCCACTACCCCACCCCCTTGTCTAGGGTTAGGGGGGTAGTCTAACCGAGCCAAGCTCCACGCCACCAGCTTGGAGAAGGACAGAACGCTTCAGCCCTCTCACCTGACAACACCTCACCACCTGCTGCTGGTTCTCAACATTCCGAAGGCATTTCTGGAGACTTGGGCTCCCTTCTAGTGTGCCCTTCAACTGTACCTACACCATTCGACCCTCCCTGCTGTCTGAGGAGCAATCTACGTTGCCGAGTGTTGCTGTCACGCATCTCACCCTCAAAACAGCTGTACAGGGAGTTATTTGGGTGTCATACCCCTGCTCTGGTAATTGTTTACGAGCAGTTCGTCGTTGGTGATTTATTTTGGCTTCTAGCCTATTGTTTGCTATTTGTGTGTGTGTAAATATATTCGGGGTATCATACTCCATGATTTTTCTTCCCCACAACTCTATAAAAAGATAATATTAATTGGTAGTCACCTCGGCCCTGACAAGTATATTGTGCAGATTTTTTCCCCAAGTGAATTGCCGTAATTGTTTTTCATTCTAGAGGTCAACAGGAACGAAGTGTGTTCATTATGTAGTGTTGGATTGTGTCCCTGTGGAGCAGCATACAAGGTCATGTGAAGCAGGACTGTAAAGTGTTGGACTCTGAGATCACCACATGATTGAGGTATGTGCTGGTGTAGATGGTGTAGAATGGTCACATAAGAAAAGATAATGTGTACATGTTATTGCTTTTAGGTGAACGGCCAACAGAACTTGCTGCTGGAGCAGGAAACCTTTTTTTTCCTTGTTTCCCCTTTTATAGGAGGTAAATGTTCCTGCAAGAAGAAGTGTTTCCAGTGAGGAGCAAACATTATTCCCTACTCACCCTCATATCCTCCTGATAGTTTCCTATTTCTCCACGCAGCTCATTCAGCTTCTCAGCTGTCTGTTCCTTCTTCCTTGTGACGATGGCAGCATTCTGGCGGAAAAATGACAGCTTCCCAACCTATAAAATAGAAACAGTGTAGTTACTTTTGAAGATGTTATTTAGCTATATGCTATTCATTATACACCGTTTACTGACACAATTCAGGATTGGTGTGTAGTGACCCAACAAGCTGCATCCAAAATTTGTCTCTAGAAGTCAGGAACTCCCCAGTGGTGTTAAAAGTACCAGCTTCATTCAGCCGTGCCCTAGCCTCCCCACCCTCAGTAAGGGAGGGTGTCTTCTTGAATTGTTTGTTCTGCAGCCACTACCCATTCACTACACGGAGGGATCGACCTAACCTAACCTAACCTAATAAATCCTACACCCATCTGTCATATTAGGGAATCAACTATCAGCTGTTCAAATATAAGGTAGACAGGGAGTAGAGCTTCTGTAGGGCTTCGTTATCAGGTGAAAAGTAATTAGCATTGATATCACCTGCACACCCTGAGTGACTCCTCTAACATATATCTTTGTCTCATTCTCATCCTCACACATAACAAAAATGGAAGTAATTGAATGTCACTCTCCTCCCTGTAGTCTGCTTACTTTGCTTTCTGGACTCTCATCCTCCTCCACCTCCTTCATACGAGCTTCATTCAGGTTGTTAATTTCACTGGTCAGGGCTTGGATCTGAGGTGCAAGGCAGTGATCAGATAGCCATCAATGCTGTCATCATCATCATCATCATCAATACAGTGTTTCAAACGTTTTATTCATAATACTTTTATTATTGCAATTGTGTTTGTACATTCAAGGATAAATATGTAAAGTAAGGCTCCTAATATAAGGTTTCAATCTGGCCAGTGGTGAGAGTTAAGATCTATCTGTTTATTGAATATCCAAAAAGTACGAACTTGGTAATCAACTGTTTGATATAGATTAAACAAACATTTTATTGAATGTTTGCTAATGTTTGTTTTTTTCAAGAATCTAAATCATTCGTAAATATCGGTTCGCCTGTACTTACAAAAAGTTAGATGTATGTTTCATGAAGCCAAACACTGTTTACTGGCAGTTAAGTGTGAGCAAACACCTTTACTTTTAATGAGGCCTGACACCTATTTTGTACATGAATAGTATCATCTCCCACACCTGTTTGTTAACTTGGTCAATCTCCTGCTGTCCCATGGCAGGTTGAACTGCCACTCGCTGCAGAGTCTCCACCAGTCTTTGCTTCACTGCCACCTCCTTGGGTAGCTTCTCCTTCACAATGTAACTGTTTACATTCATGTCTTCCTCAAGTCTCTGCAGCAATCCTGGATGGGTGAGTGTTGGATATTATGTTTGTTGCTAATGTTATTGATATAAGGTAGTTTGTAGAGTGAAAAATGATAGGTTTATAGAGAGTTGTGGAAACGTATACAAGTTTTGAAGGGTAGGTCACAGGATGGTGAAATGGAGCAGGGAAGAATGGCTATTTAATTATGTTGCAGGTTTTTATCTGTATTGAAGTCTCTAAAATGTATAGATGCTATTGCTTTGTAAAGTTTCTAGGAGATGGGGATTGTTGTATATGTATATGTATAAACAGTAGGTGAGAGTGTTAATCAGTTTGAGCTACAGTCAATTAGAGACGAGTTGAAGAGTTAGCATGAGTCTGCAGAAGTGTAACGTTACCACACGGAAATAAACTCTGCCAAGCTCTGTATAACATTTTCACCCTGGCTTACTCTGTATATCCTGACGATGATACAGAGAATCCATGAGCATAACAATACAACTTATTTGATAATGAGGATCATCTTACCCTCAGGAGTGGTGCCTATGCCAGCCTTCTGGATGTCCTTAAGCTGTGCCTGCAGGCGCGATATTCTTTGATCTGACAGCTGAATCGCTGCCTGAAGATTAGTCTTCTGCTGGATCATTTCTTTTTTTTTCTCCCTCTCTTGTCGCAAACCTCTTGCTGATCCCAGCATAGCCTCACTGTTTGGGGTTCCTTCAACCTGTGTAGAAGCAGACGTCAGTTGGTACGAGACACATATACACCATACAAATAGATTTCTGAATGTTTGTTCCCTTACAAGGGTTTAATGTGAGTTGTAACAAGATGCATGGCAGCCTACAGACTACCATCCATGTGTAACCTGCAGTCCTGCTTGTCTTCAGTCTCTGTTATTACCAAACAGATATGTCAGGATCTTTATGAAACCTCATATGTGTGCTTCAGTGGTGATTTTAAAATTTCAAATAGAAAAAATTTAGTGATGCACTTTGGATAAACATGACTGCGATCATATGTAACAATATTAAAACATCTGATATTGTTTTCATTAATAGTATGACAACAAAGTCTTTCTACTGAATACCATCCAGTAAAGGCCTCACTGAACCATCACCCAATTCAAGCATCCTCAACAGAGTGTAATATTGCTGAATGCAGGTCAAGGTCGGACTATCTGAACCTTTGCTTTGGCCCTAACCTACACTTTTATCAATCTTGACCTTCCTTATTAATCCTCATCCTTCCTTTTATCAAGCACATCCGGTCATACACACCCACTCTCCAAGCTTTCCCTTTCCATACTGACCCAAGGTTTAGCACTGACCTTCTGCTTCATCCTTTCAACCCTTCGCAGCACAAGGTCCCGTTCTTCCTCCATAGCTGTAATGTCTCGCCGTAGTTCTGCTGTAGAGAACCCACTTGTCCGTAGAGCCTCAAATTCCCGATGCACATTCTTGAACTGGTCAATGAGCTCCTCATACTGAAACACAGTATCATTAATTGGGACAAAGGCATTTTCTCTTTTGGTAGAAAATAACACTACTGCAACTGTTATAGTCAAATATTATTGGTACAGGCATGGTATTATAATATTTTTTAAAACTCATGATGAGCTAAATAATGACAATGATAGTTAGCTTCCTATTTATTCTCTATCCACTTTATAAAGCCTCTCTTTATCTAATCTTATAAGACCTGTTCATTCTGCTCACAAAAGATGGAATCATGAATCTTCTAAGTCTTCCTATGGTTGACTTGAAATGATCAGGTTATTGGAATTAATTATATCCTTCCATGATAAATGTACAAAACTGTTCCTTTTCCTTAGAGTACTGTTGTGTGTCATTAGCCATACTTTAATATGCACATCAGCCACATCTGCATCACCAAGGATCTCTGCAGGAACATCTAGCTTAACAAGGTATTTAGCCAGGTATGCTCTCTTCTTCAGTTCATCCATCTTTTGTAGAAGCCACATCAGTATGGGGTAGATGACATGCTTGTCCCCGGATACCAAACCCTGACGGAAATTGTTCCTGAAAAAGAACAATGAACACTGCAACTTATGTAGTGGTTAACAGGCCAAGCTGTGAATCCAATAGACCCTGGGTTATATTCAGCCAATGGTACACACACTCACATGGCTTCGTCCGGAGGCCTGTACTTAAGGATCCGTAGCATCCCCAACATCCTGACAGCCATCTGTTCTGGCTCCTCCTCCCGGATGTCCAGTCTGTTCTTGGAGTCAATCTCAGCAAATACATCATTGAGGACCTGAAATGTAGATGTGAAAGTTGAGAGAGAAAATGGCCAGACAGACAAACATATAAAATGGACAGAGAAAGAAAAGGAAAATGCTTGATAAATTTAGATGTATAAGATGAGAGAGAAAATGGCTAGACAGACAGACATAAAATGGACAGAGAAAGAAAAGGAAAGCGCTGAATAAATGTCTGCATTCACCTTTTCAAATAACTGATGCCACTTCTTAAAAATTCCTCCCAGGGAGAATGATAACACATAGCATTTCTTATCTTCTTCAGAAATTGAGACTGGTGAAGGCCTAATGAGGGAATCACCAACAGTACATGGAACAGTGGAAGGAGGAATAAGTGTTGACTACCTACCTGTAGTAATGACTCTGCATTAAGTCCATCAAATGAGATGAGGTTGTAGTTGCGGTTGTATGGTGGCTTGTTGAGCTCACCAACGATGAACTTGATTTCCTCACTCATCACTGCCTCTTAAGTCACCAGCTTATGTCTGCTAGAAGATGATAAAGCAATAATCATGTGACAGGTGAAATAAAAAAAAAAATTCAGTTTGGAAAATAAGAAAGGAGTTGTTTTCCATTTTCTAAGTAAAACTGGTATCAATATATAGTGTGAATTTATTTATTTTGCAAAAGTTTCAGGGAAATAGATACATAAAGAGAAGAAAGTGAAGAGAGACGTGTAGTTACAAGTGCATCTTACAACATATAACCAGGTGACTGTTGAGTGGGTAGGACTTAACAGTTTAGGGTGGAAGTGAGGTGAGGAGATTAACTTTATTATAAACCAACACTTACATTCCGCGTAATTACCGTCTTTCCTCTTAATGACAGTTCAGTCACTCACTAATATACTTTTTTATACATTTATTCTCCGTTAATAATACGCCTTTCAATCTTGAGTCGCGCGCAAAGTAAAAGTAGATCACTTGCTGCCTATGAGCGTGTTAGTGGAATGTCATATTATAATTGTTGTGCTGCGTTGCTATGGTGACGGTGACATTTAAACTTGGACTTGGGTTGGGAGCTTCGTCTTAAAGCTACAAAAGGAAACGCGTAATGAACCCAAATTAACTGCTGAACCAGAATAGTACCTTTATTTTACATTCATTTTACATAAATCAGGATGTAGTATATATACTTTGGTCGGTGTAGCCTAGGTCAGTGTATTTCGGAGGCCCCGCTTCGGCCCACCCCAATGAAGTTTCACGAATATTGTTTCAATTCCATAACATACGTTGACATGTGAATTATTATTGCTTTTATTTTGCAGTATTTTGATGGTAAACGTAAACCAATGAGTGACATGCGTCCCGGTACAGCAGCCAATCAGCGTTCAGTTTGCCTTCACAACACAAACCAACAGCACGCGGCACCATGGCGGCTGTGAGTTACTGTATTTTTATGTATTATAGACAATTAATGAAACCTAGAGATGACTTTGATGGTTAAGGGTAATCAGGGATGGCTTGGGTGCTGACAGGAGCTTGATAACCGTCCATTAAGTTAACAGTGGCCTGGTTAATGAGCTTTAACAATCTTCACCCTTACTCGTGTTAATGTCCCATGTGTTCAGGGTGTTACCAGCTTAACTTAACGTTATAATACAGCGGGATAATGTCTACCTACTCGTACTTGTATAGCAGTGCATTAGGATGTACGTGGTAGTAGACGGAAATTAATGTCAATCATTCGAAATGGATCAAAATCTATATGAAAAGTGTGTTATTTATATTCGGGAGAAGATGTAAAATTTTCGAAGTGCTTAGAGATACTGTAGTCGTACCGCGTTGTCATCCACCATTCCTACGGCCTGTGCCTTATTCTTTACCTGGTAAAGCATCTTTCAAGTTATGTTAGGTTCGGTTAAGTTCGGTTATATAAGCTTTTTATATTTTATCACCCAAAAGTTAGGCACGTGTTCTTAGTAATCCATGCATTATCTTGTAGACTTCAATCATATCATGTCTCCTTGTTCTGTAGTGCAGTGAAAACAGTGTCAGTACTTTAAGTCGGTGTAGGTAGTGAAGGCCACTGATGTCAGAAACCAATGTTGTGGCTCTTCTTTGTACTGCTTCTAAGTTGTCCATGTTCATCTTGAATCTCGATGCCCGAATCGAGTTTTCATATTCCAAGCTTGGTCTCACTAATGCACAGTTGAGTCTTGTTTATAACTGGCCATCAAAATGAGTGAAGGTCCTTTTGATCATTCCCAGGATCTGAATTGCTGCCTTAACTGTGGCTGCAACTTGTTTGTGAAACCTTAAGTCATTGTCTACCAAAATTCCTAAATCCTTCTCCACTTCCGTCACTGTAATTTCCTTCAGGCCAGCCGATGGTGTCATATTGTATGGTGTTCCCGGGTTTTTATATCCTACATGAAGGACTTTACATTTGTCTATGTTAAATTCAAGCTGCCAAGTAGATGACCATTGCAAGGACTCATACGTCCTTGCTATTAACGTAAATCTTTTGTAATTATTATCATCTTTACGTGTTTGGTAATTTGTTCTATTTATCTATCACTATTTGGGAGGAAAAATGACACATTGTCCTCCTCATTCATCCACCTTTGTTTTTCTCCCCATAACAGGTAAGTTTAGCAGCAAGTGAGGAACATGAAATGACAAAGATTGAGCGCATCGGGGCTCACTCCCACATCCGGGGCCTCGGGCTGACTGATGACCTCACCCCGAAGGCCTTGGCACAGGGCATGGTGGGCCAGATCAAGGTAAGTTCAGAGAGAGAAAGCGAGAGCGAGCAATCTATCAATGAGTAATCATTGAGCTCATTATATGCGCTGTATTTTGACCTCTAGTAGTGAGACCATTCATGTATCACAATTCTAATGAAATAGTATAATGTACTCCAATTGACCTAAATTACAATATTATTTCAATGTTGTCAGGCACGACGCGCAGCAGGTGTGGTGCAGAACATGATCAAGGAGGGGAAGCTGGCAGGACAAGCAGTACTCATTGCAGGCCAGCCAGGGACAGGCAAAACAGCTATTGCCTTGGGCCTGGCACAGTCTCTCGGCTCTGACACTCCTTTCACAGCTATCTCTGCCTCTGAGATATACAGGTGAGAGCCAGTTGGGGTATTTTTGTGTCCAGTGTGTCTTGGGTGAAAGAATGTGTGTGTTATGCCATAAAGTAATCATGGATAAAGGGTTTGTAGATGACGTTAGCACCAGTAAATAATTAACTTAAGTGTGATTTGCCTTGTGATGAATACCCATACCTCAGAAGTTTTGTATTGTACCTTTATCCTAAAATATCTCCTTTGTGCACCATTTTCAACATAACTTTTCCCTGTCAAAGCTTATCCAACATCATAACTCACCCTTTGGTACTTTGCTACCTCTACCACCCCAGCTTGGGCATGTCCAAGACAGAGGTGTTGACACAGGCGTTCAGGCGATCCATTGGTGTGCGCATCAAGGAGGAGACAGAGATCATCGAGGGTGAGGTGGTGGAAGTGCAGATTGACCGGCCAGCCACTGGGACAGGTGCTAAGGTGGGCAAGCTGACTCTCAAGACCACAGAGATGGAAACAATCTATGACCTCGGAAACAAGCTGATTGAGTCCCTGACGAAGGAGAAGGTAAGGACCAGGGTGTGATGTCAGGGGAGGAGCTTCTTATTAACAGCAATTTGTGTGGCACTATAATCCAAACACTAGGTCTCTGAAAATAGTTACCAATGATGACAACTGTAAAAACAAATCTTGGCGATGATATAGAAATAAGTGACAAGAGGTAGATGCCAGTTTGTCTGTCATGGATTGTTGTAAAGATGATTATATCAAGAGGGACCTAGCCTCACCATCACTTACCTGCTCTCATGCACTGGGTCCCATTGCACAGGTCCAGGCTGGTGATGTGATAACCATTGACAAGGCTACTGGCAAGATCACCAAGCTGGGACGCTCATTCACGCGTGCTCGGGACTATGACGCCACCGGACCCCAGACCAGGTGAGGCTCCAGTGATCCTCTACATGATGCTTATATTATGTTGTGGCTGTGAATGTTAGTGACTCTGTTCTTGAAAATGTAGCTAGGGCCCTAAAGTTTAGCTGTGCCTACTGAAGTGTAGTAAAACAGTGTCTAGCATGAGTGACTGCACGGAAGGTGGATTGGTTTGTTCAAGGTTTCCCGATCCATGCTTCAATATTTGCCACAGGTGTGTACAGGCTAGTTCATGGGTGTCGGTCCCATAGGTGTCTGCACTCTTAGGTGGGTGCAGGTGCATATTGAAAAAATGTTGTGGGTGGAAGGCAAGTGTGGATTAGACTTTGAAAATACCTACAGGAGTGGGTAGTAAGAAAATATCCAAGAGCCCATAAGCCCCTAGCTTGAATGCTGAAAGTAAATGTTGTTGGCAGGTTTGTGCAGTGTCCAGAAGGGGAATTACAGAAGAGGAAGGAAGTGGTACACACCGTCACACTGCACGAGATTGATGTCATCAATAATAGAACCCAAGGCTTCCTCGCTCTCTTCTCAGGTGTGTGTTTGTGTGTGCGGAGGCATGCTATCAGTTAGTTCAGAAGAAGTCATGAAAATAACTAAATGATACAAGATATACCCTTTATAATCCAGATAAATGTCATCTAGATTTTTTCAAGTTTCCATTAATGCATAAGGAGATTAAAAAACTGTGCATGAGACTTTAAAGGTGAATATGTTCATCTCTATTTCTGATGCCTTATATTCTTGTAGGAGCAGACTACAATAGGATACTTCCCATTCGTGGCAATCTTGTTCATGGTTTTACTTTGACCACCATGTCTTTAGTTTTATTAACAGGTAGCAACACTTACCCTTTCCGTGTTTGTTATACTAATTCCTTAAATGATCACACAGGAGACACTGGTGAGATCAAGGGTGAGGTGAGGCAACAAATCAATGCTAAAGTAGCAGAGTGGCGAGAGGAGGGCAAGGCAGAGCTGGTTCCTGGAGTTCTCTTTGTCGATGAGGTGAGTAGAATTATACATCACAAAATCTATCAATTTATATACCTGGCTCAGACAATGTATCTTTAACATTAGGGGAGAATTTCATGTTGAACATCCTAACAAGAGCACTTTTTTCAGGTTCACATGCTGGACATTGAGTGCTTTTCTTTCCTGAACCGAGCGCTAGAGGACGACATGGCCCCAGTAGTGATTGTGGCCACCAACCGAGGCATCACACGTATCCGAGGCACACAGAACATGTCTCCCCACGGCATACCCATTGACATGCTCGACAGGATGATCATCGTCAAGACAGTTCCATACCAAGAGAAGGAGATCAAAGAAATCTTAAAAATCAGGTATGTATGCAGTGTTATTTGTATTTGTTTTCCTCTTCCTGTATTTATTTTGCTTTATGTAGAAGTTATGTCAGGTTAATGTTAATTTTTCATAGTATTAAAGGGCTAGGAGCTAAGTGAGAGGAGTGTATGTATGAGAGGATGTCTTTCAGAGCCTCTTAAGGGCTTTGGTGATTAGTAATTTGTCGTAATGTAAAGTGCTCATTAATAAACTAAAAATAACTTTCAAAATTGATTAAAGATAGAAGTAAAGGTAAATATTCTTGTTTCTATTATTCGTCATATTTTAGAACCAACAAAAAGAAACCTAAGATGAAGCATAACAAGTATTGAAGAGATTGTTCTTTCTCAGATGTGAAGAGGAAGATTGTGAGATCCAGGATGAAGCCTTGGTGGTGCTGACCAAGATTGGAGTGGAGACATCCCTTCGATATGCCATCCAATTGATCACACTGGCTAACCTCGTTGCCATCAAGAGAAAAGAGAAGCAGGTAAGGGTACCTCTTTTCTCTATAAGGGGAATATTTATTTTCTTACTGTTGCCCAGAATTACCGAGTTAAATATCCAAACAAATGTAAAATTGGGCTGAATTGAGAAAAAAATGGTGAAAATACATTAAAGTTAATGATAAAGGAGAGATGAGTTGTGGTTTCAACAGCCCAATTTTTTTGTGAGAGTATAATTGAAATTCACTTCTATATGTTTTATTCTTTATTTTAGATAACCATACCAGATGTGAAGAAAGTTTATCAGCTTTTTATCGATGAACAAAGGTCCCAGAAGTTCTTGAAAGAATATGAGGACGAATTTATGTTTGATGAAGGTAAAGTGGAGGGAACATTTCTAAAGGGGAGTTTTGACTGTGGTTCATAAACATCCTGTGGGTCTGTGAGATTATATATATATATATATATATATATATATATATATATATATATATATATATATATATATATATATATATATATATATATATATATATATATATATATATATATATATATATATATATATATATATATATATATATATATAATATATATATATATATATATATATATATATATATATATATATATATATATATATATATATATATATTATATATATATATATATATATATATATATATATATATTATATATATATATATATATATATATATATATATATATATATATATATATATATATATATATATATATATATATATATATATATATATATATATATATATATATATATATATATATATATATATATTTAATATTTATTGTTATATTTGTTGCTTTCAGGAACTGACGCGGCGATGGAAACGAGCTGAGTCTAAAACATTGATGGATTTGACACCAGCAGCAATCGTGTGCAGTTAGGCCATGCAGCCCCCTTGTGGGTCTGGGCTTAAAGAAATCCTGTAGGACTGCATTAAGAAATCATACCTTTCATTATGTAGGCTTCATAGTACTCATCAGATTACAATAGTTTTTTTTTTATCTTTCTGCACATGCAAGATAGCATACAAGAAGGTTAGCTACAAATATGTTGCTCTCTTCTGTAGTGGAAATTTGAGTTGTCAGCCATTGTACCTTCTCCAAATCTATGTCATGGATTAAAAATGAGTAGTTTAGTAAGTGATCGTGAACTACCTTGTAATACACATTCCATGTCATGGCCATGAAAACAGACTTTGGCTTGCCAGTGCAATCAGTCTTAAAAAAAAAAAGCATTTAAATTAAATATTGGTTTCCTTTCCCTCTCGGGATTAACATCTGAAAATATATGAATTCATCCTCGACAATAAACATAATTAGTCGTACAGGTAACCATGGATGAGGTATTTCCAGGTTAATTTTTTTTTAATTCAAATATAAGAATCCCAAATGTGACATCTTGGTTACTAGTTTACCTTTGTTAAGTTTCCCAACATTCCAATTTACTAGCCAAGGCTACACTCATGCATTATGGACAGGTTATTGAAGGTTGTAATATATATCCTATAATTATTACAAACTAGTTTATTCAACATGCTTTTTAAATGATGACTCATAACTAAAAATACATCTGGAAATTACTTTAAAGCAAAAATACATCTGGAAATTAATGATGTTGAGTAAGATGATTGGTGTTAAGCTTAACAGCATTAAACTCAAAAAACAACACCTCTCCCTCTGACTACAAAAGTACAAGGGTGCCAAATATCTGGAAAAACTTGTCTTTGGTGCTGGTGTATATGGTAAGGTGCCGTGGGAACGGAACCTCACAAAATACGATCAGGGTCTACAAATGAGTAAGAAATAATATCAAGTAGTTCAATACACGACCATAATAAGACTTGAAAAATGCCACTAAAGCCCCTTACACGGAAGGCAAACACAACTGATCTACATTATATATAAGAATGAGACGGAGATGGCAGTGAAAACCAGTGATGTATATGATGATGATCTGAACAAATACTAACCTAGGTACCAGACACTTCCATCTCATTTTGTGATTTACTCTTTCCAACTTTCTTTGTATTCTTCTTTGAGGATCGAGTTGACGAGACTTCCATCTATAAGAAAGCAATTCATAAAATAATAACAATAGGAATAAGTTAAGACTCATATCTAACCTGAACTGAATAATTATGTTACCTGATTACTTAAGAAACAATATTACATGGAAACAAGACTTTCATACAAGTGTAACTTTTACAGAAATATAAGAACACTCACCTTATCCTCACTTTTCTTGGCCTCTCTTTTTTGTTGTGCATACTCAATGTGACACGGAAGGCTGACATACTTGCCTGGCTTCTCCTCAAGAACAGAGTCAGGGACACCAACCCCTGAAGAAGAAATGGAAAATATCAACCCAAAACCACATGGATTCTATAATTAATTTTGATCCAAAGTCATCATCATTGTTTTGAAAGGCAAATTCCATGTTCACATTGATCAGCTTTTGTTGTCATATCGTAGTTTATTAAGCTGCGTAGCTAACTTTAAGCAGTCATTGACTCTATTGGTTTCAAATCTGGCTTTCAGCACCTATATTGTAACTAAATTAACTTTGGTAAAAAAATGAGTCTCTTAGCACCATGTCATTAGTTTTGAAAAGCAGCATCTTTCCATCAGCATTAATAACTTACCCAGAATCTCAGGAAACATGTAACCCTTGAGCCAGCCTACAAGGGGTGTGTTGCCGTGTGTGTAATGAGTCTCCTTATGGTAGAAAAGAACACCATCTAACTGCACCGAGAAAGGAAGCTCCTCCGTCATCATTTTTTGCAAGGTCTCCTGGGAACAGTCATAATAAGGCACTCTTTGGAACCTGAAATGTGAGAATAATTTGATATATGACTTCATCACAAGTATAGTATAGGGATAAGAAAGACAAACAGATCACCTGGTAGCCCGTTCTGAATATGTTTGATTGGTACATTATAGTGGTATGGTTAAGATACCATCAGAATACCAAACAACCTGGGAAACCATCCTTGGTTCATCACATTGTAACACTCTTGTAACACTAATTCTTCTTCGCACTTCCTCATTGATCACTCGGTCCATACACGTTACTCCACACACACTCCTCCTTACTCAAAACTATAATAAATGATAAAATGTAACATAATCCCTGAGCTGGAGTCACCCTCAGCCTACCTCATGGGGTTGAGACGTGAAGGTTCCTGTACCTCCTGTCCTTCCTCCTCTATCCTGGACCTGAGCCACTCAAACCGGAACAGTGTCTGCAAGGGGACCAAGGGATGAGGAGGAAGATCACCAAAATGAAAGAGGATCAGAAGAAATAGAAGGAGCCTTAGAGGCGTTAAGGAATTATAATTTTGTAAACTTAAGATATATCATTAATGCTTCCAACACAAAAAAAACTGTAGAAGCTAAAAGATAATTGTAAGAACAAGAGATAATTATCCGTATCAAACCAAGCTTCATTATATCACGGATTAACTGCAGCTGCTTTCAAGGATAGAGGGAAACAAAAGAAAGCAAAACACAGCTCACCTCACACTCTATGATGGGTTGGTTAAGCCACATGACCAGATCCAGGATGTAGTAAGTCTTGTTGACCTCAGACCAGATACAGTCCAGCATAGCAAAGCCGCGACTGTGCAGCCGACGGTTCCCTCCTGGTAGCATGGATGGAAACTGCCTCACCATCACGCCCGACTTGGCATATACCCGAGTCCTACCCTGACAGAATAGTAGACTTAACTCACACCACCACCACTACCACCACTACTACCACCAACAAGTTTATATTTGGGAGTAAGATAAGGGCAAGTAGCAAGTGAGAAATTGTTACTAGGATACATGCCTGTTCCTGCATGTTTGAACCTATAAAAAGACAATTAAAAGGGAGAAGGATAAAGGGGTACAAGTCTCTCCCTAAGTACCTTGTCTAACTATATACAAAGCAACTACACACATACATCCACATGCGTTCCCTCACATTTATTTTTCAGGATTTCTTTCTTGGATGCCACATTTAATTTTCAAGAAGAAGCAAATTGATAAAAAAAAATTAACACTCGAACTACCTAAGTAGGGAAGTAATATAAAAGTGTATTCATCTCACCTTAGAAGCCATGACGAGGCATCTCTTTCCCACAGGGCACGGCACAGCCAGGTAAGTGGAAGCAAAGTCCTCCGGCACATCCACCAGCCACTCACTAAGCATTAGGAAGTTCCTGAATTTCTTAGGGCGTGCATAACATGTGCGGACCTTGGTGGAGATATGAATAGTATTATCCAGTATTCTTGTATGACTAGCATATCTTTTATCAAGCCTATTGCCATTTCCACACCTAATGGGAATAAAATCTAAATGAAAAGATGAAGAAAAAGAGCACACTGCATATTAAAGAGTCACCATACATTTGATACTAGGCCTCAGTCTGTGAAACTTGCATAACATTACAGTAACTTGTATTAATATCACTATACAGGTCCAACACAATCATCATCATTACAATTTAGGACATCCCCAGAAGACATGACAAATGCCTCAAAGGTACACTGCAAGCATGACCTGCTCATCCATTACCTTAGCATGTCAGTATGCAGGGTAATGCTAATACTCCCAAACATTATTACTAACTATATCTATGGTATCATGGGTGTGTTGACTTAACTGTGTACCTTGTTAACACTACTACTAGGTTTACTAGGTTTTTGTTTAGAGGTCTATGCCTCACAGCCATGATGGACCACCGCTGCACCACTGTGGTGCCCGACCACAGCAGTTCCTCCCCAGTAAACAGCTTAAGCATCACGAGCCCGGGCGGGGACTCGATCTGCTGACCAAGCGAATGCAAGGCCAGCGCGCTACCACTGTACTAGCCACCTTGTATTGCTCTTTCTTTTTAACCACACAGTAATGCCACAATAACAAAATGTTGCTGAGACAGGGATGTTATTCAATTTTACAAATGAAGAAAGGCCAGTTTCACTGAAATGGTCTAGCTTTGGTTCCCAAAACTTTTCTATAAAAATTTTGAGCTCTGTTCAAATCTAAGTTATTATTATAATAGGGACAAAAAATACGATATTCATATATGAGTATAAGGAGCATGTTCTTGATATAAATATTTGTGAAACAAATAAAAATCATCAATTCCACTTGCCTGTTCATGATCCATATCCTCTTCAGAGCTGTCCGTAACTTCACTCTCCTCTCCCTCAAGGTTTCGCACCATTGACAACAAGTCATAGCGGGCTCTAAGTGTAAAGACAAAGTATGTAACAATAGTTTGTTGAAATTTTCTCAATTATGTAGTAATGTATTTCTGACTAAAATGCTCTATGAAAATGCAAGTAATTTTGTTGGTAATCAAAGGAATATATATATTCAAAGGAATATGTATCACACTACTTTGCTGTTATGAAAAATGTTCATATATTGAATATCACAAAAATAGCCACCATTACGTATTCAATTATTTGGTCACAAGCTCATGCTTGGCCTGACCAGAACTCACTCCTTCCTGGCCTGCAGCACCATCTTTCGCCGCTCAATCTGGGAGGAACCAGTGGTCTTAGTCTTGTAGAGGGCAAAGTGGGGGTGCTCGGCATGGGGGTTGTTGGGTCGTGCAGTGACCCCAACACCACCAAAACTTGACAACAGATCTTCCATGATGGGTCTGTAAAGGAAGGAATTAAATATCTTCATATTATTTGTGTTCTCTTATACAGCAGAATTAAGATCATTAGCCTTGAAGACTGAGGTAAGGGCATCCAACTGAATCTATTCAGTGACAGGAGACAAAAACATGAAGAAATTTCAAACACATAAGGATAATTTACTTGTATTTCTCTTTTCTCTTTTCTAGTAACAAGTTTAAGCCACCCTCACACAATTGTTATTAATTTGACATAAATCACAACATTGTTTTCAGCCAATCAGTCAAATTTCCCGTATTAGTTTGAAATATGTGGTGGTAAGACAGTAGCCTGTGACACTAGCTCATGGCGATGTTTTCAGCTATTAACTGAGCGGGTCTACATTCCCAGGTTTTGCACGGCATTTGGTTAAATTAAGAAATGGCTTAAGTTTTAGGTTAGGTTACATTAGGTTAATAAAGGAAAGGTTAGATTTACTTTTTTAAAAATCCAAAGCTGGCAGGCCAGAGTAGGGATGGTGGAGAGACAGTGGGGAGCCGACACAAAATTTCATCTCTGGTTACCGGTCTTCTGTATTATTAATTTGTTACTTAGACAAAACTATTATTTTCCGATAGATTTTTGTGTTAAGTAATAATCTGCCATTTGTTTTCCTTGGAAATAATTATTTGTTCATAGTGGGGGAGCGGTTGTACAAAAAAAAAAAATAAATAAATAAATTTAAAAAAGTGATTAGCAAGAAAAATAAACGTCAGATTAATTCAAAACACATATAAATCTATCAGAAAAAATTGTTTCGTCCGAAAACAGACAGCGTAGTTAATACAAATCTTTACCTCATATTTGTTATTTTATGATATTACCTTCCTAATTGTATAAATGGGATTTGAAATACTCAGAAAAGGGAGAACTACATTAC
Source organism: Metacarcinus magister (assembly GCA_029783475.1). NCBI lineage: Eukaryota > Metazoa > Arthropoda > Malacostraca > Decapoda > Cancridae > Metacarcinus > Metacarcinus magister. The sequence goes on from JAPQNM010000046.1 coordinate 11,616,794, forward strand.
AGGCTTGTTGAAATTAGCGAAATTTATTAATAATCGACAGTACCAAATTACCCATATTTTACCTAGAGCCAGGCAAAAAAACTCTGCCTTTTATTCTTTGGTATTATTTTACATCTTCACCACAATGCTCTAGAGAATTCAGGGTCATATTTTTGCATTACCTGATGCATTTTGTGGTTTTCTTAATTACATTTCCGTCGCAAATTCTTAGTTTGTGAGATATTCAATGTTTTCTGTGAGACTTTCTCTTCGAAAAGTAAAGTTTAGTTTGGTTTGAACAAGGTTCTGCTATTTGTCAATGTAGGTTAAGGTTTGGTTAATTTAGGTTAGGTTAATTTAAAAGCTATCAAATGTTCTCTATGACCAAAAGCAGGGAGTTGGACGAGGTGCAGACGTCATTTTATTTCGTAAACAGACGCCATTATGATGAAGATGTAAAATTTTACCTATTCTTTGTCTGTTTCTGATTAATAATGCGTAAGGCAGTTCTGGTGCATATCACATATCTATTGTTATGGTACTGTTAAGGTCTGATATGCCACACCACTCAGTTTAATAAGATAAGAATATGATTGTTAACATGTCAGCCATGGAAGGTCAGTGGTAAATAATCTGCCACATTTCCATAATACAATTGAAGGCAAGCTACGAAGATATATGTGAGAATAACACATAAATAGATAACGTGTAGTTAGTGCACTACCATACCTACAAATACTGCATTAGGAGTAAAACAACAGTACTCGTATACCAAATCCTATGTAATACGAAACACAATCACTACCTTTAACCCTCCTCACCTTTCACCTACAAGTCAAGTCAAAATACGACGTGAAAACTAGTTAATTATTAGGGAAGCAAAACTAGTCTAAGCATGGGGCTGGCTGGCTTTACTTACCTGTATGGCTCTTTAATTAACTCCTTTCACAACACGTCACCATTATAAGGAGTCCTCATGCTTAACTTAATTCAATAGCTATAACTCAGCATACATATCACTGTCTATCCACTCACCTGTTCTAGTGGAGTCAGGATCAACTTCACTGCCACTGTTATCCTTGCGGCGCCGTTCAATTGACTGAAGTGATGTGTCGTTCGTACACGCATCATACGCACACAAGCAAATACACATATGTACGTTAATTATGGAGATACAAGTCAAAGTATACTGTTTGATTTCTTGTGAGACGATTTGAGAATGAGGGAATAAGGAGAATGGAAGATAATTAGTATTAAAGAGAATAATGAAAAATATTGATGATTAAGAGAGATTATTGAAAAAATATATAACGAAAGGGAATAAGTAGAATGAAAAATAAATAATAAGAAGAAAAGAAGAGATGAAGGAATAATAAGAAAGAGTGAGTAAGGAGTAATAATAATAATAAATTTGAGGTGATGGTAAGGGTGTGGTATCAGTCAAGAGTACGCAAGAGTAACATTGCTCGAGTGACAGTGTATCAGAGTAACGCTTATGGTGTCCCGCCGCCCCCGCTCCCCGATAACCTCAAGGTGCTGCAGTGGGCGTGCACGGGCTGAGACTTTTGACTGATGGTTGGAAATAATTTAGTTTGCGCGCGCACTAGTTACCACTTCGCTTATTACTTTCAGGTTTTATTCAGATTTTCATTTTACTCTCTGCTAACAATTATGTACTTTTGTGTAAATCCGTTGCCTAGTTTTTCTTTAGAATGCAATGTGTAAACCTCAACAAGGGTCATAATTGGTAGTTCATTCACTAATTACGTCGACCAATTACCTCAAACCACCACTACAACTAATTACATGATTTTTCAAACCACTACAAACCCCAAACTATTACCGTCAATCGTCTGATAAAAGACAAAATCAATGTTATTATCAAAAGATGAGTGTCATGATGCAATTAGTAAGTATTTGTAACCAGTACTAACCTGGCACTGTGCATCGTATTAGCCGATAAATAAGGTAATGCACAAATATAATATGGTTACTAACCTTAATCTATGTGGTTTCTACTGCATGTCTATCGTTTTCGCGCAACATCGTAACGAGTAATGCTACTACGTTGTAGACCACCTGTGGTTTGGTAGTCACGGGCAGTTCAAGTTTCAGCTTATTATTTAGTTCTGAGGTGTCGGATCATCAGTAGTTGGTAGATCGATGATGTACCTGTATCAATATTCCCAAATAAACAATAAAATCATACACAAACAATAATTTGATCAATAATACACTTTATAATCATAAACGAATTCATTGTGGATATATAATGGTACATTTACCAGTATGTATATAAAAAAAATACTCTACAGACTATTGTGATATTTATTTTCTTTATGATACTTTAAATCAAGACTATTATTAAAGGGTGTACCATACATTAGATACACCCCTGCACAATAAACCCTAAAATGGGTTGTCAGGAATATTGAGCAAAGAAAGCATATATAATCACACCCGAGATGGGACAGACCACACCAGTGTGGTTCAGGCTCTGTATATCACAACTAGGTACATACAACTTGGTAAATACATCCAGAGGACCAGAGTTCACTCAATCACAAACTAGAGAAGGTGGTTGTGCTCCAGACTTGCTCTACACTTCTCAAGCTGGTGCAGGAAGTCATAAAACTTTTCAAGTGACATCTCCACTAGCTTGGCATTCCTTTTGGTTCCTCCAGGAGTGTGGCAGATGAAGTTCACTTGTACATAGGTCCTCCCAGCCTCTCCTTCCTCACTGCTACCTGCTACCACTGTAATTCACATTATAAGTCCCTTGGTAATAAGTATTCAGTTCTATGAATGAACTGAAATACATATGCACCATATCAATTACTTTAAGATAATGGCAATTTTACTCAGAAAAGAGGAAATTATGAGGAAGAAATAACCAATAACTAATAAACAGTCTTGATAGTCAGCCAACTTAGGTTCAGTTACTGAGGTTTGGGTATGAGTTTAGGATTTCAAGTCCTATCAAGTTTCAGTTTAAATGACTTCGATGAGTCCAAGGTGTCGGTGTCATCACTTATGGACTTTCAGTTGCATATACATTTCTAGGGATTCTGCACGCTCCAAGGACAGCTGCAAGTATGTTCTTACACATTTGTAGTTCAACAATGGTTTCACTTTCTCCTATACAAGGTAGACTCTGGATTACAATATTACATCTCTGGTTATGTCAGTGAAAAGGGGGAACAAAATCCCCCAAGTTTCTTTCTTTACCCACCTCCAAGTTTCCACTGAATGTCCACCAGGTCTTCCAGTGGGGCATTAATCTGCTTGCGTACACTGGCTAACTCCGCAACTCGATCACGCTGCAAAGTATGTGTGCATTTTTCACTCATTCACTCACACAAATGCAGGTACAAACTCACCTCACAAACTTGGACACCTTCAATGCAACAATGTATATGATATTTTCATTACATTTTTAAAGACATTTGTATTAACACAATTTTAAAACCACTCACAGCACTCATGACAACCTTCTTCAACACAAATATTACCAATATAAGTGCAAATCATACATGTGGGCCTTGCTGGCAGTCATCACCACATGCAGCAGGTTTTGCATAAGAAAGTAATAGAACACACACCTGAGCCAGCAGGAGTCGTGTCCTGTCTTCTTGGAGACCAGACGACTTTAGCAGAGTAGCCAAGTCCTCCTCACTCGCTCCTCCTGGCTGCCCCACCATCTCTAAGGTCTCACACATTGCCTGCATAGCCTCCTCCTGAAGAGATAGTTGTTAGCTAAGTAGTACCAGTCACATCTTCCTGTGTCCTCATTCATGGGTTTCTAAAAACTCTTCAAATGTGGCACTTTGTCAGGGCCGAGGTGACTACCAATTAATATTATCTTTTTATAGAGTTGTGGGGAAGAAAAATCATGGAGTATGATACCCCGAATATATTTACACACACACAAATAGCAAACAATAGGCTAGAAGCCAAAATAAATCACCAACGACGAACTGCTCGTAAACAATTACCAGAGCAGGGGTATGACACCCAAATAACTCCCTGTACAGCTGTCTGGAGGGTGAGATGCGTGACAGCAACACTCGGCAACGTAGATTGCTCCTCAGACAGCAGGAAGGGTCGAATGGTGTAGGTACAGTTGAAGGGCACACTGGAAGGGAGCCCAAGTCTCCAGAAATGCCTTCGGAATGTTGAGAACCAGCAGCAGGTGGTGAGGTGTTGTCAGGTGTGAGAGCTGAGGCGTTCTGTCCTTCTCCAAGCCGGTGGCGTGGAGCTTGGCTCGGTTAGACTACCCCCCTACCCCTGGACAAGGGGGTGGGGTAGTGGCGGGGAAGCCGGTGAACAAGCGCTGGCAGACGAGAGTGGTAGTTCAACCACTAATTAGGGGAAGACGAGGCAGGTGCAGTTCCTCACACATGCCCCCACTAAAACATCTGCTGCACAGCTGATGTCGAAGAACTGCAGCTGACCAGGAGACATAAACAAACTTATAATATACTTGAGTGCAGGAAACAAAACTTGTAAAAGACTGGAGTGCAGGGAAACAAAATAAAGAAAAGCTATTGCCGGCTGAGAAGGTCGGCTCCAATGTGTCGTCCCGGCAACATGAACAACCCTAAATTTATAGGGTTGAAGACCTAAAGCCCATCGTAGTACTCTATCATTTTTACCTTTGAATTTCTGAAGGTATATTAGAGGCTTGTGGTCTACTTCAAGGATAAATTCCTTACCTCGAAGATAGAAGTCAAACCTATGAATGCCGAATACGATGGCCAGGCATTCCCTCTCGATGGTAGAGTATCGTCGTTCCCGATCAAGTAGTTTCCGGCTGGCGTAAGAGATGGGATGTGGACGATCATCATGGTACTGTAGGAGTACAGCACCTAATCCATAGTTTGAAGCATCGGTACGTAGGACGAAGGTCTGGCTGGGGTCCGGAAGATGCAGAATAGGTCCCGAAGTCAAGGCTTGCTTCAGCAGCTTGAACCGTTCAAGCAGATCTTCAGTCCACTGGAGGGGATCCCGTACCGGCTTCTTCAACAAGTCAGAGAGGGAGGCGGCCGGTAAGCTCAGAGGCCTGAGGAATGAAAGCTTTATAAAATGATATCAAACCTAGGAAACTCCGGAGTAACTTCTTGGTGGTAGGAGGAGTCATGGAGGTGATGGCAGTCAACTTGCCAACTTGTGGTTGAAGATGGTTGCGGGACAAAACAAATCCCAGATAGTTGATGGACTCTGCTCCAAACCGGCACTTTTTAAGTTTGACAGTCAGACCGTTTTGTTATAGTCTATCTAAAACAGACTTGAGGGCAGAGATGTGAGTGGGCCAATCAGATGAATACACAAAAATATTATCAAAATAAAAAGAAACATTGGCCAAGCCAGCAAGCACAATCCTCATTAAGCGAATATAAGTGGCACAGGCCGTAACAAGACCAAAAGGCATCCGAGTAAATTCCATCAGGCCCTTGTGAGTTGGAAACGCAGTGAAGCGTCGAGCTTTGGCAGAAAGTGGAACCTGGTAATATGCCTTACTCAAATCTAGCTCTGAGAAGAACTCAGCACCAACGAACTTATGCAGCTCTGTCTCAATACTGCAGGATGGTTCAGCATGGAAAATAGTAACTGAGTTGAGTAACCTGTAATCAATGGCCATCCGATACGTACCGTCGGACTTCCTGACCATGATAACCGGAGAGCAGTGTGGAGAGGTTGAAGGTTGGATGATTCCTTGACTCAACATCTGCTCAACTTCTTCCTGGTAGTAGTGCTGGAGATGGATGTGATGGTAGTGGCAGTAGTAATAATAATAATAATAGTAATAGTAGTAGTAGTAGTAGTAGTAGTAATAATAATAGTAATAGTAGTAGTAGTAGTGGTAGTAATAATAATAGTAATAGTAGTAGTAATAGTAGTAGCAGTAGAAGTAGTAATTAAGAGGAAAACCAGTGAAGAAATCAATGCAAGTTACAAGGTGACGGAGAAGGGTTCAGTTACGACAGGTAACGGTTGAAGAGGTACTGGACGTACCCTTCCCTTAGCTGACATACGTTGACACTTGTCGCAGGAACGGCAGTAATCCCGGATGTCTGCACACATCCCTGGCCAATAAAAGTCTTGCCATACCTTCATCTGGGTCTTCCGGTGGGAGAAATGTCCAGCCAAAGGACCTTCGTGAGCAACACGTAGGATGACAGGACGGCAATCGCTGGGAACAACCAAGGATAAACCATTTACCTTTTGAAGGTGATCCGAGGAGAGACATTTTCGGTACAGGAGGCCGTCCTCATGTATGAACTGGTAAGTGGCACCATCCCGTGCCTTCTCAACTTCTTGAGTGGTAGCCTTTGACTGTAAACACGTCAAGGAAGGACAAGATTCCTGAAGTTGACGAAACTCATCAGGGGTTACAGTCAAAGGATGGAGCTTAGGCAGAACAAGAGGGTGGACTCGTTTAGATGGACCGGCTCTGGTCTCCACAGCACACACTTGAGTAGTTGAGGACTCAACTGGTGGTAGATGCTGACATCCAGAAGGGTGGTTGTCCTTTTCTTGAGAGGAGAGGGAAGTTCCGGGCGAAGGCGAGTCATCAGGAGGCAACAGAGGATCTTGTAGGGAAGAAACGTCAGTGGTGGCTTGGTCATGGTCACTATGGAGAAGATGGTTGTCATTACTGAGTTGAGAATCAGGACTATCAGGATCTTGTACTCCTGGAAGGGAGCCCAAGTCTCCAGAAATGCCTTCGGAATGTTGAGAACCAGCAGCAGGTGGTGAGGTGTTGTCAGGTGTGAGAGCTGAGGCGTTCTGTCCTTCTCCAAGCCGGTGGCGTGGAGCTTGGCTAGGTTAGACTACCCCCCTACCCCTGGACAAGGGGGTGGGGTAGTGGCGGGGAAGCCGGTGAACAAGCGCTGGCAGACGAGAGTGGTAGTTCAACCACTAATTAGGGGAAGACGAGGCAGGTGCAGTTCCTCACACACTTCATGCAGATTCCAGTTAGTTTTAATTGGCTACACATACACATTACACACCTACACATTATTCATTCCTCTTAAAACAACAAATCAGCTAAATGAATGTACCTCAGTCTCCTTGGGACCCTCCACATTGTACCATGATGGTCTTTCCACATTTATTCTTTTCTCAGACAGACGCTGCAGACCACCATCCAAGGCAGCAAGGAAACTCTGCGGAAGAATGCATTACACTGTTCATGTTTGATTCTTCTGCCACACCTTCACTTCTCTAAGCTTATATTAATAAACTATGTTATACCATTGCTGATTAAAGTCACCCGGTAGAGGCTAAGTTGTACTATGCTTGCTTAAAACTTCATTGACCTTAGACTCAAAGGGTTAATAAAGGATTCAATGGTATGGTATTTAGTATTCTTAAGTCATTGTTTTCAACTTCTTTCATGTTGTCTGGAGGTGTTTGATGCTTATAATGGAGGATCAAGGTTAACATGTTATTGTCCATTATGCAAAGCCACCATTTGATAAATAAAATTGTTTCATTAATGGGCATGACTTAAATTCCTGTATAATAGGTAGCAGGTCCATCCGCCCCCAAGTCCATTCGCCCCGTAAGTTGGGGCACATCTACTCGTGGGGAAGTTGATGCACCCCAATGCGCCCCACAACCAAGTTGTTGCGCCCCAACTCTCATACAAATACTATATACTATAGGTTAGGTTAGGTTAGGTTAGTAGATTCGCCCCACCTACTGGGGCGAATGGACTTGGGGCGCATCGTCACTGAGGCAGATGGACTGTAAACCGTATAATAAGGTTCTTACTTCCTGCTTGGATGCTGTACTCTCTTCAATACAGGTAAGTTATTGATAAGACTAATTGGCAGATACATTCTATTAAGTAAGGTTAATACATGACAGTAAGGCTTAATCCTATAAATGTCCTACACCACTGATAGTCAATTCAATGTGGTATTAGATACAAAGTGAAATGCCCTTTACTGTTTGTTTATTGGGAGCCCCGCCCACAACCCCATAAAAGAAAAACTTTGATGAAAATACACAACCAAAATGATTCAGAACACATCAAAATATGTCAAATGAAAAATTTGATAATCAAAATAGCCGGATGCTGGACAACAGCAACAACAAAAATTCAGTCACCAAAAATAACTACTAAGGACCACAAACTTTTTAAATTCCGTGAGTCCTATACTAACATTGCATTAACAAAATATATACATATATTATATATATACATATATTATATATATACATATATATATATATATATATATATATATATATATATATATATATATATATATATATATATATACCTGTATCACGTCACCTTAACACTATCCTTGATAATTAAAGAACACATTAATGAGCCTCACCACGATAATATTAATTTTACACTTACGTCTTCATGTAGAGCCTCGAGGGTCAATACACGTTGCTTCGCCGACGGTTCCATGTGATTCTATGGTTCCTTCCTCACCTCTATGGTATCTTGGTGTTATTCTTGGTGTTGTTAATAAACTATGACCTTCTAATAACTGTATTTATCCCAGTAGTCTCCTGTGAGGTGATGTGTATGTTACTCGTATTTTTCTTGTGTTTCTTGTCTCTTCACAGTTACCTTTTCTCTGGCACAATCAGCTCAAGGTTATTATTACTTTCCTGCTTATGTATATCCTCTATTAGTGGTTATGATTAGTTTTGACAGCCTTTGTTACAACTGTCATTCTTCTTGGGAATTTGCTTTGGCCGTGCAGGGTGTGGTGCCACAGCCTCTAGTGCCCCAGAAGTGGAGGTTGCAGATGATTAAGTGGATCAGATCCTCTGGAGGAAGGTCCTGGTGTGCTTGAGTACTTTGAAGGCCAGGCCAGGGTCTTGAGAGTCACCTTAGAGGTCATTTATTGTTGGTCTGCGGAGGTGGAGAGACGACAGTGAGTGGAGGAGTGCCATGCGGTGGGAGTGGTGGCGAGGACAGTGGAATAGGGGGTGTTCAGAGATGTGTGGTTGTGTAGGGCACCAAGGGCAGTGGGGGTCATCTGTCATGCCCAGCTTGTGTAGGCGTGAGCTTAGGCGGTGTGTGTTCCAACCACCATGTTAGTCTGTCATGCAGCACCACTAGGTGTTCTAATACCTTACCTGTTACAACTGTCACCTGTCAGTCTTCTTCTTCTTGGGAATTTGATGGAGCCGTGCAGACTGTGGTGTCAGCCTCTACCTGTCAGTCTTGCCTCCCTAGAACCTCCCACTATGCTAGATAAACCCAGGTTGTGTAATAGAGATATCAGAATACTATACTTCCTTTGATAATATTCTGGCTCGTTTAACTGAAGTGTGATTTTAAAGGTATATTTTGACTATATTTTGTTATACTTTGGCTTGTTCTACTTTTGTTTTTTTATATTAGTTCCATAACTTAGTATAGTATTGGGTGTGGCGGCAGGTTCAAACGCAGGTTAGTTAGGCAATAGAACCACACAATGTTTTACGTGGGTTCTAGTTAAGTACTAAAGCTATGTATATATGGATTGTATTTTGTATGACAGTTACTGAAAATCACACATTTCTAGCAAAGACTCATAAATGATAATTATGACTGAGTATTATTATTATTATTACTATTATTATTATTATTATTATTATTATTATTAGTAGTAGTAGTAGTAGTAGTAGTAGTAGTAGTAGTAGTAGTAGTAGTAGCAGTAGCAGTAGTAGGAAAAATAAAAATATCCATTCAAATCTCCTTTTTATAAACTATTTAAGACACAATTCAATCTTTTACAGGAGTGCATTATGGGTTACAATTTTTTTTTCTTCATATACATATTGAAACTACATTTTGTTTCTGCCTCTCTTTTCGTCTCTAGACTGACTAGACCAACATACAAAACGTCCCAAGTGGTAGCCTCCAAGCTTCGTCCTGCTGCCACCCTTGTACAACCCATAGGCAAGAGTGACAGAAGAACAACGTTTGGGCGCACATGAGATCCTGCCAGGCCTATTATACCTACATATACTTGCTCCCAGTGAAGTGACAAAAATGCTTCACCATCTCGTCTTTACAACTCATTAAAAAACTCTACGTGAAATAATAGTTAGAAAATAATAGTCATCAATTCCTTTCATACACAAACCATACTTCTGAAAAGTAAAAAATGTTTGAGATCCCAAATTTTTAAAAATATCTCCCAATACATTGAAGTTTAGCCTCGATTTACACCAGCTCTCAACGGCATCGTATTCGGCTGTTAGGTAGAAAAAGAGGGATTTGAAACCTTTCTTTTGACAATTCCTTCAACCAAAAGTAGAAAAATGGCTGGATCAAAATGACTTCAGTTAGTTACCTCGACTTGTCAACAGCCGAACACGCAGCTGACAAAGGCTTAACAGGTGTTGTCTCAGTCTGTCCCTATTGTGCTATTGTGCTCTCTTTCTGAACCTCAAGTACCTCACAGTGATTTCCTCAATGTGCCCATCAAATAAGTAATAAAAGTACACCTTTGCACGAATAGCACCTTTTATAGGGAACAGAAACTTTGCTTCTAGTGCGTGATACAAAGAACTGAGAGCAACATCAGGCATCAGTGAACTTTGACAGCCATAAACCCCTTTCATGGGCAGCAGTGACGGTGACCTTGTGCAGCAGACACCTTCACCAATCTCACCCTCATTCACACGCTCTTTACACTACATAATTTTTTACATCATTAATTATATTTATACACAGCAATGCCTCGATTCGAAAAAAAAAAACTTCCTTAGTGTTAAATTGTTTTGTCTTACTTTTCATTCCATATAAAATGTCTCTCCCTTTGCCATTGTCTTTTACAAAACGGAAAAAAACCCTTTAAATTCAATGCGATTCTTAAAATTATTTGGATCGATTTCGTAACGTCTTTTAAAAGTGCTGTCAACTGGGACTGACTTATCATCACCTGTCATTTACATTTCAAAAATTCTGCAAAATGCAAAAGTGAGTCTAAAAATCTTATTTACATTTACACAAAACATTTTTTTTCCTTATAAAATCCTGTTGCACGGTGAATGAGTTGAGTCCCTGTTCACGGCACGCACTCTTTTGTTTTCATACTGTAATTTTGAGGAAGACTTACGGTGCAGGTCGAGGTGCCATCTATCAAGGCAATGCTGTGTACGACTTGACAAATATGTATAAGGTAAGATTAACATTGTGCGTTCGTGAAGGGCTGTCGGGTTCGCTCAACTCCGACTGCATCCTTCCTTTTATGTACCTAAATGCAGCTGAGGACACGGTGCCCCTCTGGTTGCTCGCTCTGATCCGTTGGGCCTCCGACGGGTGAACCAAATTTGTGGGGGAACATAAAATCCATCTACATCCAAATCTACAGAAGGTATGTGTGTGTGTGTGTGTGTGTGTGTGTGTGTGTGTGTGTGTGTGTGTGTGTGTGTGTGTGTGTGTGTGTGTGTGTGTGTGTGTGTGTGTGTGTGTCTTATGGTAAACAAAAAGAAAGGAAAACGGTCAGAACCAAGCAATAAACGTACAAAATCACCTTGCCAGTCCTGCCTTTCTATCAGCTACGCCGTGAGGCGCCTCAGACAGAAACAGACAGACGAACGGATGGACGGATGGACAGACGGACGGAAAGAACCCAAGGCACCACGGCAACCAGGGTCTAGACATTAGCGAGGAGGAGAATAAATACGCCGAGGAGAGTTATAGAAGGATACACAACCCTGCCTGAGCCACGGTACTGCTGACTCTCCGCCCCAAAGAGACTATTCCCCGCCAGGCTAAGAGATGGATCGGAGGTGACTTGAGGGGTGCTTGGGGTGGTCCAGGTGAAGCGGGTGGTGTGGGGGCTGCTGGGGGTAGGAGGGGTGAAGCCGGGTGTTGGGGGACCTAGGTGGTTGTGGGAGCCGCCCGCATTACCGCCGCTATGTCCCATTTGTGTGGCCAAGTCTGGAGCGGGGTTGGTGGTGCTGGTGCTGGTGGTGAGGGCTGCGTCAAAGTTTCCTGGAGGGCAGTCCATCGCGTTGGGGCTATGGGGGAAGGGAGGGGTTAGTTAGCTGTGTGTGTATGTGTGTGTGTGTGTGTGTGTGTGTGTGTGTGTGTGTGTGTGTGTGTGTGTGTGTGTACAGGCAAGGCAAGAAACTGCCAGTGTCTTCTACCTTTACTTTTTCATTCAACATAACAGAATCAATACGTATACCTAAGCTTAGTCAATTAATTTGTTGCCTCGTATCAGCTCCATTTTCTTTTTCCTACTCCCTAATTACAACACTGCCTTCCTTCCATCCACACATTCCCTTCTAATAAACTCTATTCCCTCTTTCCCTTTCATTCTTACGAAGTCTATATTCTCTCCTTACATTACCCAATTAATGTTCCATACAGGACGCCTTCCCTTCCTCCTTACTGCCTTAAAACAACCCTTTCTTACATTCCTGATTACTCCTTTATTTTCCTCATCTTCTCTTCGCTCCCTTCCCTTTCCCTATCATTACGTTATCTATTTCTTCCTAATCCTACATTGCCTTTCTTACGCCTCACACATCCTGTAACTCCTTCCATACACTCCTTTCTCCTCCTCCTCCTTTACCAACTGGCGGATACTCACACAAAATTCTGACACTTTTGCAAGAGGTAGCCAAGGGCACTGTCTAGAAATTTACGCATAAAGCGAGAGGGTGGACCATTTCCTCCTCCTACTCCCGCCCCGTCACACTCCCGCGGCGTCCTCTGCAACACACACTCCCGAAACTTGAGGTGGGCGCTGTGGGAAGGTTGTGGCATCATGAGTAAAGGACAAACACGTGTTGGAAAGGATTTAAGAGTACTATTTATAAGAAGAGCGTTACAGCAGGAAAAAAAAAATACTAGAATAAACTTGAATAACTTAAAATGGATAAAAAAAAAGTAGCCTACAAATATTAGAAGGTTGTATGGTACGATAGGTAATGAAATAGATGTAAGAAAAAGAATCATAACACGGAAGAAGATAAACAAAATTAGAAAAAACAAAAACAAGTCAAATATACACATTAATAACAAAGTGTCACCGTAGAAAAGACATAAGCAAAACAATAACCACGTGGTTATCAAGGAGGTGTTACTGAAGGCAGAAAGAACGTTAGCCACTCAACACTAACCAGCAGACTTGAGCATCGGAGGCCTGGAGACCCTGTACCACATCCGCCATATACTGATACTGACTCCCGCAGAGGGAACTATTAGTTGACACCCTCTTCAGGCACGGTGCATTGCCTTTATAAGCTGTAACACAAGAAAACAAAGGTACATGTAACTTCTATGTGACTCTACAACACATATACACACACACACATGTATACAGTTAGTTGCTCACCTCTCATGTACTCTGGGTCGTTCATACAGAGCTCGTTAGCGGACTTGATGGAGCTGTCGATCACTTGGTAGAACTCCCTCTGCTGCGGCGCCGTCAGGTGGGCCATGGCATACTCTCTCACGCAGTACAGGAAGTCCTCCCACAACCTGCACGAAGACAGGAGATAGAGAGAGGTCAGTGTGTGTGTGTGTGTGTGTGTGTGTGTGTGTGTGTGTGTGTGTGTGTGTGTGTGTGTGTTAATAGAGTAAAAAAAATCATTGATGACTAATGATATGTAGAGGGTGATGGTAATTTGCTAATGAAATGGGTGTGGTCAGTGAGTGATTGAGTGAGTGTGTGTGAATGTGAGTGAGGGAGTGAGGGGAAGGTTCTTAGTCAATTGTGTGGTAGAAAAGGGCGTGGTGAAAACCCTTAATTAATGAGAAAAGGATTGAGTCTGAATCGAAAAATGAATGGACGAGAGAAAGGCGTGGATGGATTAAACAAAGGAAGGGTTGAAAGATGAATGAATGAAGGAGAATGAAAATGAATGAATGGGTGGTAGGCAAGAAGGAAGGAATGAGAGAAATTAACCTGTTACTGCATCACACGTACTTGCAAACCACTTCGATGTCCCTAGTGGTGATGGGGAAGATATAGTCTGGACTCCTGAACAGCGGCTCGGCCATCCTGATGCAGCGGGTGAGGTGCTGCGTCCCGTCTCCTTCTGCTGCCCGCACACCACCTGCAGGAAAATTCGTTATTACCACCAATTCCACCACCATCACCATCATCATAATAATCATCATTCTAGGCCTATTTTCCAGCACTAGGCAAGATACATAGCTACAAGAAACCATATAAATAAAAACATTAGGTCCTCTCAAGAACAGCCATATCAGAAGTAGATGCTTAAGACCGCAACACGTTTGAATAATGATGGATTTCCTAAGGGTTAATCAGCACAGTTTAGCACCTCTTACTACTACTACCTCAATACGGAGCTGAAAGAAGGTCTGCCTCTCTCCCTCCCTCCCTCCAAGTAATTCCCACAAGAATCCAGAGAACCAATCTTAAGAGGAAGATATACTCGTACTACATCAGATCCCAGAAACCACACACGTGACTATCAAATATTCCAGGGAACTAACACAACACGCAAAATATAGATAAATAAAACCATCTGACGGGTATAATTTCGTAATAGGAGAAAGCGTAATCAACACACACATTAAACTCATACTAATCCAAAACCACCTCTTTAACGCCCTGTTCTCACTCCCTTTGATGTCCCACATGACCTGAATGCAACTCTAAGGGACTAAACAGCAGCTTCAGTTCTGTTTAGTGTCTGTCGCCATGCTCCTTGCAAATCCCTATCTGCTTCCATGTTATAAGTTACCACCAGATTTTTGTTTTCCATCACGACACGAAACATGAAAAGGTAAATGCTAACTACCATCCTTAGAAAGAGTTTTGAGAGAGAACTGAATGTCTAAGAGAGATAAAAAAAAATATTGTATCTCTACGCGCAGGAAACACATATTCGTATTATTGTTATTATCATTACCATTATTATTATTATTGTTATTAGTATTATTACCATTATTATTATTATTATTATTATTATTATTATTATTATTACTATCATTATTATCAATGTTGTTATTATTATTACAAAAAAGAGGGAGGTCGTTCGACTCCAGAAAAAAAAATACAAAAAAAGGACACAAAGGAACAATTAAATCAATAACAATAACACCGAGGAACAAAATATTAATTCAACAGTAAAGAAAAAAAATAACAATACAGAAATATGTGATTAAAACGAGACAAAAGAAATATTTAAGAGGAGTGGGGGAGGAGAGATGGAAAGAGGACAATGATGAAATAAGGAAGGAATATAGAAATAGATTAAGATTAAAAATAAGAAGAACAAAAACATCTGAATATTCCAGTTTTGTGTTACTATTATTATCATTGTATGTTAGGTTAGGTTAGGTTAGGTTAGGTTAGGTTAGGAATATCGAAAGAGAGAGAGAGAGAGAGAGAGAGAGAGAGAGAGAGAGAGAGAGAGAGAGAGAGAGAGAGAGAGAGAGAGAGAGAGAGAGAGAGAGAGAGAGTACCTATTATGCACAAGAATAACAACCCCACATCCATTACACACTGACCTCGTTACTAAATCCTCATATGCATCATCAATCTCACCACAAATTCCACTACAGAGAGAGAGAGAGAGAGAGAGAGAGAGAGAGAGAGAGAGAGAGAGAGAGAGAGAGAGAGAGAGAGAGAGAGAGAGAGAGAGAGAGAGAGAGAGAGAGAGTAAAACAAATAGGTGTCAGTTTGTTTGTGAGCGTGTGAGGAAAAGGAAGTATAGCGGAGGACGGATGTAGAGGTGACACCGGAACATATTCTCTCTCTCTCTCTCTCTCTCTCTCTCTCTCTCTCTCTCTCTCTCTCTCTCTCTCTCTCTCTCTCTCTCTCTCTCATGGTAAGCTATTTCAAACCATTCCGGAAACACACTCATTGATAGATAAGTTTCATATGGAAGAAGAAGGAGGAGGAGGAGGAGGAGGAGGAGGAGGAGGAAGAGGAGGTGGAGGCGGATCTATGTAAGGAAAACATGAAAAATAGGAGACTCACAGGAAGCGCACCTACGACAACAATTACATCAGCACATATAGAGAAAGGAAGGGAGAGAGGTGTGCTGTATAGACGCCAGCAAACCGCTAACTGGCCTTTTCAAATCATACAACAGAGAGAGAGTAAAAAAAATAAGAACGGATGGGACATAAAAAACGGATGTAGGTCGGGTTAAACGGAAAACGGTAAATTCATACATAGTCATACATACATACATACCCGTTAATTAATACATCCTAGTGAAATTATACACTTTACACAAGATAAAAAAAACAAAAAAAACAGAAGACATACAGATGCGTAAAAATAATACAATTGAGAAATATAACCAATTGTGTGTTTATGAATCTTGCAAATTTCACTTTTTTTCTACGCATTTCCTCGTCCTTTGTGTTGTGTTAAGTCTGAACGGTGCTGAGGGTGGAGAAGGAGTGACTAGCAGCCGTGCATAACGTAGAGCATAACCGTAACATCAGAATCCCTCCTCCCTCCCCTCCCTTGCCTAGAGCGTCAACCCATAACATTGCAAGAGGTGATATCAGCAGGCATAGCTACAGGTCTGTGTCTAAGAACCTCCCGGTGACTTTCATGAACTACATGGCGCATCACTGTAAGGAATTTCAAGGTGTTTACTTCCTTATTATCGCTGTCGTTCAATCCCATTCCAGATAAAACCCGTAAGAGATGACTTCAATGTACTCTGTGTTGTATGTTGGGGTTTAGAATGGAATTAGATGGGGTTTTCAAAGGTTATATCATGTTGGTAGTTAAAAGGTGGTATTTTTCTACCTTGATTTGCTCTTTCTTTATTTTTTTATATATATACTTTTGATAGTTGTTGGGATTCAATATAAAAAAAAGATTACTGAGTAAAATAAAATAAAAAGTCACGCTCAAGGAAATATGTGAGGAAAAGATTTACTTACGAGGGAAAAATAAAAAGTTTGTTAGGTTTATGGAACGGGTCGAGGAGAGAGAAAAAAAAGGTCATGGTATATTTCTTCACGAGGAAAAAAGAAAAGAAAAAAAAAGGTCAAGGATTAAGGTTGAAGGAAACAAAGGTCTTGAGTAAAAAAACATCGTTAATAGGGAAGTGATTTATGTTATACTTTCATGGTTAAAAACTGCAGAACGAGATTATACTATATTGTGTAGTGTGTGTGTCTGTCGTAAATTTAAGGGGAATGTAAGATAATTATTGTTGTTATTCTTATTATTATATTTTTGAAGTTGTTATGCATACTGAATAATTTTCTTGTCTCGTTGTTTTGTGAAAGTGTGTTGAAATGTGTAAATGAGAAGGGAAATTATTAATACAAAGGAGAAAACACTAAATTACACAATAAAGGAAATGAGACAATATATTCTGAAATAATGAAAAAAAAACTTTATATATAATGAAAAACGTATGTTACAATGACTCAAAAAAAAGTTAAAACAAGGAACTAAATTATGCTGATTTATAACTATACACATGAGGAAAAAAGTTATGAGGTTGAACAAGTATAAGGAAAAAATATAACAAAGGAATTACGTAAACTGAAGTAGAAAACGATATCGTAATGTTTCCTATAAAAAAAAAATCTCCCGTATTGCACCAAACGAAATTGTGTGTGTCAGTAAATGTGCAAAACCGTAACTTAATGGAACACTAAAAAATAAATGACATAAATGGGAAATAAAAGGGGAGTTAGATGTTCTTTTGTTTAATTTTTTTTTCTTCCAGGGGCGTAAGTGGAGGGAAGGAAATTGAGTTACGTTCCACCTGGAGACTTCAAGGTCACTGCATCACCTGTCGCAAAATGTGTCACTCTTTCTCCAATTACACGTCTGTTCCTTCTTCTCCTCCTCCTTTTCTTCCTCCTCCTCCTCCTTCTTTTGAATAACATAATTTACATCTTTATAATTTCCTTTCCCTTTCTTTCATTCCCTGTGTCTTCCATTTCCTGTTCTCCATGTCCTTGCACGACATTGCAAAGAGGTCGTTATTCCGTGAAATGCATTGACACTTCTTTTGATTCCTCGACTTCATTCCAGTAATTATAAGTAAAGGAAACTTCTGATTATAACACAAATAGATTCTTGAAATGTTTCTGTGTTTCCTTGTGGCGAATCGAAGTCTTTATAGCGATTGGTAACACGAAGCTAGACACACACACACCCACACACACACACACCCACACACACACACACACACACACACACACACACACACACACACACACACACACACACACACACAAGGAAAATAAAAGTAAAAAAGACAATAGAAAGCCTGAAAGTGCCAACGAAAGGGAGAGAGAAAGAGAGCAAGACAAAAAAAAGAGAAAAACACAAGAAAAACAAAAGTAATATTTATCTCACATGTAACAATAGAAACAGGTGAGTCAGACTTAATTAATTCACCTGTAATCCTCTCTCTCTCTCTCTCTCTCTCTCTCTCTCTCTCTCTCTCTCTCTCTCTCTCTCTCTCTCTCTCTCTCTCTCTCTCTCTCTCTCTCTCTCTCTCTCTCTCTCTCTCTCTCTCTCTCTCTCTCTCTCTCTCTCTCTCTCATCCTCTTATTAATCCATCCAATTAATTCAATCCGCCAGACGAGGATGACGAAACTGTCTTCCTTCTCGCTAATCCATACTTAGGCCTCCCAGCCCTCTAATCTAATCTCCCACAAAACATTTCACCTTGACTTTCAGGTGAAGCAGGTGAACCATCAGCTTTCAGTGTCAAGGCGAGGAGGGAAAGGAGGGAGGAAGGGCTGGGAAGGAGGAGGAGCGGAGGAAGAAAGGAAAGGAAGGGAAGGTGGGAGGAAAGACTGGAATATGTTATTGTTTTCACTTTTGTGTATTTAGCAAGGTGGTGGAGGAGGAGGAGGAGGAGGAGGAGGAGGAGGAGGAGGAGGAGGAGGAGGTAACAATGACAATGCAAGTTATGTAAATAGGAACATCGTTTGAAAAGAAGAAAGTGAGAGGTTAACAACAGGTTAAGAATTAATTACAATGTATTACACGATCAAAAATAAAAGTAATAATAATAATAATAATAATAATAATAATAATAATAATAATAATAATAATAATAATAATAATAAAAATAACAATAACAATAACAATACCGCCGACAGGAACAACAAAGAACAAAAAATATTAATAATAGTGTAGGGGGAAGCTAAAATAAACAGCAAACTATATTATTTCACTGAGACTCTGAAGGAAAGGAAAGGGGAGGACGAGAGAGAGAGAGAGAGAGAGAGAGAGAGAGAGAGAGAGAGAGAGAGAGAGAGAGAGAGAGAGAGAGAGAGAGTTTATGGTAGTCAGCCTGTCTGTCTATTTATATGTGCTTCTGTTTGTCTCTTTCTGTCTCGCTGTCTTCAGGGCGTTGGACAAGAAGTGAGTCAGAGAGGAAGTCGAGACAATGAAGCACAAAGATAATAAAACAATAAATAAAAGACATGTTGACGTAAATAAAGTCTAGAGTGAAGAAATGGGAAAATAACTCTCTCTCTCTCTCTCTCTCTCTCTCTCTCTCTCTCTCTCTCTCTCTCTCTCTCTCTCTCTCTCTCTCTCTCTCTCTCTCTCTCTCTCTCTTTCTCTCCCATAAAAGTAATGTTCAGTGTTATTTAAGCATA
>JAPQNM010000046.1:11646336-11661336 GCA_029783475.1 Metacarcinus magister
AAATCTTATGTATATACGAAAATACACATACTAGATAGTAAGCCCACATACAACAATAGTTTTCGTTTTCGTTGACAGTGCACATTCATAGTCTTTTTTTTTATCGTTTGTCATCCATCACGGAGACGCATTGCCTGCCACCTCAACCTTCCCTTTCACATACACATACATACATACATACATACATACATACATACATACATACATCACTCACTCTCCCTCTCCACCTCGTCCTAGATGACAACACGAGATTTCGGACCTACACGCACCCCCCCCCATTACTCAACGGTGATCATACATACGTACACACACATACACATGCACACACACACACACACATATGTACACACAAACACATACACACAAAAAAAATCAAATAAAAAACATAGAAGCAACGCAATACACTATTATACATTTTTTTTACATCTGGGAAAAAATTATTCAAACTAGATTTAAGAATAAAAAAACACGAGAGAAACTTAAGGAAAAAAAAACATGTTAGAGGATTAATATAAAAACACAAGACAGCGAGGTTACAAACAGCAGATAAAAAGCAGGAACAGCAGAATTAATGGCGGGAAATAAGTTAATTTGTTGAGGGAAAACAAGTGGTCTCGTGTGAAAGTATTTGACACTAACTCTCTCTCTCTCTCTCTCTCTCTCTCTCTCTCTCTCTCTCTCTCTCTCTCTCTCTCTCTCTCTCTCTCTCTCTCTCTCTCTCTCTCTCTCTCTCTTTGTCCCAGTTTTTTGCTGTATTATTCTTGTTGCTGATGTAATCCTTTTTGTCTCACGTGTGTGTGTGTGTGTGTGTGTGTGTGTGTGTGGTGTGTGTGTGTGTGTGTGTGTGTGGTGTGTGTGTGTGGCGAACAACAAAAGAAAGGAAGAACAAAAGAAAATAGGAGAGAAATATAAGGAAGAAAATAACGAAAAAACACATGAAAAAAAAGAAATATGGAAATAAGGTAAAGAAGAAAAAATCAGAGAAAAAAAACAAAAAACAGATGAAGGTAAATAAATGACGATGGAAAAAAAAGAAGGAAGGTAGGAAGAGAGGGAATTAAAAAGGCAGAAAGGAAGTACAGAAGGAAGGAAGGGAGAAAGAAAGTACGGGAGGAAGGGAGGAAGAGAGACAGGAAGAAAGTAATGAAGGAAGAAAGGACGAAAGGAAGTAAGGAGGGAAGGAAGGAAGGATGGAAAGAATAGAGGGAGCAAGAAAGGACGAAAAGAAGGACGAAAGGAAAGAAAGGAAGGAAGGAAGGAAGGAAGAAAGGAAGAAAGGAAGGAAGGAAGGAAGGAAGGAAGGAAGGAAGGGAGGGAGAAAGGAAGGAAGGGAGGCATAGATGAAACAACAGCAACAGCAGCAACACCAATAAACCGGATGCACTTTGTCCACTAAAATGGCACCGCCCACTTCACAGGTCACGAAGCTCCGCCCACTACCCCTACCCCCCCTTCATGTCCTTGTACAGAGAGAGAGAGAGAGAGAGAGAGAGAGAGAGAGAGAGAGAGAGAGAGAGAGAGAGAGAGAGAGAGAGAGAGAGAGAGAGAGAGAGAGAGAGAGAGAGAAGGGGGGGGAGGGGCGTTTGCTTTACAATTAACGGCACTAGTTTACTGTAAGCGCATTATTACCTTGCAATTTCAGAGTGGAGGGAAGGAGGGAGAGAGAGAGAGAGAAGGAGAGTAGGAGGGGAGAAGGGAAGAAGAAAAGGAGGGAAGAGGAGAAGAAAGGAAGAAGAGGAGGGAAGGAGGGTAGGAGGAAAGGAGAGAAGGAGGAAAGGAGGGAAGGTTATTGTCGCGTCAGGTAACTAACAACCTTACTTCACTGTGATTTTAATTTGTTGAGTGAGATAATGACGAAAATACAGAAACTCTCTCTCTCTCTCTCTCTCTCTCTCTCTCTCTCTCTCTCTCTCTCTCTCTCTCTCTCTCTCTCTCTCTCTCTCTCTCTCAGTACCGCCAAACATATGTAAAGAAGAAAAAAAACTGCATCTATGAATGTCTTGATAAAGTGTTGCATGTTTCATTGTAGTATTTCTTCTGGTGTGGAGTTATATATTATCTCTCTCTCTCTCTCTCTCTCTCTCTCTCTCTCTCTCTCTCTCTCTCTCTCTCTCTCTCTCTCTCTCTCTCTCTCTCTCTCTCTCTCTCTCGTATGCAATTATAAGCTTTGCAAAGTCAAAGCGACAAAGTTAGTGGTTATGGGTAAGAAATCCTATGCAGAGAAATTATTATTGTTATTATTATTATTATTATTATTATCATTATTGTTATCTTTTTTTTAGATAGATAGATAGATAAAGAGAGAGAATTAAAAAGAAAAATATGACCTAAGAAGATGTACAGTATAATATAACCTTTTAAGAGAGTCACTATATTGAAGGAAGTGTTGTGTCTACGAAGAGTAAAGACACTGATGAATTTCGTGAGTATTTTGCTTCCTCTGCTACTTTTTAGGGTTAGAGGTAGGTAATTCTCTCTCTCTCTCTCTCTCTCTCTCTCTCTCTCTCTCTCTCTCTCTCTCTCTCTCTCTCTCTCTCTCTCTCTCTCTCTCTCTCTCTCTCTCTCTCTCTCTCTAATAGCTGAACGAAATTGCATTACAAGTTTTATGATGTGGAACGATTACGATATATTTTTTTTACCTATAATATGATTGAGAGAGAGAGAGAGAGAGAGAGAGAGAGAGAGAGAGAGAGAGAGAGAGAGAGAGAGAGAGAGAGAGAGAGAGAGAGAGAGAGAGAGAGAGAGAGAGAGAGAGAGAGAGAGAGAGAGAGAAATAGAGGTAGAGGTAGAGAGAGAGGTATTCACCGCTGAACCCCGCAAGGTCTGTGTCGCCTCACCGCCATAACACCTCACCACGTCATTATTCCCGCCAACCCACCTGTGCTTGACATCACCTCCCTACCTACCTATCTATCAAACCCGCTCTTCTATACCCTCAATCTCCTCCTTTGCTCTTTCTTCCTCCTACTACAACATCTACTACTACCACTACTACTACTACTACTATCTACTACTACTACTACTACTACAACTACTACTACTACTACGATTCCATTCTTAACGCAACGTGGCGCTACCAACATTATAACGCGCACGTGCCATGACGCATTTTCCACGTTCCCTTGCTTCGCTACCTCCCCCTTCCTCCTCCTCCTCCTCCTCCTCCTCTTTCTCCTCCTTCTACGCTTCGTATCTTTTATCTCCTCCGTCCTTCGCTACCCTCTTACTTCCTCTCCTGTTCTCCGTCTCTGTGAGTCACGCTGCAGCCGACGCCCAGCCACCATACAGTATGTCAGTCAAGTCAGGCTGTTGCTCAATGACTTATCAGAACTACAGCAGACCGAGGAAAGTGAGTCACAACGGGGAAAAAAAAGAAAGGAAGGAAAGAGGAACAGAGAGGGGGAAAAAAAGAGGAACAAAGAGGGGAAATTATTAAACATGGTGAAATAGAAAGATATGGAAGGAGGAGGAGGAGAAGAAAAGAGATAAAGATATATGGATTTTTGCCTCTGAAGAAAAATATAGTAATGATGCAGAATACTAAAGAAAAATATACATGAGGAAATTTATTATATTTTGAGAGACAGAGAGAGAGAGAGAGAGAGAGAGAGAGAGAGAGAGAGAGAGAGAGAGAGAGAGAGAGAGAGAGAGAGAGAGAGAGAGAGAGAGAGAGAGAGAGAGAGAGAGAGAGAGAGAGAGAGAGAGAGAGGTAAATAGGCGAACAGGTCATTCGACTTACATCACTCTCAACTCACAAACACAGTCATAACAAAAATATAATGATCACAATATATAATGTCACAATTTATATTCTTTTTCCCTCCAGTGAGCTTAGAATATTGGTCTTTGTCAACGGGTGTATGGTCCAGCGCCCGTGTGTATGTGTGTGTGTGTGTGTGTGTGTGTGTGTGTGTGTGTGTGTGTGTGTGTGTGTGTGTGTGTGTGTTTAACAGGGTGTGTGGGTGGGCGGTATGTGCTTTAGGTCAGAAGTTCTCAAATATGTGGTGAGTGTTTCCACCTCTAGACTATATTAATGACCGTTGGCGTGCCCTCTGTGTTAGCCTGTTTATACCTGTCCGCCAGTACGGCTGTTGTGGTGTGATGACTGTAGTTACGTGGTGGTTAGGTTTCAGATCCTTATAAAAAGTCGAGAAATTCCGAGTTGTCCCCGCCATCTACATGTGATAGGTGTTATTAAAATGGTTAAACACCACCCTCTATCGGTAAGTTTCGAACTATTTTCACCACTACACTGCCATCTGGTGGCACACTTTTGAACTAATATGTGTGATAGCGCCATCTATCAGTAAGCTATCAAACTGATTTGGCGACGACACTGCCATCTGGTGGCGGATTTTTGAAGCCTTAACGACTGTTAACTTAACGATGGTTATCTGGTGAAGTGGTTCGAGTGTTTTGACGAGGCTTTGTGACGTCCGGGACACTCACTCCACTCATTGATATTTTCATGATAGTTTGCATATAACTATGATAACGTAAAGTACCTCTGAAAATGTTTTTGAAAGTACTCTTGGATTACATGAGCACGAGTTTGAAAAGGAATGTTTAAGTGAAGAGAGGAGTGAGCTGTACACACACACACACACACACACACACACACACACACACACACACACACACACAATATTATTACTGCTACTATTGCTTCTACTACTACTACTGCTACTACTAATACTAATACTAATACTGCTTCTACTACTATTACTACTACTACTTCTACTACTACTGGAAAGTTACCCATTGAGGCATAACAAATGAAAGTAATAATCGCCTGAAAGTCCATACCGCAAACACCTGTGTGTGTGTGTGTGTGTGTGTGTGTGTGTGTGTGTGTGTGTGTGTGTGCGTGCATGTGAGTGTGTGTGTGTATCACAGCACTAGCGGACTTTTTATGGGAGAGGAACCGGAATAAGTGGAAGTGAGTCTAAGAAATGCACACCTATTGCATTTGACAGAAGAGAGAAAAAAAGAGAAAGAGAAAAAAGTGAGAGATAAAACACGCTAAGCATTCCCAAATCTATGAAACAATACTATTACTATCCATACTACTACTACAACAACAACAACAACAACAACAACAACAACAACAACTACTACTACTATCAATACTACCATCACTACTACTGCAATTATTCCCTCAATCGGGTGTTCCCCGCCACTGAGCCTCATCACCACTTCCCTTCCGTCCCTCACAGCCACACAGCCACAGTCACGCAGGAAATTCCCTTGGTGGGCGTGGGCATAACCATGGCGGTGGGCGTGGCGGTGCGGAGGAACGGGAGAAGGGGGACAGAGGGAGAAGTGAGGGAATGGGGGCTTAACACAAAGATATACTATGAAGGAAGGAGGAAGAGAAGGAAGATAGGATACATATAAGGCAGGAAGAGAAAGAGGGAAGTAGAAGGTACAGGATACACAGCCAATTACATCCCCACACCTCCACCTGCCTATCTGTTCCCTGAGGCCCGCTAAGGTGTGTGTAGGAGTGTGTATGTTAGGGAGAATGGGAGGAAGTGTATATAGGAGGTGTGTGGGGGGATGAAAGAAGGGAAAAAGGAGACATACGAGGTGGAGAGGGAAGGAGGGTTGTGTGTGTATGTGACGTAAGTGTAATATATGAAGGTGTGCTGATGGGTGAAGGAGACTCGAGGCTAGGAGTGTAAAATAAGAAAGACAAAAAAAATATGGGGAAAGAAAAAAGTTAAAAGATAGATGTGTTGAAGTTGTAATTCAGGCGTATAGAAAGGACGATCTGATTGTACATGTGTGAAAGAAAGAATGACTGACTGACTCTCTCACTCTCTCACTCTCTCTCTCTCTCTCTCTCTCTCTCTCTCTCTCTCTTTTTTTTTCTGGAGTGGGATCGAACCCTGTGCACGCCGCTAAAGGGGATCTGAACCTCCTTTCCTTCCCTCGGCGTGATTGGGCGGTGCGTATGTCGTAACTCCACGGTAATGGCGCGCCTTGGCCACAGAGTAATTATTGCGTATAAAAAGTTTTGGAGTCATTAATCACTGCCATGAAGTCCCAACAATTTCCACCGCCACGCCACACCACACCACGCCCTCCACGCCACGCCACCACATCACACCACATACAATTACATATACACACATACGCACACACACACACACACACACACACAGACACAGACCGCAACACCACACATAGGTCAAAGAGAGAG
The DNA here is from genome assembly GCA_029783475.1 of Metacarcinus magister. Taxonomy (NCBI): domain Eukaryota; kingdom Metazoa; phylum Arthropoda; class Malacostraca; order Decapoda; family Cancridae; genus Metacarcinus; species Metacarcinus magister. The sequence goes on from JAPQNM010000046.1 coordinate 11,652,542, forward strand.
AGAGAGAGAGAGAGAGAGAGGAGAGAGAGAGAGAGAGAGAGTCAAAACCATGGCTTTAATCTTATGATAGAGGCACCATCACCATCAGCATCACCATTGCTTCCATAAACTATAAAAAATCACCCTCACCACCTCCACTACTACTACTACTACCACTACTACTACTACTACTACTACTACTACTACTACTACTAATGCCATAAAAGATTTCACGTCTTTCTGGTAACACTGTGACGCGTAGTAACAGACAGGAAGAGGGAGAGAAGGGAGGGGAGAGGAGGGAAATATGGAGGGAGGGAGAGAAAGAAAGAGAGGGAGGGAGAGAAGGGAGGGGAGAGGAGGGAAATGTGAAGGGAGAGGGAAAAGGAGGGATTATTGAGGTGCCTTGTCTCACACTACAACAAGATCAATTTTTTCCCTTTCATTCTTCCTTTGTCCCTTCCCTCCCTCAAATTTCCTCCCCTTACTTTCTTCCTCCCTTTTTTCCTCCCTCGTAAACACGCTCTCTTTATTTACTTCTTTCTCTTCCACTCATTTCAGTTTTGAGTTCTCTCTCTCTCTCTCTCTCTCTCTCTCTCTCTCTCTCTCTCTCTCTCTCTCTCTCTCTCTCTCTCTCTCTCTCTCTCTCTCTCCCGCTCTCGTTTTTGGGTGCAATTGAAGCATATTACACGAGTTTAAATACGCACACGAATGTAAGCAATAAGTACACACACAAACACACATACACATACATACATAAGCAGAAAAAAAAAATGAAAATAAAGTTTATCGAAGGTTTGAAAATTCTCGACAAAAAACGGGAAGCAGGAAAATGAAAGGCGAAAATGAGTGTTAAGCGCGTGATGACCTAATTTTATGTGACGTCATGACCGAGGGAAGAACACAACGCACGTGACCTTTGACCTGACCTTACTACAGAGAGAGAGAGAGAGAGAGAGAGAGAGAGAGAGAGAGAGAGAGAGAGAGAGAGAGAGAGAGAGAGAGAGAGAGAGAGGCCAACTTCAATCAATCTAAACAATTATTAGTAGTAGATAGGAATATACAGACCGGAAGACACACAAGGAATATAATAATGAGGTTGTAAGGAACACGACAAAAGAAGAACGACATGCGCACTACAGAAAATACAGGTTACTACTACTACTACTACTACTACTACTACTACTACTACTACTACTACTACTACTACAACAACTACTACTACTACGACTAAGAATAAGATTAGTAAAAGAGGAAAAACAACGAGAATGACAACAACAAGAACAGCAGCAGCAATAACATTAAAAAACCGGGTTAACTTTTAGAAGAGAAAAAACAAACATTAGCAAAAGGAAGAAAGCATAATTATATATATACATAAAAAAGAAAAACAGTAATCTTGAAATGGCTTGCAAATAGTCATGATGTTGCATTTATATTAGTTGTTCTTGTTGTTGATGTTGTTGTTGTTGTTGTTGTTGTTGTTGTTGTAGTTAAGTGACTGACTGACTGACTGACTGATTATTTCACTAACTGACTGACTGATCCACTAATAAACTGACTGATTACTTTACTAACTGACTGTTCCACTAATAAACTGACTGACTGACTGATTCATTAATAAACTGACTGATTACTTTACTAACTGACTGTTCCACTAATAAACTGACTGACTGACTGATCCACTAATAAACTGACTGATTATCACTAAACTGACTGACTGACTGATCCACTAATAAACTGACTGATTACTTTACTAACTGACTGATCCACTAACAAACTGACTGACTGACTGATTACTTTACTGACTGATCCACTAACAAACTGACTGATTGACTGATTCACTAAATAACTGACTGACTAACTAGCTAGCTAACTGACTGACTGACTTAGCTAGCTGACTCACGGCTAAAAATAAATGTAATTCGTCAGGGTTCAGTAGATAATTACACTGGTAGTTGCTAAAAACGAGGGGAAGGAGGAGGAGGAGGAGGAGGAGGAGGAGGAGTATTCAAAACAATATTTACGTATAATAAACTTTGAAGGAGAAAAGAAAGGCAACACATCAGGTAAGATAAAAATAAATAATGAAATAATGAAATAAAAACAAAAAAGAAAGGAAGACAAAAATACCTGAGTGAAGAAAAAAATTAAAGATGATAAAATGAAAAAAAAGAAAAAAAGAAAGAAAGAAAGAAAGGAAGAAAGGAAGAGAAAAAGAGAAATATAAGGAATGACACGAAAGGAAATGAAGAAATTCCAATCTTGCTACACCCACACACACACACACACACACACACACACACACACACACACACACACACACACACACACACACACACACAAGTTGCCAATTTCAAGACAACAACTACATGTGACCACGAACAGAGGGGAAGAAAAGGAAAGCATGGAAATCAGTAAGAGAGAGAGAGAGAGAGAGAGAGAGAGAGAGAGAGAGAGAGAGAGAGAGAGAGAGAGAGAGAGAGAGAGAGAGAGAGAGAGAGAGAGAGAGAGAGAGAGAGAGAGAGAGAGAGAGTATAACACCACCCCTCAAAATAACACATAAAAAAGTTAACATACACATCAAAAATATATATAAAAAAAGGGAATAATTCATTGACACTAAATCGTGTTTAAAATGAGGAGGATCCAAAGACTATCAAAGGAGGATTGAAGACCAAGTTGAAGGATTTTTGAAGGATTAGAACCTATTTTGTGGGATCTTGGTAAATCGCCTCATAAGCTGAAATGACCTAGTCTGTCTTTCTTATGACAAAGGATTTACTATGTGGAAAAAGTGAAAGAGAGAGAGAGAGAGAGAGAGAGAGAGAGAGAGAGAGAGAGAGAGAGAGAGAGAGAGAGAGAGAGAGAGAGAGAGAGAGAGAGAGAGAGGACACACACACACACACACACACACACACACACACACACACACACACACACAGGAAGACAAAGAGCTATACTTGATGTTATGCACACGTGCACCTAATTATATATAAAATCACGCTTCCTTACACACAATTAAATCAAGGTAGAGATACACGTACACACTCACACGTACACAGACACACATAACAGTACCACATTAAACCTTGCATATTACTCCCTCCCTTACCTCCTCTTCCTCCTCCTCTTTATAATCATCATCATCATCATCATATAGCCACATTATTAACCTCAAAACCCGTGTCCTTTAAACAAGCCTTCGTGTGAGTCTAGATCAAGAGAAAAAGAGAAATGTAATCATATAGAAATTGATCGGTAGGGTGCCGAGTGGCGGGCTAGCGGGCGGTCACTCCTCCCGCAGTCAGTCAGTCTGGTTCCGTCCCTGATCCATGCACGAGTACTATGTTAACCCAACCCTTGCCTTGCCTTGCTGTTCCTCTGGTATGTGACTGGTGTTCTCTCTTTTTTCATTTTTTTTTTTTTATGGTGAAGTATAAGTGTGATATGAGGTATTGTATCATTGTCATGTGTTCTTTATTGTTGCTATCATTGACCTACTACTACTACTACTACTACTACTACTATACTACTACTACTACTACTACTACTACTACTACTACTACTACTACTACTACAGATAGTTTTTTTATTATTAATGCAATCATCAAAGAGCAAGCGAAATCACACGCAAAAAATGAGAGGATAAAAATATCCAGAAAAAAATTGTGCAAAAATATCAAAGTGACTTACAATCAGACTTACAGACAGACACATATGCAGACATACATAGACAGTATCGAACTCACCCCACAGCACCGCCAGGGTCAGCAACAGGGTCAACGGCTGGGTCATCGTGTAGGCCAGGTCAGGTCAGGGCAGGTCAGGATGGGTTGCCGCTCTTAGGACTGTCCCGAGGAGAGAGGAATAGGTAATGGCTCAACAACAACGAAAAACAACGAAAACAAAATGGAAAAAAGACCTACTACTACTACTATTACTACTACTAATACTACTACTAATAATAATAAGGATAATGAGCTCAAACAGGTCATCCTTTTCTATTTAAATAAAACTATACTCCTTACTCCACTATATGACAGTCTTCGTGCTGCTCATATTACAGACAGGTGTAAAAAATAACTGCACGACTCTCTACCAGTGAAGGAGATCGTGATTCCTCATATGAAAGGAATCCGAACATATTTTCCTTGTATTACTTGTCTTTTCCCGAACATACAAGGCGACACCAAGCACAGAAGAGAAGAAAGCAACGGAGAACAGAATGACCCTTTATTTTAGGGGGGAGGGAGGGGGAAGGAGACGGTGTTTGTGTATATATGAAAGGTCTGAAAGGAGGGATTCATAGTCCTCTGATATTGTACTCTTTAAACCGCCTTCAGTGATACGCAAGAAATATGATGTTTATTAAATGTACTACGTAAATCTCCCATGTCTTGAGGAAAACTATGTACACTACCACTACTACTAATGCAACTACTACTACTACTATTACAACTACTGATGATGATATAATGATAATGATGATGATGATAATAGACTGATGACATCCCTTTCCGTACTGCATGACAAAATCCATCGTTCGCCTGTCTACACCGGATACATTACAGCTGCATTGTTTGACGTGCCAACATGGGTGTATTGGGGGGGGGGCGATGAACATAAATAAATAAATAAATAAATAAATAAATAAATAAATAAATAAATAAATAAATAAATAAAAACTCAACATAAAACAGTAGATAAATAAAAACAAAATAAACAAGTCTGATCCTGCATGTATAGAATAATAATACAAATTACAACATAATAATTTTTCCTATACTGATCGCCGCTAAGTAAACTGTTCAAATATCTTTCTTTCCTCGCCTTTCAGTACACCTTCTCCTGCACATGTACAGTATGCGTCATCACTACTACTACTACTACTACTACTACTACTACTTATACTACTACTACTATTCCCCTCTTCCCCGCCCCACACGTCACACAAACCTATTATCACAAAAACCCAAGCGGCGACCCCAATGACTTACTTCTCCGTCCTACATGGCGCAATTACACCATTCTTTCCCTATAATTAACATGAAATACATCACGAGAGTCTACTGAACTTCACGAGCCATACATCTAAGGGTAAAGTGAGCAGAGCAATGCGTGATACTATATATAGAGACCGTGGTATGGTTGATCACAGGTAGTTATGGAGGATTTTAGCGGAGAATTCAGTCTGGTTGAGTTTGGAGGCGTTAAAACCTATTGATTCTGAAAGTCTGTTTAGGCGCAGCGGTGAGAACATTAACTTATAAGCTGCCTGAGACTCGTAGCTGCAGACACCATTCCTTTAGTCAATACAAACCAAGACACATATAAAGAAAAAACTAAATATATGAATACATACTAATATTACTACTACTAATAATAATACAGTTAGTAGAGGCGTGACGTTGATGCAAAACTACACAATGCGGAACTAATGAAGACAAATGAGAAACGGTATTGTATGCGCCCTATCGTTTCCTTCTTCCTGCTCACCTCATCAGTTATAACGAGAACGAAAAAGAATATAGCAGGTGAATACAATAAATAATAAAGAAAATAATAAAATTCCCTTCTAGTTCTTTCCTGTTTAGTGAGAATATAAGGATCCCGTGAGAGAAGTTCCCAGCCCTCCGCCCTTATCCCTTTACAACACGCCAAGAATAGAAAGACATGACTCATTGTAGTAGTAGTAGTAGTAGTAGTAGTAGTAGTAGTAGTAGTAGTAGTAGTAGTAGTAGTAGTAGTAGTAGTCAATGTGTCGATTTTCTTTTCTATTTCAATTCAAAACCCATGTAGCACGATTTATATATTACAATAACAATAACAACAACAACATTAAAATTAGAACACGGCTTCATTGCTATTAAAACTATTTGACGCATATACAAATCAAATGAAAAGTTCCGGTCGCATAAAAGTAATAATAATAATAATAATAATAATGATAATAAACTAACCCGGATCAAGACACTGTTTAATCCACGTGTTCTTTCCTAGTTTCTCTCTCTCTCTCTCTCTCTTTCTCTCTCTTTTTTACTACGCGGTCAAGTCAAGGAGTGAAGCTGCAACACACCCACGAACACTCGACACCACACACAGACTGACGCCCAGACACCCACTCAACTCCCCCTCGTCTCTCCCAACCAATCACAGCCCGCGTCGACCCTACTCCTGCTTCGTGATTGGTTCCCGGCGCGTGGTTCAGGTGTGGGGGGGGGAGCAGAGGATGGTCCGAGGTGCCAGTAAAGGTAATTTTATGGTAGTTGTTACCTGAGGGACAAAGATGCTGGATAAGGTTATTATTTCCACATGAATTTTTTTGTTCCTCTTTGTCTTCTATGTTTCAATTACTTCTATTTACTCATGCGTGTAAATATCAGTCATATCCAGACACCTCAACTTTTTTCTCTATGTTGGTAATTCCCTTCGTATCCTTATATCAATTCCAGAGGTTTATTTCTCCTTCTATACCTTCCTTCCTTCCTTCAATTTTCTCTCCTTCACTGTATTATTCATCCAAACTCTTCGTCTTTTCCTCATCTCTCTCATCACTCATCCAACACTGCATGCAACCAACACGAACACATTTCCTAGCCCTGCATGTCAATAAATAAGGTTGCAAACACTCTACAAATGTGTATGAGCAATTCCAAGCATACTAATAAGGTATATTAAAACATTCCACATGTACCACGCCCCCCTCCACACACACACACACACACACACACACACACACACACACACTACTTCAAGCCCACCCCAGCAATCACCTGACGTCCCATTAATGATATAAAGACAAGGTAAGACTGAAAGGCTACATTACGTATTTTATTGTTTTCATTCTCGCTATTCCCTTTGTATCATTAGTCTTTTGAACAGTATTATTTTATTATTATTATTATTATTGTATTTTATTGTCGCTCTTTGTACTTACTTTGACTGTTCGTGTTGCCTGTGTCTTTGGGTGAAATTAAATTATTATTATTATCATTATCATTATTATAAACTATGCATTTTTTCGTCTCCTGAAACTTCAAAACTGCGCTAGGTTAGGTTTTTCTGAGGTAACATGAGGGAAGTTATGCATGTTATCTAAGTTACCTTCTAATTTCACACCCAAATATCCATCAGTTTCATAATGCAGAGGTGACCAGGGTAAGGATTCGAACCCGGATACAAAATACACACGGTAGGAATGTTTAGCCACTTCGCCAAGGAGGTCAAAGCAGTAATGCAGCTCGTATCACGCATTCCACACCACTTAATGAACACCACTTGCACCCAACCATATACATCGTGACTCCACACCCAAGAATTATTCCACACATGATAAATTCCACATGTTTTTTTTTCTCAGTTGCCTTTTATAAGTGATTCCAAATGCATGACTGAAATGTTGCTCCTTTTCCTCTCTCTCTCTCTCTCTCTCTCTCTCTCTCTCTCTCTCTCTCTCTCTCTCTCTCTCTCTCTCTCTCTGTCTCTCTCTCCAGGGTCCTATATCTCCCCTCTTTTTTCCCCGACTATTACATATTTACTCTTTCTCCCCCTTTACAACACCCTAATCTCTCTCTCTCTCTCTCTCTCTCTCTCTCTCTCTCTCTCTCTCTCTCTCTCTCTCTCTCTCTCTCTCTCTCTGGCCTCCTGTGTGCGCGTGTGTGTGTGTGTCTGTCTGTCTGTACGCCCCTGAACGCGTGTAAGTTTGTAACACGCACACGCACAGACACCAACACGCATCCAGAACACACACACACACACACACACACACACACGCATGGAGGGGAAAAAGGGGGGAGAGAAGGGAAGTTTGATTGGCACCCACGAACAAGCTACCAAAGAAAACGCAATGATAATAAAAAATGTGACAGAAAACGGGATTCGGAGGCACGCCAGGCAGCCATTACGAGGGGAGGCTAAGGTAAAGGAGGCCAATTATATGTCTCGCTCCATTAGAGAAAGAGAGAGAGAGAGAGAGAGAGAGAGAGAGAGAGAGAGAGAGAGAGAGAGAGAGAGAGAGAGAGAGAGAGAGAGAGAGAGAGAGAGAGAGAGAAACGAAGGTGGGAGGTGTAGGATATAAGGAAAGGAGAGGAGAGAATTATGAAGGATGGAGACACGTATATAACGACATTCATAACGGCACACTCTTTGTTATATCGTATTCATAACTATTAATAACGACCTCAAGGCTGTATGGAAATGTTCTTTGTTATTATCTCGACACAAGAACAAATGAAATGCACTAAACAAAAACAAGAGAGAGAGAGAGAGAGAGAGAGAGAGAGAGAGAGAGAGAGAGAGAGAGAGAGAGAGAGAGAGAGAGAGAGAGAGAGAGAGAGAGAGAGTATATATATGGAGTCCCATTGTCGACATTTGCTGAACAATGAACAATCGAAGCGTTACTTTTTTTCTCACTCTCTTTCAGGTGAGTGGAAAATAAAAATGAACCATTAGTTATTATATTTTATGGGAAAGGAAAAAAAAGTGTCTCATAGTAGTAGTAGTAGTAGTAGGAGGGAGGAAGAGGAAGAGGAAAATGAAGAGGAGGAGGAGGAGGAAGAGGAAGAGGAGGAGGTGAAGGTGAAATGACGTTAATGAATAATAAATTTCAGGGAGAAAGTGTAGAATTAGATGCATGTTTCATTTACATACAAGTCAGATTGTCTCCTCAATCTCCGTCACCTTATTTCACCTTCATAACACGTGCTTTGTGCTCTACATTCTTGTTTTCACTCTAAAGTACTTTCTCTCTCTCTCTCTCTCTCTCTCTCTCTCTCCTCTCTCTCTCTCTCTCTCTCTCTCTCTCTCCACACGTG
>JAPQNM010000046.1:11663836-11681336 GCA_029783475.1 Metacarcinus magister
AAACCAAAAAGAAAAAACTATACAAATACGATAATGAAAAGATTGTGAATGAAAAAAAAAGAGAAAGTTGATATTTAGTTTAGTTGGAGGAGGAGGAGGAGGAGGAGGAGGAGGAGGAGGAGGAGGAGGAGGAGGAGGAGGAGGAGGAGGAGAGGAGGAAGTAGGAAATCACATAACAGCAATACATAAAATAATAACTTAATTGGTCCAGACGATACAACTGAAGAGGAGGAGGAGGAGGAGGAGGAGGAGGAGGAGGAGGAGGAGGAGGAGGAGGAGGAGGAGGAGGTAGAAGAAGAGGAAGATGATATAAGAAGGTTCTACACTTTTTCAATTGGTTACATACACTTGCAGAAAAAAAAACCCATTGAATTTCTGGAATATTTTAAGCAAAGAATAAGATATGTAGAGAATCGTGCGAATCTTTGTCTCTTTGTGCGTCAAGATGAATAATAATAATAATAATAATAATAATAATAATAATAATAATAATGATAATAATAAGATTAATAACAATTGTAGGATTTAACAGACAGGAGAATTCTTAATACACATGATAAACAACAATTTTCCGACCCTTCTTTCTCTCTCTCTCTCTCTCTCTCTCTCTCTCTCTCTCTCTCTCTCTCTCTCTCTCTCTCTCTCTCTCTCTCTCTCTCTCTCTCTCTCTCTCTCTCTCTCTCTCTCTCATACGGAAATAACTTAGTAGAATGGACTAAATACAAAACTAAGGCAGGTCATACAGGATTAGGCCATGTGATTGTGATTAACTTAACGACTACTAAAATATATTATCATTACTAAGAATAGAAGAAAATGGTATCACACTCAGTTTTCCTTCGAAGGCGTTTTAAGGGGGACTCCAGCAACCTCACACTACACAAGGGGAGGCGAGGAGGACTATGGCGAAGGGGATAATATTACACGGATATACAGTATATATATAAAATTGTGAAGGAGAGTCACTGAGAAAATATACAGTGAAAAAAAAAAGAAGTTTCCCCGCACATATATATTTTTTTCGAGCACGTATGAAAAGCGAGTGAATTTAACAATCCTATCAGTGTGGTTTGCCAGAAGAAAAAAAAATATATGAATCGATTATTTTTAGGAGCCATCATTTCTTTCCCAAATATCACCACCAAGGGATGCGTTTAGGAAATCACACACGTATTTACCAAGCAATACTAAGCTTCATATACTCAAAACAACAGAAACTTCGACACGAAACCTCTCTTAAATATGCTTTCTGGCCCCATAAAAATAAAAAGTTTCACCTACAGAACCACATCTACAAGCTGTCACAACTAGCGGTACACGTTCCTCTTTATTCACTAATTCGGTCAAGCAACGAGAATCTCATGCATATTCATATTCACAACAATAAGACGATAACACGTAAATCTAAACCAATAAATTAATACTATGCAAGACAAATTGTTACTTTCATCATGGGGAAGAGAGTGCATCAGTGTTTGCAAAATCGTTCAGCGGGTTACAACTCCTCTTATTCTTGTGTGTTCAGAGGATAATCTTGGGCCTGAACGTATCCCAGGTGAATATTGAAGCGTAGGAGACAGCTGACATTGATATCTGGGATGTATAACCAAGGAGGAGGCTGCAGAAACGAGGGCAACCAACTTCACATAGCATCGTTAGTCAGCCATACGTCAACTAAATAATGATAATAATAATGATAATAAAAACTCTTAACAGAATCTTAAAACAGCCAATTCAACGTAAGGGGAAGGGAGGAGGGGAGGGCATGACAGAAAAGGGTACAATTGGGAACGTAACCATAGTGTCGGTAAAGTTTCAAGAAGGAACAAGAAGGAAGAGAAGAAGGGATGGAAAGCAGCGTCAGACTCATCCCTCTCTCACCCTTCCCTTGACCCTTTCAGCCAGACTTTCTTACACCGTGATCAAAGGATGAATGATAAACTTAACTGAATAAGGATCTTAGGAATGGAGGAATCGGGAATGGGAATCTGAGGGGGTTCTGTTGGGGAGGGGGGGGAGGTGGCGGCCTGAAGATAGGACCTGAGGGCTGCAGAGGGGGACGTGGGCGTTGTGGAATGGACTGTGGAGGTTGGTGAGGTGGGGGTGGCGGAGTGAGACCTTCATTAAAGATATTCGTGGAGGGCCGAGATTGGGGTTGTTGTGGCTGTGGTTGAGGCTGTGGTTGTTGTTGTTGTTGCTGTGGCTGTTGCTGTGGGGGCCTATTAGGGTCAAGAATGTTCCCGCATTGCGCCCGACAAACGCTATCACGCAGGATTTCGTCGAGGCCATAGCGAGACCGGAGTTCGAAGCAGTTGACTTTGAGCGTTTGGCATTGAGGTCCAGAAGGCGTGCAGGAGCAGAGGGTGCAGGGCGTGGGGGTCCGCGCCACGCCCAACGCCACGGCCTCGTTCCCTATGACGCACGTGCTTGTGTCTCGCCACAGCTGCAGGTTGACGCTGGCCACGGCGGCGCAAGGCACACGAGGATTCCTATTGGTTGTGAAAAGTGAGTATACATGATGACACACACACACACACACACACACACACACACACACTAAAAGGGTGAGGGCATGCAATCTAAAATACACACAGAGACTCTAACACAAATCTAAACTATTTTCCTTCCCTTCCCATTTGTTCTCCCTCTATCACTAACAAAAATATTACAGTCACTACTACTACTACTACTACTACTACTATTACTATTACTACAACTACAATTACACCCACAAATACAGCCATTACTACTCACAGGAAGTCGTGGGGCATATCGAAGACTCCTCTCTGTATCTGTTCCACCACATCGCAGTTATGACAGACTAAGGAAGCCATGGTCACTTTACGGATGTCTGCAAGCTGCTCCTCATTGAAACGCATGTGTGGGTTGGATGTCTCGTACCTGCAGAAGGGAAGACACGGGTGAGGGAAGGAAGAGATTGAGTGATGAGGGTAAAGGAGTGAGTGATGGAGGGAAGTATAGAGTGAGGATGAAATGGAGGTGAAGAAGGGAAGATGAGGTAAGGAGGATGGGTATAAATGGGTTTCATGAGAGACAGAGAGATAGATTAACAGACTGGTGGCAGACATTCAAAGACACAAGAGAGACAAAAATACGATGGGAATGAACGCACACATGGAAATCAAAGAAAAAAAATTTAATATAACGACACATTAGCAAGACTTTTGACAAGGATAAAACACACACACACACCCACACACACTCACCAGAATCGGTCACATTTTCTGAGGAAGGAGAACTGAAGACCAATGATGCAGCCGAAGGTGGGTCCAATGATGCCTCCCTGCAGCGGGGTCTCACACAGGCCGCCCGTGAACAGATCGATGTCCTCAACACTCTGGTACACCTGCAGACGCCACACAACACGTTACATACACACTTAACCATCCCAGTCATCCTTACGTTACGCCTTTCATCCTTCACAACTCTCTTTCCTCTTACCCTTCAGCTCTTAGACTGTTCATTTAATACTCCTATCTTTGCTACAGTCCATATCTTATTAATGAATTTATCTTCTAACTCATGCCCTTAGTAAGTACTCCTTTTAAATCCTAATACCTTAGTTCCTTTCTATCTTAATATGTTGCTTTAATTCTCAAAGTTAGAGCCTTAATCTTTCTGTTTTCATTCATAGCATCTAGTCCTACAACTCTCTGACACATCCTGGTCTCATCTACATCCTTTGTATTCTCTTGTCGTCTATACTAGCACTCTCTCCTTCCTGCCTAACCACACCCTGAGACCTCATTACAGCACCATCACCCTTACTCACCCTCTGCAGCTTTTCAATTAACTCTGGCTTGATCTCGCGACTTAGATCTTGGAAGGTTCTCGCTCTCTTCAGGTTGCAGACAGCGCGGTACTCGTTGTAGGACCTGATGCCGTGTTCTCGTCCTCGCTGGATGTTGAGTGCTGCGAGATCGAGGCCGGAGAAAGGTACAGTGGCGTCCTCGAAGAGATGGTTAGTGATCTCCTCTGTCAGGAAGTTGTCTAGGGTTTCCATGGGCGTGGAGATGAGGCCTCGAACTAACTCGTCAATCATCTGGAACTCGAGTCTGTGGGGAAAAAAAGTGAGTGAGTGAGTGAGTGAATGAATGAAAGGAAAAGAAAAACTAAAGAAGGAGAAGAGTGAAGCAAAAGAGACGAATGTAACAGATGAAAGGGGGTGGTGGGGGGGAAGGAGAGGAGAGGAGGAAGGAAGGAGGAAGTAGAGGGATGGAGAATGGAAGGAGAAAGGGAAGGCGAATGAGTGTGAATGTAAATGTGAAGAAACTAGCAAGCAGGTGGTGACATGAGAAGAAGAAAGGACACACACACACACACACACACACACACACACACCACGACAGCGAGAGCGAGAGCGAGAGAGAGAGAGAGAGAGAGAGAGAGAGAGAGAGAGAGAGAGAGAGAGAGAGAGAGAGAGAGAGAGAGAGAGAGAGAGGTGAAAGTGATCGGGTCAGGCCAGTTGTGTAGCGAGACAAGACAAAAAGAGATTAAGCATTTGAACTTTTTCGCCTTCAATTTTTTTTCCATCTTATTTTTCTTCTGGTCTCACGATTATGAAGTCAGACAATAAGAATATAACAACATCTTCCCAAAACGAGTCTAGGCTGAAGATATTGGGAACAACACACGCTAGGTAATGCAAACAGATACACACGAACACACCCACACACACACACACACACACACACACACACACAATATATAAAAAAAATATCATAATGTCAGAATATTGAGAACATAAGTGAAAAAAAAATAAGGTAAATGATATTATACCACATTCTATTTTTGTTGCTAAGAGAAAAGAAACCATTGATACAAAAAATAAATAAATAAATGAGAGAATAAAAAGAAGTAAGTGTGTTTTTGTGTCAATGATGTCAAATAATAATAATAATAATGTTCACTTTCTTTGCAAATGAAACAGCAACATGAGTGAGATATATGTAAATTCATTTCAAAACCACATTCATTTCGTCATTTCATTCCTTGGAACTTCATTTTCTCTCTCTCTTACTTCATCTGTGGCTGATATATGATGCAACAATTTTTCCTTCTTCACCAGGTAATAACTCTCTCTCTCTCTCTCTCTCTCTCTCTCTCTCTCTCTCTCTCTCTCTCTCTCTCTCTCTCTCTCTCTCTCTCTCTCTCTCTCTCTCTCTCTCTCTCTCTCTCTCTTAACCTACAAACCACTACACTCACAGCATGTCGGGGTTGAAGAAGGTATTACGCAGCTCAACACCTCCGTGACTCTCGCTGAAGGAGGTGTCCATGCGGCGAAGAGAGCGTCGGATGAGCGAGTGACCGAACCTGAAGGCCGCTGTAGCGAACTCATTTAGGATTCCAGGGTTGCAATTTCCGTCATATTCTACGGAAAGGTAATTAGTGAGTGTGGGCAGAAGGAAGGAAGGGATGGAGGGAGGGAGTGCAGGAAAGTAAGGGAGTAAAGGGGAGTAACACTTAAGACACTTACCGCCATAGTAGCCTTCAGTTTTGAGTCTAAGTGAGTAAAGTTGCATTGCGTTCCATCCTAAGACTCTCGGGAGGAATTCGTTGTAGACTACATGTTGCCACTGCGCTGTGACGATGCGCCGAGTCTCCTGGTACACGCGGTCATCGTCCCAGTGCCCGTTGATCTGTTAAGGCGGGAAATAGAAGGTTAAGAAGTGAAGGAAAACAAGGAGATTAGCACAAAACGGTAAGCGATGTGATTATTGGATATGGAAATGGTACGAATGATAAAAAGGAACGAAAAATAGTACGATGAGCATGTAAATAATCTTTAAAATGAAGAAGAAAACGAAGAGAAGGACAGAACAATAACCAATTAACAAACACAGACAAAAATATAATGAAAAGAGATAGAGAGAAAAGACTGGACCCCTAAAAAAAAGTTATTTCATCCCTTACCGATGTCAGTCCTTCTGCGATCCTGTTGTGTTCTCTCATCCAGATGGTGTGGACGACTGCGAGACCAGGCTGCTCCGATGACCTTGAATCTCCCGCCTTGAAGCAACGCCCGGAGTCTGCCTTGCATTCTGGATTGCCAGTCTCCTACGGGAGGCGAAGATCGTGGATTAAGTAAGTGGATTAATGAATGAAGATGAATATTGATGTGTGGATACCAAGGGCAGTTTAAGGAGTGTAAATGGTGGCGTTAAGAGTGGAAATGAGAAAGAGAGAGAAAGAGAAAAAAAAGAGAGAGAACTTACCTGTGGGAGAAGAGGCTTTCCACGGATGGGATGTCTGGTCACGTTGAGGAATCCAGTTTGATCTGCTCTCAGTTCCCGCGCCTCGCACAGCTCCTGGCCGTAGATGTGTGACGCGTCCAGGAAGGCAGTGTTCTGGTTGATCTGTTCGCGGGGCCCCAGAGTCTGCTGGCCTGGGAGGGACCTGGAGGGGCGAGGAGTGGGTGAGGGTGAGGTTATGATATATGGAGAGAAAGTATTGTGGATGAAGAAAGAATAATTACAACTGTATATCCAGTCTGTGCCTTGGAGTAGTGAGGTGATAGTACCTGGTGAAGGCAATGCAGAAAGGCCTCCCGGAGGAGATGTTGACGGCGGGGTAGTAGGGATCGTGGCTGGGGACTGGGATGGGCCAGCACTCTGGATGGACGCGCTGCTGAGCCTCGCAGTCCCGGCAGTCAAGGATGGAGTTCTGGAAACCTTTGTTGACAGGCGTGAAGGTGATGTCGTGGTCCAGGAATTGCCCGAATTGCATTACCATGAGGGTGTAGCGGGCGTGTGGGTGGGAAATGTCATTGTGAATGGTGGTGGAGATGGTGCGTGGCGATGGCAGTGAGTCACCGGACACCGACCTGGTTCGAGGCGCTGATATACCTTCGTCGTAGCCAGCGGGTAACATTCGTGCGAACACAGTGTTCGAGCGACCAAAGTCCGGTCGCCGTAAGTTGTTGCAGTGGCCGCTGATGGTGCGGTAACGGTTGCGTGCATCGCATGCACGGTGCTCTTCGGTTTCACGACATGAACGGATGAGAGGTGCGGGCGGCACGAGGCCAGAGATATCTACGGACGGCAGATTGAAGTCAAGGGAATCAAACTCATTGCCGAGGCCTTGGATCTGACGGCGGACACGGCGGTCATGCATGATGGTGACAAGCTCTTGGCTGGTGGCCTCCAACAGCACTGAGGTGTTGGCAAGCACCAGTGAGGTCGGGTTGGGCTTGTTGTTTGCGTAAGCAGACCCCGCGGAAGACTTGGACCCAGCCACCAGACCCTTCTCAAAGATTCGCTTCTCCATCTGGCGCCGCCGCTCCACCGCCTGCTTGCCCTTCTCAACCACGCTGTGCAGGATTTCTTCTGCTACGACCACCTTACCGCGGGTTTTCCACGCACCCAAGTCCACGTAGTCTAAGTCACGGCACGACACGGGTGCATTCAGGAATTGATCGCGGGCGAGGAAGGTGGCGCGGGGCACGCCATCCAGGCCGGGCACGTTGTCGCAGAGAAGACGTGCAATGGAGGCCTTACGGAGCTCAAAGAGCTGCTCTTTGCTGAAGGCGGAAGGCGGCAGGTCATTTTCGTACCAGTAGCGATCGGTCTGGCGCAGGACTTTGAACTGGAGTGCAAGAAGGCAGGATGCCGTGGGGCCCACTAGTGCCCCATCCACTGGCAGCTCTGACACGATTCCTGTAAACAGATCCACGTCCGCCACGTCGGTAAAAATGTTTCGCAAGCGTGCAATTTGTTCCGGGTGCATGGTGTCGGCGAGGTCATCAAAGGAATGTGCAGGGCGGCGGCCACACAGAGGACGCCACACCACGTAAGGAGGCAGGCCGTGGTCCCTGCCTGCCTGTATGCTGCGTGCCACAAGGTCCAAGCTGCCGAGGTAGCCACGGATGGAGCCGCTCACAGCCGCGTCAAAGGTCAGCGAGTTTGAGGACACGAGGCCGTGCATCAGCATCTCATAAGCGCCAGGCTTGTAAAGCAGCGACATGTTGAGCGCTGTGTTAGCCAGCGGAACGATACTGTGACCAAGGCTGAAGTGGTCTGGCAGCAGTGTCAGCACCAGCTGCAGCACCGCCGTTGATACAGAGTTGAACACACCGGGCTCAATGGTGATGTCGTAGCCATGATAGAACCCAGCGGCGAGAGGCGTCAGCTCGTTCTCCTCCACCACCTGTCGAACGGGAAAGGGATGAGTCAAAGGAACGGAAAGGGTTAAGTAAAGCCTTGGAATGAACAGTGCTTTCCCATTTTTCTGACACTCCTCCCTCTCCCCATTGTCCCTCCACCCTCCTGATACCCTTTCACACCCTCACACTTACCCTGGTGCCAAGAAGGACTGGCAGGAACTCCTTGTAAGTGATGTGTTGCAGCTGTGCCGAAACAATAGCACGAGACTCTTCAAAGATGGTGTCGTCACCCCACTGAGGGTTGATCTCCGACATGGCTGAGGCGATGCGGTTATGCTCGTGAACCAGTAATGTTTGCAGCGACCCAAGGCCAGCGTGGAGGTTGAGTCGCAGTTCGCCGCCAAGGAAGCACCTGAAAGACGGCCTCTGGTGAGTGCTGAAGAATGAACATATATTTTCTCATAGCAAGACAACAAAGAGCATGACGCGATAAGAGGAATGGTTGTGCAGTGGAGCGAGGGAAGGACTGATTAAGGGCTAAAGGAAGGTTGTATGTGAAGGAAAGAGAAAACATTCGCTAATGCAGAGTCGCGCCTGTGTGATAATGGAGGATGAGGGTTGGGGGAAGGGCTGTGTACGGAGATGAATCAGGAGACATAAACATTATCTAGGTTGAGGGCGAGGCTCCGGGTGTGGTTCTGTGATATCTCTTGAGCCTCTCATTTAATCATTTATTGGACGAATTTCACACCACTTTGACAAGGAGGTGCACACAGAACGCGATAACAGACGTAGGTTATCTAGCTGGCGTGACGCATTCAACATTCCACCATAACTCCCTCACTACAACTTCTGGGGTGTTTACTCTGCCGGCAAGTTCACTGTGGTAGTCCTACGAGGCGTTACATGTAAGGGGTTTGAGCAAGTGCATGAGTAACATACTGCAGTGAGGTGAGGGGAGACATCCTGCAACAAGTACATACACACCAGGAACCATTGCCTTTACAATTCTTAGCCCATAGCCTGTAAAAGTGAACCCTATGCATACAAGGGTGAGGGACATGACTGTAAGAGGCTAGTCATTGCGTAAAGTGGAAGTGAAGTCCCTTGAGGATACAATCAATGGATCAGGAGAGGGCATGAAGGTGCACAGAGAGGCGGTAAAGAATTATAAGATAGCAACAAAGAGGAGGGTGATAGGGTGAAGGTGACATGGGGAAAGGGAGAGTGCCACAGCAAGGGTGAAGAGTGTAAGGGAAGGTGACACAACAGGAGCAAGAGGGTGACACTTACATCATAGCGTCTTTGCAGGTGTGAGAGGTAGCGCGAGGTAAAAGCCAGTCCGCCTGGGTCTTGAGGTGTCCGTTCTCGAAGAGCCTGAGGGCATCACTCTCCCGCTTCGAAGATCCGTACACCGCCGAGGCATCGAGGAAAGACGTGGCGCCGTTCAGTTGTTCGCGCACTCCTGTAGGCGACGCAGCAGGAGTTAGAAATGAAGAAGTAGGAGGATATTTGATAGTGTTCTGTTCATGCATAAATAATCAGACACACACACACACACACACACACACACACACACACACACACACACACACACACACACACACACACACACACACACAGAAACTGGATTGCTAAAATTCTCACCCAATAACACAACCTCACACTTTCTTCCCCATGATGTGAACTTTTACCTATCACCAACTTGTAACTTGTCCCATTCATCACCACCTAGTTATACCAGCTCCACCACTAGTACTGACCAAGGGCACAGTCGGTGGTGGTGGCGGGGGCAGTGCGGGCGTACTCCCAACAGAGGTCGTGATCCGTGATTGGGTAACACTCAGGATGCGTCTCGCTGGGACCACAACACCGAAGCTGAAGGCAAAGACAGGACGTTAGTTAGTTTAGTGAAGGAGGAAGAAGAGGAGGTGGATATGGGTATGGAAAAGGAGGAGGAGGAGGAGGAGGAGGAGGAGGAGGAGGAGGAGGAGGAGGAGGAGGAGGAGGAGGAGGAGGAGGAGGAGGAGGAGGAATACAAATAAACATATAAACGGAACTGCATGAAAAAATAGGCAATGCACACACACACACACACACACACAAACATCCCCTTCCCCTTACCTTCTCTCCCCTTACCCCTTCCCCTACAATGGGTCGGGATAAGTCGTGGGCGAGGTACTGTCCCCACACAGCTGCCAACAAAGAGACGTGGGCGTGGGTTCGAATTCCTCCAGCGTGGGCGGCGCCTGAGACACGAGAGGCGGGGGGCAGCGATCGGCCGGCTAGCGACGCCCGAGGGGAGGAGACACCTGTGGGCGGGACGGTGACAGGTGTTGTGAGATATTGATAAGGGTGAAAGAAAGAAAGAGAAAAAAGAAAAAGAGAGAGAAAGAGAAAGAGTAATGACAGTAGGTTGTAACAATAATAATAATAATAATAATAATAATAATAATAATAATGATAATGATAATAATAATAATAATAATAATAAATACAAAACACCACGTACGTAAAATAAAAACAACAAAATGCGTGTAGGCCTAAAAACAAATGAGCCGCGCACCTGTTTGCATGTGGTCTCCTGATACCGTTTATCTTTTGTTTTTCTCGCTGGACAATACTTGGTTTCTTCGACTATTTACCCTAAACATAAACCACATACAAATACTATCTTTAGAATGTCTCTTGAATACACATACCAGCAATTATTATTTAAAAGTTATCGTTAAAAACTAACCAATGAAGAGAAAATGGAAGTCAGTGATTGGTGAAGAATTTAGAACGAAGGAGAAAGGAGTATTAGGCAGGTCATATTTACATTACGTTGGAGGCTGATGGGAGGGAGGAGTCGCAGAGATTACAGACAAGAGGAGAGAGTGAGATGCGTGACGTAACACTTGTTGTATAGCATGTTATGGTGGCGCCCGTCACGCTACCACCACCACCACCCACCCACCACCCACCACCACACACCACAGTAATAATTATCTCCACAAGCAACGACCTTCCCTAGTTAACAGTAACGACACGCAGCCCAACCAATCACGTCTCTCCTGCCAGTGATATATTATGCATGTACTGACACACAAAAAATAATAAAATAGTGTTTAATATTCATGACTAATTCTTGAACAGATGGGAAAAATATACATCTGACCAACTTATTATTATTTTTTTTTTTTTCCACATCTGCTTCGAATTGACCCCAAAATGTAGCAGTGAGATGATTGATACCGATGCTTTGCTGTGTGTTAGGTATCACTTAACATTGCTTCATTAAGACGCTGATGCAATGCTCTACAATAGATGGCATTACTGACCGAAAAACTTTATATAGTCCAAGGATTGTAGGCTCTGCGCATATGTTGACCTTTTTTTAAAAATCTAAACCACCCCATTTTTTTTCTGAGTTTTTTTTTTGTTAGGCCATGTAACTTTTTTTCCTCTTTCTCTCTCTCTCTTTTTCTCTCTCTCTTTCTTTCTCTCTCTCTCCAAACGGGTTTTATCTCGTACACATGCAATCAGTAAGTACTTGCCATTTCTGTTTCATCATCGCGATGAGAAACACACATTCCTTCCGTTCACTCTTACCGCCGTGCATCATTACCTTCACTATTCTTACAGGAGCAGGTGTTGTGTTTACAGTCCTGTTTACATTAGCATTACGTACAACCCGCCACGCGCTTCTAATGAGCAGGTAGTCAGTATTGGAGGTATGGTTGATAGGACACACGTGGTTGTCTTGCATTATATCTTGGAGTATCGATTTATCAAAGGTTGGATTCTATCTCATGACCGCGGGAGTGTGAGTTGAATGTTACCTGCTGCGCCACTACCTGATTTTACCTATTAGCTTTTAACTGCTGACTGGTTTATACATTCTATACACTTGCACTCGCATCGGCTTTACCTTTTCCTTTCATGTAGGCGCATCTTTGCCGCCAAGGCCGCCTGTCTCCTTGTGCTTTGCGCCTCAAATCGGGGTCACCACCATCACCACCACCACCACCACCACCACTATCACCGAAGCACTTGCGCAAACACGTGCATTACGTCAGGCAGTGCGCAGGCAGTCGAGTCAGACCAACAAGCCTCTTTAGCAGTGACCAACGCTACTCGACCGACCAGTCCCCGTCACACACACACATACACACACACACACACACACACACACACACACACACACACACACACACACACACACACACACACACACAGCGTTACGGGACACGCTTACAGATTAGTGTCCACATTTCCATCGTCACGCTACCTTCAGGGATGTTGAGGTCGTGGACTGCGTAAAGGGAAGGGAGGGTGAGGGGGGTAAGGGAGGGTGAGAGGAGGAAGGAAGGGGAGGTGTTGACGAAGGGGTGAGAGAAGGGGTAAGGGATGGGGAGAGGATGCATGAGGCGTGGAGGGGGGGGGAGGGTGATGAGAAGCCTTAGGTGGTATGAGGGTAGGGAAGGGAAGGGAGAATGGTGTAAGGTAATGAAGCTTTTTGTTGTTTCTGCAGGATGACCACGTGTGTGTGTGTGTGTGTGTGTGTGTGTGTGTGTGTGTTAAATAGTATAGTAAGGTTTAATTTTTCAATATTACGTATTCTATATAGGTATATTTTTTTATTATTTTTTTTTACCATGCATGCAACAAACTAATAAATAAAAAATCATGACTAGGAAGGCGGGAAAGGATAAAACATAAGATTATTAGTAAAAAGATGAATAACAACAATAATAATAACAATAATAATAATAATAACAAAAATAACAACAATCTGAGCATGATCCGTACAAGTTTCTCTGTACATATACGTCATCACACACTCATCACAAAGGTCATTACTAAATTCCTAGCATCACCACCACCATAACCACTCCATCACCACTCACATCACGGTCACTGCTATAATTCATCACCACCACCACCACCACCACCATCATCATCATCATCATCTTTGTAACACCACACTATCATCACCATCACCACCACCATCCTTTTCAAGTGTTCATTCTCTCCTCTTGTTCCTCTTCCTTTGTCTGTGTTACCTCCTTCCCCATAACAAAGGTGAAAGATATAGAAGGACACGAAGACAAAGCGAAAGAGAGGGAGAAGGAAAGGGATAAGATAGTATAAAGTATAAATAAATATAAATGAAAAAACAAATGATAGTGCTTCTCGAGACCCACTTTATCTGAGGAATTTTCTTTTTTTTATCTATTTTTTATTTTTTTGTAGTAGTGGTGGTGGTGGTGGTGAAGGTGGTGATGGTGGTGTCAAGGTCATAATGCTGATAGTTAGTGGTGGTGCAACACACACACACACACACACACACACACACACACACACACACACACACACACACGCAAATTGCCACCCATCTTAGTATGCAAAATTGTATTCAACATTTGTGGCTTCATAAAAAGAATCATTAATTTGGCTGAAATTTCCACCTGTCAGCATGGGATGAGGTTTACGGTATGGCGGGAGAAAGTGAGAGAGAGAGAGAGAGAGAGAGAGAGAGAGAGAGAGAGAGAGAGAGAGAGAGAGAGAGAGAGAGAGAGAGAGAGAGAGAGAGAGAACGGACGCCAAGAAAAAAATCATTTACAACAAAAAAGTCAGATAACACAACGATAGAAAAAAAAGAAAACAAAGAAAAGAGAAGAAAAATGTGTTTATGTAGAAAGAAAAAAAAAAACACCTTAACTCTTACAAAACTACATATTACTACTTTCCGTCCTTCACCTAACTCTTCCATATTCATCCCTTTTACGTAGTAGATTTACAGACAAATTAAACCTAAGGAACAACAAAGTACTAGCGTGGGGCAGTGGCTCGTCTCACACACTATAAGGAAGGCGTGTTGGAATTCTACCCTCGCCGCGACCACTTGATCTTAACTCTACCAGGTGTTTGCCGAAAATCTCCGTTTCTCCTGAGCCTCTGTGTCAAGGGAAGGGTGATGTGACGGGCTGTGTCAAGATAGAGAAGACGAAAGGAGTGAAAAGACGCCCCTCCTTAGTTTTTGACACCAAGTCCCTGTGGAGTTCATGAGTGATGGATATGTGCAGGTGTTTCTTAGCGCTTGGTGAGGGTAGAGATCGAAGTCTGGCGCCAAGACTACAAGGCCAGTGTTAGGTATTGTGCCACAGCGTAAATTCGAGGAAGAAATTTAATATGACTATTATTTCTACAATACCTAATACTACTACGACTTCTACCACTACTACTTCTTGCAGTAATAATGATAATCATCTTTCAAAACCTGATTTCCGCACTACGAGTAAGCAGCAGCTGACCACTTCAAGGAGAACGACCAAGAGAAGGTAGGTCGATTGCAGCCCCAACACGCCCGATGAAAACAAGGGTTCACGTCAAGGTTAGTTGGTAAACAGCCGGTGCTTAATGGCCGGTTACACAACAAAAAAACTCGTCAACATATTGGCATCAACAGACATCACAAACCACGATTATCTCCATTGAGTGCCAGAAAGAGTGAGGGTCAAAAGGGTTTATCTCAGTAATGCCAAGATGAAACACGTCAGAAAAGTGCCAAGGTTGTCAATCAGAAAGACAGTTCCCAGAGCCACACACGAGACTGTTTCACTATCTTCAAAACACTTTACAAATCCCACAACTGGATTTACGCAAAATAACCTCAAGTTCATCATAGAAAATTTCCAGTTGTCTCCAAGAAGGGAAGTATCAGTACAAACATGCATGAGTTCCCATCACAAACTGAGGAGAAGGGAATAGAAGAAGAAGAAAAAGGAAGGAAAAACAAAAGAAGACGATAACATTAACACAATAGCCAAAACAAACACCACAACAATAACTACCACAACAACAACAACCAGTCACTCACCGTCAGCATACCAGGCGGGGAGGAGCCTCAGGTAAGGAGTGTTAGCGGCGCCCCACCTCGGCTGGTCTGGGTTGTTGCAGGTCCCGTCCAGAGTCCTGTGCCTTGAGGGTGGACACGAGGAGGGAGGCAGCGGTGTAGGGCAAGAGGACGCCAGCACAGTCTTCATAGTGTCATGTTGAGGCAGAACTAGCGACACTTGGCCCACTGTCAGGTTGTGTCTGCAGAAGGGAAGGTAGATGAGGTGTTAGAGAGACTGCTAATGGCTATGCAGTGAATTTTTAAAGAGATGAATTGTGTTAACGAAGCGAAAAAGGTGAAGAGGGATAATAAGGGATAATAAGAAATGTTATAATGAGACTAGAAGGGATTGTTACAGTGTTATAATAGAAGTGTTTGCGACGAAGTTGTATACGAAGGAAGGAGAAAAAAGACGTAGTGATAAAAACGTTAGAAAAGAAAGAGTCGTGTCAAAAGGAATAAATAAACAAATAAAATAAAAAAATGATGTTTAAAAAGACTGAGAAGCTGGTGAGATGAGAAGACGAAAATAGATAATAAAGAGAGATATTTAAGGCTACGAAAAGGAATTAAGAAAAGAGATAAGACACCGGAGATCAAAGGACGGAGGTTTGGAAAGAAGGATTAAGATAAGCCGATTAAATGAGGTGATTAAGGGAGAGAAGTAAAGATTAGAGGAAAGCTATACAGCCTATGAAGTTTGGAGTTTAAAAAGGGTTAGTGGAAGGGAAGGGATGCTGGGATCAAAGACGGATTAGGTCAAATAATCTCTCGAGGCTGCATGAAGGAAAACAATATGGTGGGTGTAGAATATAATCCGCCTGTGAGGTATATCAGTGAGGACGAAGAAGACTTAGGAAGAAAGATGGATGGAAATGATTTTAATGAGTTGAGAAAAAGATTATGTGGTTTATATCAAGGCTAAAGGAAGCGAGTACGAGGTAATACAGATAAATAAAAAACAAGAGAAGAGGAGGAAAAGAAAAACGAGTTAAGTATTTGATTGTCTAAAGAGAATATGTCCATTTTTTTTTTTTTTTTCAGAAAGAGCCATTGATTTCTTTGTATTTTCTGACCTAAGGAAAAAGTATCCATGGAAATTCCAAAAAATAGGATGTAGAAATTCAAAACGAAAAAAAATGTTAAAGCAGATTTATTTTGTTGATGTAGGATAGGAGAGAGAGAGAGAGAGAGAGAGAGAGAGAGAGAGAGAGAGAGAGAGAGAGAGAGAGAGAGAGAGAGAGAGAGAGAGAGAGAGAGAGAGAGAGAGAGAGAATGGCAATGTTTGTCAGGAATAATAATGAAGGAATGAGGTAACGGTGATATATGTATTGGGTAAAGGAGGAGGAAGAAGAAGAAGAAGAGGAGGAGGAGGAGAAGAAGAAAAGAATATTGGGTTCAGGAGGTAAGTTGTATAATGATGACGATAATAATGATGATAATAATAATGATAATAATAATAAATAATAATAATGATAACAATTTTCCAGCACACACTTGCCTTTTTCAGCATGTGCCAAAAAAAAAAAAGTATTTACAACCCAGACATTGAAAAAATAGAATAAATAATAACCTAGATACAAAATATATGATTTAAAAAAATAAATAAATAAATAAAAAAACTGAAGAAAATACAAATAATCTAAATATTGATTCTGGACCATCATGTTTCACGACAAAATGATGATGCTGATGATGATGATGATGATGATGATGATGATGATGATGATGATGATGATGATGATGATAATGACAAAACCTTTACCCTAGAAACTACTTCACCATCATCACCATCACCACCATTACTACCTTGACCTTGTCCCTCCTCCTCCTCCTCCTCCTCCTCCTCCTCCTTCTCCTCCTCCTGTTCCTGCCTCGTAACCCCCTTCCCCTTCTTGGCTGACCGGTCTGTCGCTAGCCACTTTCACCGGCCACACGATCTTATCACCGCCTACCCGTTGCCTCACCCGCTAAAGGCAGAGTGTCAGCCGAGCGCCCTGCCATTGGTTTTGACATGTATAACTCGAGGCAGGCTTTTGTTTTGCTCTTACTGCATATTCTCTCTCTCTCTCTCTCTCTCTCTCTCTCTCTCTCTCTCTCTCTCTCTCTCTCTCTCTCTCTCTCTCTCTCTCTCTCTCTCTCTCTCTCTCTCTCGTACTCGATCCAAGCAATAGGAAACTGAAAAAAATAGAATCCAGGTTAAGCGAATTTACACAAAAAGAAAGAGAGAGAGAGAGAAAAAAAAAGAAATATACAAGAAACTCTCTGCAGAATGATTCCTGAAATGATTTTCCACATTAGAAAAAAAAATAATAATAATAAAATAAAATCTGGTCAGAGTTCAACATGGTTACACACACACACGCACTCACACTCACACACATATACACACACACACACACACACACACACACACACACACACACACACACACACACACACACACAGGTACACACACACACAGGTACACACACACAGGTACACACGTTCTCCCT
>JAPQNM010000046.1:11683836-11686336 GCA_029783475.1 Metacarcinus magister
GGAAGTTAAGAGAGGGAGCAAAGTACGAAAGACAATTATAGGGAGTTCACGAAATGACACACGTAATGGAGAAACCGTGGCAGCCAACCTAAGACTGACAGGAGTATAATAGTGATAGAGTGTGTGAAGAAGAAAAAAAACATCTCTAAAAAAACCACACCACATGATAAATTCTCAAAGTAGTGTTCTCTTCAGTAAACAAAATAGAACATTAACCAAAATAGTACTACGTGATCTTTAGTGTATAGCGTAAGACTGAACGATATGGAGAGTGGTTAAGTAAGATTAGTAGTTAGAGAAAGGAGTAAAAAGAAGATGGAGTTACGCAGATATATAAGAAGAAAAAAAAGAATAAAGTCACAGGATAGTAAAAGAAGACTTGAGTAGATTAAAAGTAAATTATATAAGAGGTAATATTAGGAAAGGTTAAGTGAGGAGTTAGTTGCAATAGGAGCTGGTTAGGAGTAAGATGGATTAAGACTAGTGAGAGAGAGAGAGAGAGAGAGAGAGAGAGAGAGAGAGAGAGAGAGAGAGAGAGAGAGAGAGAGAGAGAGAGAGAGAGAGAGAGAGAGAGAGTCAGAATAATGCAATGATAAATTTAAATAAAGAAAAAAGAAATGAAAAGTAAAAATGCCAGAGGAATGATTCGAAACAGGATGCAGAGAAGAAGGAAAATGTTGAAAGCGAAAGTCAACAAGACGAAGAAAGAAAAAAATAAGATACTATCGTTTTGAAACAACCTTAGTTTTATCAGACCATTAATCTCTTCATTAAACTAGTGTTAATAATACATTGTACTCCTCTCTCTCTCTCTCTCTCTCTCTCTCTCTCTCTCTCTCTCTCTCTCTCTCTCTCTCTCTCTCTCTCTCTCTCTCTCTCTCTCTCTCTCTCCCTCTCTCTCTCTCTCTCTCTCTCTCTCTCTCTCTCTCTCTCTCTCTCTCTCTCTCTCTCTCTCTCTCTCTCTCTCTCTCTCTCTCTCATTCAGAAAGTTGGTGCAAAGAAAGTTCGTCAAATTTTCACAGTCATTAACGCTTTTAATGATTGTTCCCTTGCTTGTGTGTGTGTGTGTGTGTGTGTGTGTGTGTGTGTGTGTGTGTGTGTGTGTGTGTGTGTGTGTGTGTGTGTGTGTGTGTGTGTGTGTGTGTGTGTGTGTAGCACCACATATCTTATAAATCTATATTTAAATTCCTTTTTTTTGGACATGAAAAAAATACTTACAAGAGGATACAAAGCAAAATCTATGTATCAGAAAATAAAAATAAAAATAAAAAGGAGTTTAAGCAATTGGAAAGGTCAGTTCAATTCCCAAAGTTACTTGATTTTCCTCTCATGAAGGAATCCCTACCGTATAAAGCCAAGGAAAAAGGATAAAAGCAAAATGTTCCCGCGTTTACAAGTGCAAGGGATGAATGAATGAAGATACTGACAAATTCATGCATTAGTAAAGTTCACAGAATATGATTAACGATGTAACAGGTCCATGGGAGGGGGGAAGGGGGGGAAGAGGAGGGAAGGGTATGCAATTATCAAGTTCGAGGGGGTGGTTATCAAGTTCATAGGATCAGTAACCATGAAATTAACACTAGAAAACAGTAAGAAAACAACATCCCAGAGGACTTTGATGGACTGAAGGTAATAAGGTGAGAAAGAGAGATATTAGAAAGCCAGTCTAGTAATTATGGGAGATGAACAGTTATCATCTGCCACACAAAACCATAGATCGACCACAAAGAGAACTTGAGATGAAAGTTCACCAAAAAAATGTGTAAGATCGTAAGAAGATACATTGGATATTTAAGATCTATAAGAGAGAATATTATAGGCTGTTGATGTGTCTATGTTTCTAAGGCAATAAAAGAGGATTCAGTTTGGAAAATATGAAGCTTGACAGTGGATCAGTTTTTGTGGAATTTATCATACTGTCAATTAGTTAAAGAAAAAAGATTATTGTGTTCATATAAGTGTTTGAATGTTACTGGTCAGAAGATTAGAGAAGGTTATAATAGAAGGGCAGAGGTATAGGTCGGTTGGGTAGTTAGAACAATTACAACATTCACTTTCTTTGGTATAATTATGTTTCAATAATAATGATGTGTATTGTTTTTTGTGTATTTTCTATGTTGTTTTTTGTATGTCTTTTGTCTTTGCTTATCCATCTGTGTTGTGTTCAATGTGTTTCTCTCTCTCTCTCTCTCTCTCTCTCTCTCTCTCTCTCTCTCTCTCTCTCTCTCTCTCTCTCTCTCTCTCTCTCTCTCTCTCTCTCTCTCTCTCTCTCTCTCTCTCTCTCTCTCTCTCACACTATTATATTATGGTCTACTGCCTCAATCCGCTTCATTGATAATTAATTCATACAATAGAGAGCAATCTATTAATTTACTCTCGCTTTCTCTCTCTCTCTCTCTCTCTCTCTCTCTCTCTCTCTCTCTCTCTCTCTCTCTCTCTCTCTCTCTCTCTCTCTCTCTCTCTCTCATTTTACTCACCGTTTTGGAAGACATAAGGC
>JAPQNM010000046.1:11711336-11716336 GCA_029783475.1 Metacarcinus magister
CACACACAGACACACACACACAATAAAAAAATTAAAAAGTATCATCATCAGCAGCAGCACAGCCACCTCTTCCGTTTCAACGTGCAATGAAGAAGACTATTACGTAACACTAACACCACCACAGCCTCCCACCACAACACCTTTCTTGTTTTTTTTTATCTTGACCCGTATTTTCCTCAAGGCTGTGAAGGACTGCAAACGTAAATCCTGGATGGCCAGAGTATAGAGTGAGGGAGTGAAGAGAGTGTTCCTTTCACACTGGCAATACCTGTACGGGCACGTGTCACCTGGTCTCCCATGGCACAAGGCCGTACACAGGCTTCTAAGGATGAGTTACGTACGTACAGATTTCAAGGGAGAGAAATTACCGCGAGAAATCAACACAGTGACGAATTACTACTACTTCAATTTTTTTTACTACTACTACTATTACTACTACTACAATTGTTATTCATGAGATTTAGAGACCGTTTTCACTACTACTAATCACTATAATTCATGCACATCACTACTACTACCACCACTACCACTACTACTACTACTACTACTACTACTACTTACTACTTACTACCACCCTTGCCACTGTCACAACGCGACAACCATACTGTTCCGGGGTGCCAGCTCCACAATCATCATTACCACAACTACACCAACCACAACTACTGCCATTACTCCACTCACGCAATAGAGGAAGGGTTGAGGAGTACGTACGGAGCTCCTACTACCAGCCTCAATTTTAATCCCAATCAACTACTACTACTACTATTACAACTATTTGCTGGATGTCATCGTAATATCGTTAGCTGAGACGCATTTCTATAATCAGCAAGCATTCAATTGTTCCTGTTTCCTGCACTTCTATTGCAGGAAATTCTTACTAATCTCTCTCTCTCTCTCTCTCTCTCTCTCTCTCTCTCTCTCTCTCTCTCTCTCTCTCTCTCTCTCTCTCTCTCTCTCTCTCTCTCTCTCTCTCTCTCAAGGTGAGTCTTTTAAGGTAATATTTATCTTCGTGATTAGCTATGCATTTTTCTTACCTTCACTCAAACATCCTCTTCCTCATATTCTCTCTTCTTCCTTTCATTCTCTTTCTTCTTCCTCTCTTTTTCTTTATCCTTGACAGTCTCATCATACGTCAATCACACAACTGAAAAGAAAAAGAAAAAAAATGTTATTCTTGTCTATCTTGCAAACATTCCTTCCTCACAAACACGACGAAGGGAAAAACTAAGAAACATACTCCCCGCCGTACCTTAACGAACGGTCAAAAGTAGTAGGCCACAAGGGGGCGGGTCACAGGTCATATGTGTGACCTCCAGGGAGTGAAGGACAAAGATATGGGGAGAAGGAAGGATGGGGAAGAGATGAAGGAATGAGAGCATACCTGACATATCTTCTAAATTAGTCCCTGGTGCTATACAGGTTTCTTGGAGGAGGAGGAGGAGGAGGAGGAGGAGGAGGAGGAGGAGGAGGAAGAAGAGAAGGTTGACCTATGAGAACAAAAAAAGCAGAGTAGAAAAATTGGAAAGAAATTAATGAAGAAGTAAACTAATTATAAGTTAATTGATAAAACAAATAAATAAATAAGCAACAACAACAACAACAACAAAACAACAACAACAACAACAGATACCATTTTTCTTGTCTAAATTTACAGAGAAGTAGAAAAACGACCACACAAGCAAACACAAATGTCCTTTTCCAGGTGCGTCGTTTCTACCTGAGATAATAAGCCTCATCGTCTCTTATCGGAGGAGGAGGAGGGGGAGGAGGAGGAGGAAGAGGAGGAGGAGGAGGAAAAGAAGGTGAAGGAAGAGATGATTCAGATTCAGAAGACAAAGGCAAAGGAGGCATGAAAGGAAGGAGGAAGGACATTAATAAAGGAGAAAGATATAAGATAAGAACAGAGGGAATAGAAAAGATAGAGGAAAGAAAATATGAAGAGCATGATGTGGAAAAATTTGAAGTGACTAAGGATGATAAAAAACACCGAAAAAAGGAGAAGAAATGAAATAGGAAATGAAACAACAGAGGAGAAAGAAACATGGAAGTAATGAAGGATGAAAGAATAAGGATGGAAGGAAGGAAGAAAGGAAGGAAGGATTTAATAACTCTCCTATTTACATATACACTCCTACACCGAGGATGAATATACACATCACATCACCACCATCACCACCACCGCCATGACCACCACCACCATGACCTTCAAAATGAGTGAGGTCTTCAAGCCTTTTTTTAGCAATGACGGAAAGGCTAGACAAACACAAGCTAATACAACGATAAACAAACTACTTGATAGACGAAGGAAGAAGAAGAAAGTAAGTAAGTCAGGTTTTTATATCTTATTACGAGTTTCTAGTCATATTTCCTTTCATACATTATTCATGATGCTTGGCGTTGCTTCATTTCCTAGTCACTGCAGCACACGATGGAGAGAGGAAGAAAATTATGGATCACATTGCACATCAGTTAGAATTGATGCTTCAGTCTCCATTACTTTTTTGTTTTTACTTCTCGTTGTGTCATTTTTTTTTCACGTAAATATGTAATGTTTGATTATATGGAAAACTTAATAATTTTTTGAGGTAAAGAAAATCACTGGATAAAAGAGAGAGAGAGAGAGAGAGAGAGAGAGAGAGAGAGAGAGAGAGAGAGAGAGAGAGAGAGAGAGAGAGAGAGAGAGAGAGAGAGAGAGAGAGAGAGAGAGAGAGAGAGAGAGAGAGAGAGAGAGATCTTAACAGGCTGGACTAGGCCTCTTAGCCCTTACTGACAAGAAAGAGGGAATACTAAGAGGCAGTCTAGTCCAGATGTTACCTGCATGTGTGATGAAGAAATTGTCATCAGTATTGAAGAGGATACATTATGAATCTACAAAAAGACGAAGGAAAGAAGGAGTGTCAAGGAAGGATGTGTTCAAGGATTGCCTCATGCAAGAGAAAGAGAGATAAAAGTAATGTACACATATTATATTCTTGCATTAATTGGGTGAATGGAATTAGTAACGGGAATATACTTCGAGACAGATCAAATAAAAGTATATAAGTCATGATAACAATGATGTACAGCAGTATGGGTTACGATGCTAATGAGATTATTGATGGAAAGGAAGTGAAGAAAAGGACCCACTTTTGAGACTGTCTTGTGCAGTCAAACGTATGAATGTTTATGAAGGCAAGTCGTTGCTTCATACTTGCTGTCGCTGTGCTTATCTTCGGCTCATTACCTTAGAAGACGTGGAGGAATATCAACACTCCCTAGAATTATATAAGGTAAACAGATCAACGTCATTTGGTTACTTATACTTAACAAATATTATAAAAAAAACAACTTTTCTGGATGTTTCCTGAAGGCTCTCTGACAAATCAATCCTCATACAGGAAACCTCAACAAGTTTGATTCAAAATTGGAAGACCTAAAACTTTTATTCCTACA
Source organism: Metacarcinus magister (assembly GCA_029783475.1). Lineage (NCBI taxonomy): Eukaryota > Metazoa > Arthropoda > Malacostraca > Decapoda > Cancridae > Metacarcinus > Metacarcinus magister. The sequence continues at coordinate 11,714,769 of JAPQNM010000046.1, forward strand.
ATTTTCACGGATCTGTGACGAAATTTTTTTTCTTCAAAGTTGTAGCACAAATTTCGACCAGGATTTGGGTCGAACAGGTTTTTGCTATCTTACTACATAACTATTGGTCATACAAATTTTTTTTATATACATATTTATTAAGCATGACAATTTATATCTGATGGTGCTCTAATTTTTCCCATTACCTCTATACTGTTTGAAAAAATAAATAGAGAAATGATGCATTCGTGAATTTATAAATATATAATTTTCTCGGTTATTTTAATTTCAATTTCATTCTAATATAGCTTAAAAGGATGAAATTCTTCTGCTCTACATTTCATGTTCTATACTTTTGATACGTAAAATCCATACTTTACGAGATATTTCAAAAACATGATATTTGCAAAAAAAATCTAAGGTGTTACCCTTGGAAATTTCATGAAAATTTTGACACCTTCGAATCTCATGAAAATTGCTACATAGAGGTTCCTGGCCACGCTGAACATGAATCTGGACTCAGTTTTCCAATTAAGGAAATATTAAACCATATCTCACTTCTGGTTGTTCAATAAAACCAATGAAAATTACAATTATTTACCTCTCACTAGGCAATGCTGGTCTGATAAGGCAATGTAATGGGTGTTAGTGGTAATAAAACTGTTGCTGCTCTCTTATTTAGGCTGTGTGTGCATCCTCTTCCTTTGTTTTCGTCTTGCTTAGTTATGTATCTATTATTCTTTTACTTCTTCATTTATTTTTTCTATTTAATATCATATGAACAAAAAACTCCTTGTGTTGTATTTTGCTAATATATATCTCACAAAAACACACACACACACACACACACACACACACACACACACACACACACACACACACACACACACACACACACACACACACACACTCTGAACCTAAAACAATAAAAGTATGATATCGTTGATCTATTTTCGACCCTGTTGGTATTCATCTTTACGACTATGGAAGACGTGGTTGGCTTCCCTTCCCTTCCCTTCCCTTCCCTTCCCTTCCCTTCCCTTCCCTTCCCTTCCCTTACCTTACCTTATCTTTTTTTTTCTTTCCTCTACCCAGATTACAAATTCAATTATGACTTAAATCCAGCAATTTTCGGGCACGGAGAAACTAATTGATAAATATTCATACAGATAACAAAGAATTGCATATATATATTTTGTTTGTGTGTGTAAGGTGACAAAAATTATTGCTATTGACGAATTAGATTATGATGATTTTCTGTCTCACATAATTCATGATAGCCACTCGTATCAATCTCTCTCTCTCTCTCTCTCTCTCTCTCTCTCTCTCTCTCTCTCTCTCTCTCTCTCTCTCTCTCTCTCTCTCTCTCTCTCTCATTCTGTATGCTGAAAGCGATTAACAGACCATTAAGAAGAAGAATTAAAAATGAAGCCTAAAAGATAAGGAAAAAATGTGAGGAAGTGACTGTGTGTGTGTGTTTGTGTGTGTGTGTGTGTGTGTGTGTGTGTGTGTGTGTGTGTGTGTGTGTGTGTGTGTGTGTGTGTGTGTGTAATCTAGTAAGAGAACCATGACTGTAACAACATAAACCA
>JAPQNM010000046.1:11721336-11723836 GCA_029783475.1 Metacarcinus magister
TTATTTTAGAAAAGCGATTATGAATATCCATCCCATCTGTTTTCCTCTTCATTAACGCCGTGAGATCAGAGTGTGAAGAGTTGCATTTTAACCTCGGTTGATCCCGTGTAAACATAAATGAAAAACACTTAACATTTAACGATGAAATTGATTTGGTAAATATTATTCTGATAGACACAAGGTTTTCTCCATTCCATTAACTATTTACTCTGATCATTAGAAGAATTACAAACGCGTGAATCATGATGTAAAGTTACTAATAATAGATTAACAATATTCATGCTGTGCGACTCGTGCCATTTTCTTATTTGAGATGAAAAAAAAGTCTGTAAGAAAATTGTGAGAGATGTTGTTGATCGTACTTGCAATGCTATCCCTCAGTGAGACAGACAGACGGAGTGATTAATCATCATCACCATTATAGATAACGGCGTGGAATTAAAGGTGTTTTAATTCTTCTTAGACAAACCATCAGCAAATGTTTAGAGATGAGATGCCTTACAGATGTTATTTATTCGAATGGTCTCTTTAAAGTTGATAGATGAATATTATCAGCATTATATATGTATGTTATGAATGTATATATGGATGGATGGATAGATGGATAGATGGATGAATAGCTTTGGTACAAGATATTTTAGTATATAAGAATTACACACATTCATAAGTACACAAAAAAATAAATGTTCAATTAGTGAAGAAAAAACATACTATTAAAATAATTTGCTGAGTCAATGCATGACTTCAAGAGTTTAAAGATTAGTAAAGTGAACGTCATGAACATTTTTACGCATTCAGAAATATGACTATTTCTTCAAAGTCTACCAATCTTTCTTTTTTTCCCTCTTCTAACAATGAGCACAGTCTAAAATAATCGCTAATCGTAAACATTAAGAACTTACTCTGGGATCACATGAAGGTTTCGATTCCAACTTAATCTGATACTACTGAACTTCCAGTCTAAATGTCGTCGGTGACTTCAGCGATAAATTTCAGATCCGACATCGCATTTGTATATGTCATGAATAAATTAGAACCCAATGGTGACTTCTAAGGCCCAGCACTGGTGACAGGAGGTCGTGGGGAGAGTGGTGCCAGCTGTCGACTCTCTGATCCATGGCTTATAAATGTTTTTATTTTCGCCATTTAAGATCTGACACAAACTTCTTATGAGAGTCAAGGTATATGACAATCTAGTAATGTCATGCACTACAAATATACAACAATCAAAGGAATCTAGTCCATTGCATAAACCTGATCTAAAGTCACGCTGGAAGGCCACTAATTGATGAATGTATTCTTCGAGATCTTAATGAGATTGTCCCTGATTCAACTTTTAATGAGGTTAAGCTAATCAGCAACTGCAAATTACTCTTCGGTTCCTTGATACCACAGACAAGACAACACCAATCTGTTTTGATGCCCTATTACTGAGGTGATTAGAGAGAGAGAGAGAGAGAGAGAGAGAGAGAGAGAGAGAGAGAGAGAGAGAGAGAGAGAGAGAGAGAGAGAGAGAGAGAGAGAGAGAGAGAGAGAGAGAGAGAGAGAGAGAGGTAGGTCAGAAGTGCAACTACTAAGTATAGAAGTATGTATCCCTTTCTCTTTCGTCTATGTTATGTATTTTTTTGGGGGTATGTATTACTTTCATCAACAGTAATGTAGTTGAACACGTCTTAAAATGGGATCTGATCAATTGGTTTCACGTCTAACCCACATCATCATTACGTGCTACTGTTCCCATCATTGTCATCGTCCCCTTTCACCTCGACTGTCACTTTTTTCTTTTTATATATTATTTATTGTCATTAAATTGCCTTCATCAATACCATCATCCACAACAACACTAATAATTTCTATATGGGAGACAACAAATTTTGCCTTCGACTTCCTAACGTAATAACTGTCTTTACTCTCTCTCTCTCTCTCTCTCTCTCTCTCTCTCTCTCTCTCTCTCTCTCTCTCTCTCTCTCTCTCTCTCTCTCTCTCAGTCGCATACATTACCACCACCACCACCACCACCACCACCACCACCACCACCACCATCAACAAGACACGTCATCATACTCCTTTCTCATTGGTTCACGAGGACCCCCCATGGATAGCTGCAAGCGATTTCATTGGCTAGCGAGCGTTGCGTTACCCAGAGAAATGGTGTGCGATTGGTTAAGAAGCGAGAGAGAGAGAGAGAGAGAGAGAGAGAGAGAGAGAGAGAGAGAGAGAGAGAGAGAGAGAGAGAGAGAGAGAGAGAGAGAGAGAGAGAGAGAGAGAGAGAGAAGAAAGAAAAAAAGTGACTAGTACGTAAGAAGAATCTGGGTTATTGGGAAATATTCACGGAGGAGGAGGAGGAGGAGGAGGAGGAGGAGGAGGAGGAGGAGGAGGAGGAGGAGGAGGAGGAGGAGGAGGAGGAGGAGGAGGAAGAGAATGGTGTTACTTGGTTGGTCAATCCGTGTAACTCTTGCTTCGTTATCTTGTTCAGTCTCGCTTCGTCATTTGTACTAAC
>JAPQNM010000046.1:11726336-11731336 GCA_029783475.1 Metacarcinus magister
ACATGCGTAATAGTAAATATAGAGCAGGAGACACCCGTTCCTTTGAGCTTTACTAGAATGTAATTGGAATGTAAGTAATGGAGATATTGATATATTTGTATTTTACACGAAACTTCTACTTAATTACATTTTTCTCCTAAACCAAAAGAGTAATTTACAAACGGATGACACCATCAGATAGAACTTGTCAAGCTGAACAACTTTGTTTCTATACATCTTTGTTGTAGGACTAATAATTTACTTGTAAAATGACTAAACTATTTTGGACTCAAATTCTGGTGGAAATTTTCGGGCCAAAAATTTCACGAATTCATTTTCATCACAAATCCACGAAAACTTATATTGAAGTTAAAGGTTTTGAAATTAATAATAATACATGTTAAGGAAGTGTTGCTGTTGGAGTAAATAAATATTAATAATTATAATAATAAATATTAATGATAAAAATAAATATTAATGATAAAAATAAATATTAATGATAAAAATAAATATTAATAATAAAAATAAATATTAATGATAAAAATAAATATTAATGATATAAATAAATATTGATGATAAAAATAAATATTGGTGATAAAATAAATATTGGTGATAAAAATAAATATTGATGATAAAAATAAATATTGGTGATAAAAATAAATATTAATGATAAAAATATATATTAATGATAAAAATATATATTAATGATAAAAATAAATTTTAATGATAAAAATAAATATTAATGATAAAAATAAATATTAATGATAAAAATAAATAATAATGATAAAAATAAATATTAATGATAAAAATATATATTAATGATAAAAATATATATTAATGATAAAAATATATATTAATGATAAAAATATATATTAATGATAAAAATATATATTAATGATAAAAATAAATATTAATGATAAAAATAAATATTAATGATAAAAATATATATTAATGATAAAAATATATATTAATGATAAAAATATATATTAATGATAATGATAAATATTAATGATAAAAATATATATTAATGATAAAAATATATATTAATGATAAAAATATATATTAATGATAAAAATAAATATTATTGATAGAAATATATATTAATGATAAAAATAAATATTAATGATAAAAATATATATTAATTATAAAAATAAATATTAATGATAAAAATATATATCAATGATATTAAATAAATATTAATGATAAAAATAAATATTAATGATAAAAATATATATTAATGATAAAAATATATATTAATGATATAAATAAATATTAATGATAAAAATATATATTAATGATAAAAATATATATTAATGATAAAAATAAATATTAATGATAAAAATGAAGATTAATGATAAAAATATATATTAATGATAAAAATATATATTAATGATAAAAATATATATTAATGATAAAAAATAAATATTAATGATAAAAATAATTATTAATGATAAAAATATATATTAATAATAAAAATAAATTTTAATTATAAAAATAAATATTAATGATAAAAATATATATTAATGATAAAAATATATATTAATGATAAAAAATAAATATTAATGATAAAAATAAATATTAATGATAAAAATAAATATTAATGATAAAAATATATATTAATGATAAAAATAAATATTAATGATAAAAATAAATATTAATGATAAAAATATATATTAATGATAAAAATAAATATTAATGATAAAAATATATATTAATGATAAAAAATAGATATTAATGATAAAAATAAATATTAATGATAAAAATATATATTAATGATAAAAATAAATATTAGTGATAAAAATATATATTAATGATAAAAATAAATATTAATGATAAAAATATATATTAATGATAAAAATAAATATTAATCATAAAAAATAAATATTAATGATAAAAATATATATTAATGATAAAAATATATATTAATGATAAAAATATATATTAATGATAAAAATAAGTATTAATGATAAAAATAAATATTAATGATAAAAATATATATTAATGATAAAAAATAAATATTAATGATAAAAATAAATATTAATGATAAAAATATATATTAATGATAAAAATAAATATTAATGATAAAAATAAATATTAATGATAAAAATATATATTAATGATAAAAATAAATATTAATGATAAAAATAAATATTAATGATAAAAATATATATTAATAATAAAAATATATATTAATGATAAAAATAAATGTTAATGATAAAAATATATATTAATGATAAAAATAAATATTAATGATAAAAATAAATATTAATGATAAAAATAAATATTAATGATAAAAATAAATATTAATGATAAAAAATAAATATTAATGATAAAAATATATATTAATGATAAAAATGTATATTAATGATAAAAATAAATATTAATGATAAAAATATATATTAATGATAAAAATATATATTAATGATAAAATTATATATTAATGATAAAAATATATATTATTGATAAAAATATATATTAATGATAAAAATAAGTATTAATGATAAAAATAAATATTAATGATAAAAATATATATTAATGATAAAAATATATATTAATGATAAAAAATAAATATTAATGATAAAAATAAATATTAATGATAAAAATATATATTAATGATAAAAATAAATATTAGTGATAAAAATATATATTAATGATAAAAATAAATATTAATGATAAAAATAAATATTAATGATAAAAATATATATTAATGATAAATATAAATATTAATGATAAAAATAAATATTAATGATAAAAATATATATTAATGATAAAAATATATATTAATGATAAAAATACATGTTAATGATAAAAATATATATTAATGATAAAAATAAATATTAATGATAAAAATAAATATTAATGATAAAAATAAATATTAATGATAAAAATAAATATTAATGATAAAAATAAATATTAATGATAAAAAATAAATATTAATGATAAAAATATATATTAATGATAAAAATGTATATTAATGATAAAAAATAAATATTAATGATAAAAATATATATTAATGATAAAAATATATATTAATGATAAAAAATAAATATTAATGATAAAAATAAATATTAGTGATAAAAATATATATTTATGATAAAAATAAATATTAGTGATAAAAATATATATTAATGATAAAAATAAATATTAATGATAAAAATATATATTAATGATAAAAATATATATTAATGATAAAAATAAATATTAATGATCAAAATATATATTAATGATAAAAATATATATTAATGATAAAAATAAATATTAATGATAAATATAAATATTAATGATAAAAATAAATATTAATGATATATATAAATATTAATGATAAAAATAAATATTAATGATAAAAATATATATTAATGATAAAAATATATATTAATGATAAAAATAAATATTAATGATAAAAATATATATTAATGATAAAAATAAATATTAATGATAAAAATAAATATTAATGATAAAAATAAATATTAATGATAAAAATAAATATTAATGATAAATATAAATATTAATGATAAATATAAATATTAATGATAAAAATAAATATTAATGATAAAAATATATATTAATGATAAAAATATATATTAATGATAAAAATAAATGTTAATGATAAAAATATATATTAATGATAAAAATAAATATTAATGATAAAAATAAATATTAATGATAAAAATAAATATTAATGATAAAAATAAATATTAATGATAAAAAATAAATATTAATGATAAAAATATATATTAATGATAAAAATAAATATTAATGATAAAAATAATTAATAATGATGAAAATAAATATTAATGATAAAAAGAAATATTAATGATAAAAATAAATATTAATGATAAAAAGAAATATTAATGATAAAAAGAAGTATTAATGATAAAAAGAAGTATTAATGATAAAAAGAAATATTAATGATAAAAATAAATATTAATGATAAAAATATATATTAATGATAAAAAGAAGTATTAATGATAAAAAGAAATATTAATGATAAAAATATATATTAATGATAAAAATATATATTAATGATAAAAATATATATTAATGATAAAAATATATATTAATGATAAAAATAAATATTAATGATAAAAATAAATATTAATGATAGAAATAAATATTAATGATAAAAAAGAAATATTAATGATAAAAAGAAATATTAATGACAAAAAGAAATATTAATGATAAAAAGAAATATTAATGATAAAAAGAAATTTTAATGATAAAAAGAAGTATTAATGATAAAAATATATATTAATGATAAAAATATATATTAATGATAAAAATATATATGAATGATAAAAATATATATTAATGATAATAAATAAATATTAATGATAAAAATATATATTAATGATAAAAAATAAATATTAATGATAAAAATAAATATTAATGATAAAAATAAATATTAATGATAAAAATAAATATTAATAATAAAAATAAATATTAATGATAAAAATAAATATTAATGATAAAAATAAATATTAATGATAAAAATAAATATTAATGATAAAAATAAATATTAATGATAAAAATATATATTAATGATAAAAATAAATATTAATGATAAAAATATATATGAGGAGGAGGAGGAGGAGGAGGAGGAGGAGGAGGAGGAGGAGGAGGAGGAAGAGGAAGAAGAGTTGAGGGACCTTCTTTTATCTATTTTCAAGTTTTTTTTCTTCAATGATTTAGTTTTTCTTTTCTTTTCTTTCTTTTTACTTTTTTTTTACTCTTAAATGTATCTTCTTCCTCTTCCTCTTCCTCATCATCATCATCATCATCATCATCATCCTCCTCCTCCTCCTCCTCCTCCTCCTCCTCGAACAGCTATGTGTAAGTGGAGCAATAAAACATACCCAAGGTCTCTCTCTCTCTCTTTCTCTCTTTCTCTTTCTAGGAGGAGGAGGAGGAGGAGGAGGAGGAGGAGGAGGAGAAGGAGGAGGAGGAGGAGGACGACTCAAAAGGAAATCCCACTTTTTTTTTATATCTCTCGTGAATTTTTTGAGATATTTTTTATGGCTGAT
>JAPQNM010000046.1:11748836-11786336 GCA_029783475.1 Metacarcinus magister
AAGAAGCTTGTTAAATACAGGTCAGAGGATAATTTTTCGGCTCAAGGCTTACAGCTCGTATAATTGCGCCTACAGAAGGTTGGTGGAAAATTACGTAACGCCTAAGGGTGGAGGGTAGTGATGGTGAAGTGTTCTGACCATGACAAGGAAATTTGCTTAGGGAATGATAAGAGATAGTAAATTTAGTAAGAGAGTATTTTCATTTCGTATTTATGTGCGATTCTTTAATGTCATTACATAAAATTATTAGGAAAAGCTTAATTCAAAATAATGTGCAAGGGTTCAAAACTTCCCCAAAAAAGCGTTATGTAATTTTTGAATGGCTCTTGAAACCATCGCTTGCCATTCAGTAGATTGTGATAGTTGGCAGTTTCTATGATACTAGAAAAGACGATAACATTAGTCGCACCCACCAGTCCCTTCGCCGAATCTGCCAGTTTGGGCAGTGATAAAAGAGCAAGACAAGTAAGCGAAGTTCTTTCACTCAAGTAAATTTGCTCACCACCACCGGCGACCCAAAATTACAGCCGTCTCCTGCTGACAATCATCGTTATATACATCCTTAGGTGCTAAAACCTTAACATAAATAACAATAAGAAACCATTTGCTTCCAGACTACATACTACATAAGTCGGCAGGGGTCTCAAACCTTCAATAGTATTATGATATATAATATATAGGAGTTGTACCTATAATCTTAACTTAATATTTCACTTAAAAAGCAATCTCTAAATCGAATCGACCTATCCAAATAATTTGATCAGTGAAGCACATCAGAAGCAGTTCAGTGTTTTGTGTGAACAGAATCAGAAACACTGTTTGTTTTTGATGAGATAATCACAATCATATCAATCTTATAAGTCCGTCATTGTGCAAATACTTCAACACTGTAATATCACTACCGACAAATTACAAATTACAACTGGTATATCTATCACAACAAATGAAAGTGTGATGTGCGTACACAAGTACTGACATCTGCTGATATCGACACTATTGATTTTGTATCTAATCTTTCCAATAGCATTTTAATACTGGTATATCTATCACAACAAATGTTTACATTTTTTTCAGCATCACTTTTGAACACAGTCAAGATGGAACGGTGGACAGGTCGCGTAGCGCTTGTGACAGGAGCTGGCTCGGGCATCGGCGCTGCCGTGTCACGGAAGCTGACCGTCGAGGGGATGCAGGTGGTGGGCGCTGATTGCAACGTGGAGAGTGTGCAGGTGAGTGGGACTAGCGATGGCTGACTTGTAGGCCTACCTCAAATACTTCTAATATTCAGCTTTGGTTTTACTTTTAGGGAGATATTGCATTTTAAGAATGTTCTCATCACGAAGTAACAACACATGTTCAAGTAAATACACCATGTATGATTACATTTCATTGTTGCAACGATTTCACTGATTAAAATAAAAGAACTTTTGAAACTAACATGCATTAAAATATTTGACCTTGTTTCGTAGAATGAAGAATTACCACCATGTCTTTAGAATATGTGCTGCAGGTACAACTATAGTCTTTTTTTTTTAAGTTGGCCGAAATGCACCCAGTAGGCTCCACCCCTATCCACCTAATTGGTCGAACCCACCCACACCTTGCCGGTGGCATATTTACAAAGTCTTGTTAAACTCCAGCGTTAACGTGGCGTACTTGAACCTTGTACAAGATAAGATTGATAATGGGTGCCAACAATGTTATTTAGTACTATTAACCAGAGAGGGAGAGGGAGAGCTATGAAAAGGAAAGCCTCACTAACAATAAAGATTAAAAAATTATATAATCGCCCCAAACTAGGTATCCATAGATCGTACAGTTCTGCTGGGGTTAACGAGAGAGTGCTACCCTCTCACCAAGACGCTGCCGTGAACTAGGATCGAACTCGCAAACTTAAGGCTACGAGCCGAGCACTGTATCACAGAGCTACCCGGCCGCATATTTACGAACTTTACCACAGCACTGCACACGGGAGTGATAACGGGTGAGCGACACTGGTTGAAGGGGGTACTCAAGCAGACCTCCCCGACACTCACTCGTGCACACCTTCACCTAGTAAAAATAGTTTTTTTCTTCCATGCGTGTGTGTGTGTGTGTGTGTGTGTGTGTGTGTGTCTGTGTGTGTGTGTGTGTGTGTGTGTGTAAGTGTGTGAGTGTGTGTGTGTGTGTGTGTGTGTGTGTGTGTGTGTGTGTGTGTGTGTGTGCGCGTGCTTGTTGATATTCCACTGATTGCGTGTTGATATTCCACTCTCTCTCTCTCTCTCTCTCTCTCTCTCTCTCTCTCTCTCTCTCTCTCTCTCTCTCTCTCTCTCTCTCTCTCTCTCTCTCTCTCTCTCTCTCTCTCTCTCTCTTTGTTCGTAAATATGCTACCCGGCACCCCTATCAATGATGAGAAATCTTTATAATGAATGCATTCTACCGGTTCTAACATATGGAATCTGAAATCATGATGTCTTACAAAAGAGCTGGAACAAAAATTTCAGAGTACCCGAAAGGGAATGGAGAGAATAATGTCAGGTATTACGGAGAAATAGGAAGAGTGCATCATGGATTATAAACCAGAATAAAGTTGAAGACAGAACGTCATATCCCGATTAGATAATAGATGGACAATTAGAGTAACAGAATGGCAACCCAGGGTTGGTAAAAGAAGGTATGGCAGACAGAGTACTAGATACAGAGTCAGTTTAGCTGAAATAGCCGGAGATAGACGGACAGCTGGCAAAGATAGCAGTGGATTGATGGAAGGTGATGATGATGATGATGATGATGATGGTGATGATGATGTGAAATCACTAAATATAAATCAACCGAAAATTATTTCAATACCGAAGACATTATTTCCCTTGAGTTCATTTAAATTTCTTATTTCATAATCTCTATTGTTTTCTTTATATTCATCTTTAGGGTATCATTTTACATATTCACCAGAATGTTCTAGAGAATTCAGTGTTAATTTTTTACATTAGCTGATGAATTCTGAGAATGTTTTTCTTATTACATTTCTGTCACAAATTCATAGTTTGTGAGATATTCAATGTTTTCTATGAGATCTTGTCTTCGAGAATAAGGTAAAGTTTCGTTTGGTTTGAACAAAGTCTCTTATTTATCAAAATAGGTTAAGGTTTGGTTAATTTAGGTTATGTTAATTCAGAAGATATCAATGTTTTCTATGACCAAAAATTAGGGGTGGGCGAAGTGCAGACGCCATTTTCTTTCGTAGCCACACGCCAGTTTTTATGACCATCAGTGCGTTGCGCGTTCGTAAATAGGGAATTGTTAAGTTACGTTAGTGATCCTGGCACTTTATTTTTAGCGTAAATCACTATATTTCGTCTTCCACATCCAAGAACCCCGCATTCCCACACGTTCCCAGATTTGTTGGGGGTGATGAGGATATCTTATAAAATATGCATTTGCGACGGAAATTAATGTAAAAATCATTGGAAATGGATCAATATATATATGAAAAATGTGTTATTTAGATCCAGGTGCATTATGCATGTATTATGCATTATGATGTAAAACTTTACCATATTTTGTTGTATTTCGATGGAAAATTCTTGTTCTTTGACTCAAATTATGTTAATCTTGGTTTCACAGACTGGAGAATTTTCACTTTTTTCCCCCTTCACACTATACCCAGGTCTTGGCGGATGAGCTTAAAGGTCAGCGGGGTACACTGACTCCCATCAAGTGTGACCTTACCAAAGATGACCAGGTGATCAGCATGTTTGCAAGGATCAAACAAAAGTTTGGCGGCGTCGACGTCTGCATCAATAATGCAGGGATGATGGATTACATGACCCTGCTAAGTGAGTCTGACCTAAATCAAATGTCTTCAGTGACTATTGAGGTCAAAGGTCTCTGCATAATGAAAATGTACTCATACCAACTTTAAGGAAATTACGCTCCCATTCATATCCTGCTTTTCATCAATTATCTCCCCCTCCTTCCATGGACATTTAAACATTTCACATTTAACAGCGTTGTCTGTTACACTTACATTCTCATACTTCTCCTCTTTAATGACAAATAAAAGACTATTATCACTAAAGTTCTTCCCATCTGCCATCCCTGAACTCCGCCCCCCTCACGCTGGTGCTTTCTTGTGTCGCGACAGATGGAACCCCTGAGAAGTGGCGGAAGATGTTGGACATTAATGTGGTTGCTCTGTGTTTATGTACGCGGGAGGCCGTGGCATCCATGCGGGAACGTGGCGTTGACGACGGACACATCATCCACATCAACAGGTGGGTGTGTGCTCTTCCTTGCGCAGTTTTCGTTGCACATGGGTGTGTGACAAGTTATGTATGAACTGCTAGTGTGCACTACCTTGTGCGTGTTATTTTTTTCTGTACAACAAAAAAACAAAAAACAGAAAGAACATAGGAGGAGGCCTGTTGGCCTTTAAATAGAGTATCTAAACCTGTCTGGACATCTCCAGCATGTATTGAACTTTATTTGTACTTACTGTTATACATTTTACAGTCCCCAGCTATTAGAAGCTTTAAAAAGCTATTCCAACTAGTACATTCCGGAGAGTTAAAAAATAGAACAGAAATTAAGTACAATCATCCTTAAGACATCCCGAATTACGTCATCACCTCTCCGATGAGAGGTTTCGTTCCACCCTTTCTCAGAGTAGGTTATGGGAGGGGTTGGCTCTGTTCAACAGAGAACTTTCTCGTATGTTCTCATAATAACATGAATAATACACGACCAAAACAAATGTTAATACCTCCTGCGTAACAATATGTTTTTAATTAGTGTCAGCAGTCTACAGATTTAATATGTTTACAGCATAGCGGGTCATCAGGTCTCCGCATTCTCAAGCATGCACTTTTATACCTCCACCAAGTACGCCGTAACTGCCCTCATCGAAGGCATGCGTCAGGAGCTGAGGGAGGCCAACACCAACATAAAGATATCCGTAAGAAATAACATAATGAGTGTGCGCCAAATGAGATTTTTTAGGATTAACTTGAACTTTGCACCCTACAACGAAGACGCGCCCTAATCCAGCCGTAAATATCACCCACTATTTCAAGATATTATATTTTACTTGAAAGTCTCATATAATGGGTCCTGTCAAACTATTTATTGATGACATGTTATGTCATAATTACTGTTGTCATCTACTGGCCATAGATCTTCCCGTAGAAATACAGAATATATATATATATATATATATATATATATATATATATATATATATAAATATATATATATATATATATATATATATATATATATAAATATATATATATATATATATATAAATATATATATATATATATATATAAATATATATATATATATATATATATATATATATATATTTACTATATCTTCATACCTTGCAGGCCATTAGCCCTGGTGTGGTAAAGTCAGGGATCCGGGCTGCATGGATGGATAAGGATACATCCCAGAAGTTTTACCAGGACACACCTTACTTGACTCCACAAGATATCTGCGCCAGCCTCTTCCATGTGCTTACAGCGCCGCCCCATGTACAGGTTAGTCATTTTTCTTTTCGTCTGGCCCTCCATCCTGTAAATGTTAAATTAAACCTGTTACAACACCTTATACAAGTACTTCCGAATATTAACGGGAGAATATCTTTGTACCTACAGATCCATGAGGTGCTAGTACGAAACACCCAGCAACTCCATTAGACGAGCTACGTGCAGAGTGGAGTGGAGGTTATGGCGTGACGCATGCCCTGGAATCACTTTAATGTACACTCCCATGAATAACCATCAACACAACCACATCAGCAGTAACCTGTCTTTATAACGCGGTAAATCGACAGCTACTCCTCACGCCTCTGCCATATTTTTTTACAAAACTGTCCTCTCTTACTGTGCCTACTGTGTTTACATGCGTCATAAGGATCACTCCACCCAATAACATGTCCCTCATTGACAGCCTGGGGTTAAGGGGGTTGACATCACCCCTTGTATGGAGGTTAAGAAGAAGTTAGCTTTTTTTTGAAGAAATAAATAAACAACAAATCGTCTGAGAAACTGAAAACGGTGGTAAAATGTTGGATAAACCCTAATAGAGGCCCGTCCTGCCCTCCAATGTGCCATTATTTACCAAACCAGTATTTTATGCACAATTAATACATGGTCAAGTAACCTATGCTTACCTTAAATTCTGAATGGGAGACTTAGCCCCGCTCAACTACACAGGATATCAAGAGAACCTATTATTCCACAAGTGAATCAAGACTAGCACGACGTCGGCGCAGGTGGCGCACATAAGCACTGGCGGCGCATGCGTAGTAAGGGGAACCAAGGATGGCTGTTCAATTCATGTTACTGCATCCAGTTTCTGTTCACATCGCGAACCGCCCAGATCCTTATCACTTATCCTTATCCTTATCATGCATGATCTCTCCAATCCTCCTACAGAGATGGGTTGAAACATTCACTATGGAGGCCGCCTTTCGTTACAGAATTATAGTCGAACTGAGTCAATGTATAAAATAATTATTTAATTTCATAATTGATGGCAGATTAAAAGCATTATGTATAGACTCTAATGTCTGATATAATGAAGGTGTCGTTTGATTAAAATATTCATTGGCACAAAATAATAATATCGTAAAAAAATAAGGAATAATTGAGAAATGAAAGATACCAGTGCATCAGTACAGTATTAACGACTATTTTGTTGTATTCAGGACTCAATAAATGGTGCTGCAAGGTGATTGCAGGCAACTGGATGTAAAAAAGTTTTTATTTCCTTATTGATATAGGCTACTGATCTCATAAACTGGAAAAATTACCCAGTGTGTTCTCAAAATGTTTTTCATTTATTTCCTTCACTAACTGGACTTGCATAAGTACTAGTGACATCTTTGGGTACAGCAATTCTACTAGTTTATGCAATTGCTCTACTCGTGACCTGAAGGTTACAAGTTCGATCCTGGCTCACCTCAGCTTCTTGATGAAAGATGTAAGTAAGTTGAGCACGTGAAGTGAGCTTCTCAAATGATGGTTTGATGTGCTGTGCAGGAATATAACAAAGTAAAAGTACCTCCTTAATATATGAATCAACGGCCTCAGATGTCATACAATGGCACTCCAACCCCAAGGCAATCTGCCCTTCACATTGCCTGTTGCCTGCCTGTTGTTCCAAGACAGCAAATGACCCATGATTTGTTCGACGATTGGGATGATCTACATGAGTAAGTAGCCGCGAGAGGGCTGTGGCTGGGGAGCGAACCCCTGACAGTACACTGAACATACTGACGCCTTATTAACAATCACACCATAATGATCAACGCCCAAGTATAGTTTGTTTGACGTTGGTTTTACCGTCAATACAATATGAAAAGGAGGATCATAAACAAGTGAAAATTAAGATATTGGAAAAATAATATGGAAGGAAAAAAGTCAGACTAGTAACAAAGTTAAAACAAGTGGGAGCGAAAGTGAATAAACGTGAAAGTGATGATACTAGACCACCAACATGTAAAAGTAAAAAGACGTATCAACGTGGTCATAGCAAAGGCAATCCCTTGACGTCACATCGGATCGCAACATACTTATAAGACATATAAAAGGAGTATAGGATGGTAAGAGTCCATTACCTTGCTAAATGGATAAATAATATAAACAGGGAGCAAACTGCCAACTTGTAGGACATAAACTAAATAAAAGAGTTTAGTTTTTGATACTCAAATTTGTTTTCTTCTAACAAAAGTTTGTCCATTTTCCCTTCCTAGCTCTAAATTTATTTAAATTCTATTTAGTTTATCTATCAATTTGTTCATTATCATCATTCGTCAGCATTTTGATAAGCAGTTTTACAGCTGATAAATTACCGCTGATAAAAAAGTTGCTTGCTACCCAGCAGATTGTGATAGCTAGCAATCTCTGGCACTTGAAAATAAGACGACGAACGGGTAGGGAAACGCCTGTCCCTGCCACCAAATCAGTCAGTTTGGGCAGCAAGAAGGGAGCAAGACAAGTGAGTAGAGTTGTTTCATAAATGTTAACTCCTTCAGCACCACCTGCCATACAACAGCACGACCGCCTACTGCTGATAATCATCTGTTACTACCTCAAGTAGCAGAAATACTCCATCTGGTGTTTAAATTATAAAACAGATAATAGGAGGCTATGTCAAGACGACATACAAAGTTATTGCTGGTGTATTTATCATATACAGTTTTTTTTCAGCATCACTTTTGAACACTGTCAAGATGGAACGGTGGACAGGTCGCGTAGCGCTTGTGACAGGAGCTGGCTCGGGCATCGGCGCTGCCGTGTCACGGAAGCTGACCGTCGAGGGGATGCAGGTGGTGGGCGCTGATTGCAACGTGGAGAGTGTGCAGGTGGGTGGGACTAGCGATGGCTGACTTGTAGGCCTACCTCAAATACTTCCAATATTCAGCTTAGGTTTTACTTTTAGGGAGATATTGCATTTTAAGAATGTTCTCATCACGAAATAACAAGACATGTTCAAGTAAATACACCATGTATGATTACAGAGACATTTCGTTCTTATTTAGTTGTTGCAACGATTTCACTGACTAAAATAAAAGAAAATTGGATATTAACGTGCATTAAAATATTTGACCTTGTTTCATAGAATGAAAAATTACCACCATATCTTGCAAGCACCTTTATGATATGTCCTGCAGGCAAAACAAGTAACAGAAGTACGGGGACGTGCTATGTTTAAGTGGTGTTATTGTAATTTATGGCATCCATGCTCTATTCCTTTCACCCTCCCAAGTAATAACTCAATACAATAACATCCAAAAATTGTTGGGATGGTCAACACCCAGGTGACTATATTAGCATGGGAGATTGCACATGGAATTTGAGTAGCAACGACATTTATATATATATATATATATATATATATATATATATATATATATATATGTATATATATATATATATATATATATATATATATATATATATATATATATATATATATATATATATATACCATAACATCCAGCAACGCACCAGTCATACTTATCACTTCAATCACACGTCACAACACGATTCGTACAAAATTAAACGCGATAATCTTCACCTCCGTATGCCATGAGGTGTCAGGTATTCTTTCAAATCATGCTTGATCGCTCAGATTAAGCTCAGAGAATGCCATGTCCGCCTATCCTTTCGCCGCATCCTAGCCATGCATCATGCAGCCTCATCATATACTTTCTCAACAGCAACTTGGAAAACAATTTAGTTAGGGTTAAGAACAAGGATTTGTAACTAATGATAAATGTTAAATAATGTTAAATAATTGCTAACTACAATACTCCTAAGAGAATAACTGCATATGATTTGATCTAAATCTCTTATTTCATAATTTCTATTACGTGCTTTGTATTCATATTTTGTTCTATTTTTATGAAAAAAATTGTTCTGTGCCTTTTCCATGCACCCAGGCCTTGGCGGATGAGCTTAAAGGTCAGCGGGGTAAACTGACTCCCATCAAGTGTGACCTTACCAAAGACGACCAGGTGATGAGCTTGTTTGCAAGGATCAAACGAAA
Organism: Metacarcinus magister; assembly: GCA_029783475.1. Classification (NCBI taxonomy): domain Eukaryota; kingdom Metazoa; phylum Arthropoda; class Malacostraca; order Decapoda; family Cancridae; genus Metacarcinus; species Metacarcinus magister. Next base: position 11,758,374 of record JAPQNM010000046.1, read on the forward strand.
GTTTGGCGGCGTCGACGTCTGCATCAATAATGCAGGGATCTTTGAGTGCATGACTCTGCTAGGTGCGTCTGACTAAAATCTATTGTCTTCAGTGACTATTGAGGTCAAAGGTCTCTGCATAATGAAAATGTACTCATACCAACTTTAAGGAAATTACGCTCCCATTCATATCCTGCTTTTCATCAATTATCTCCCCCTCCTTCCATGGACATTTAAACATTTCACATTTAACAGCGTTGTCTGTTACACTTACATTCTCATACTTCTCCTCTTTAATGACAAATAAAAGACTATTATCACTAAAGTTCTTCCCATCTGCCATCCCTGAACTCCGCCCCCCTCACGCTGGTGCTTTCTTGTGTCGCGACAGATGGAACCCCTGAGAAGTGGCGGAAGATGTTGGACATTAATGTGGTTGCTCTGTGTTTATGTACGCGGGAGGCCGTGGCATCCATGCGGGAACGTGGCGTTGACGACGGACACATCATCCACATCAACAGGTGGGTGTGTGCTCTTCCTTGCGCAGTTTTCGTTGCATATGTAATAATACGCTTTTTGAATAATGCAACAGCAGTATTATACTCTACCCATTATTTTTTTCTTAATAGCATGGCGAGTCATAAACCCCCCTTTATCTCAAATGCACACTTCTATACTGCCACCAAGTACACCGTAACTGCCCTCACCGAAGGCTTGCGTCAGGAGCTGAGGCATATCAACTCCAACATAAAGATATCCGTAAGAAATAACATTAGACTAGTGTGTCAGACGTACGCGTGTGTGCTTGTCTATCTTGTTCATGAGATATAATGTTTCATAATCCTTCCTTCTTAGTCATCTTCGAAGCGAAAGTTTTATCACCTCTGGCTAGTTCCTGCGTGTAAAGTGTCTTTATAATGTCGGAATTCGTTTGTAATACTTTTTTTAATTTTTTTTATCTAGCTCTTAATTACCAATACACTTCTTTGAATCGCCCATGAATTCCTAATATATTGAACACATACACAAATAGTATGATAAGCAGCATCCACAAGGCAGTTCATGTTCACATACAACCTCATCCTCATCAATGAATTCATCCAATCTTCTGGTAAAACCCTTTGTCCTCTTTGTACTTACTAGTTAACTGATAAGCTAGAAATCTCCCTCATAGAATATAAGATATTTATGCTAAGCCTGTTCCACTCATTTTCTGCCCTATTTGTGAATCACTTTCTGCCTATCTCTTTCTTAAATATGTATTCATCTAACTTGAATCCAGTATTGAGTGCCCTAGCTTGTTCATTCTTGTTTTGTCTTTTAAAACTACTACTGCCTCTTACACCTTCCAGTAGAAATACACTAAACTTTTACTTTATCTTTATACCTTGAAGGCCATCAGCCCTGGAATTGTGAAGACTAATATCCGGAACGCATTTTTGGATGAAGAAGCAACCGAGAAGTTTTACCAGGAGACACCTTCCTTGACACCTGATAACATCGCCGCCAGCCTCATCCATATACTAGCTACACCTCCTGAAGTGCAGGTGAATTATTTTTCTTTACACTCGACTTTCCATTCTGTAAGTATTCAATTAAAACCTTTACGCTGTCTCTCACGAATACTACCAAATAATAACGGGGAACTATCTCTGTCCTGCAGATCCATGATCTATTAATACGCAACACTCAAGAACGCATGTAATGGACTGAGCAACACGCTGAGCAGAGTGATGCGTACACAGGAATTACTCTCATGTATGGACACTTCCTTCAACGCTATTTACACCACTCTGCCGGTGTAACGTTATGGAAGGTCCGGCGGTATGGTATGGTTGGTCTTGCGCATACGCATGTGTTATTTCTTTATTTCGTAGCCTAGCTTAACGTAACCTAACGTAATTTAACAAATCTAACTTTACCTAACTTGCCGCCCTAAATTGTAATATTTGATCTGAATGACAGCCAGTTTCTATTTGCTTAGTAACAGATTTATGTGCATGTGCACGACTAACCGTACCTTTAGATATTCTATACCACCAGTGTCTATTTTCTTGTTTTGGGTGATCAGGTATGTATCAATTACGGACATAGTGTTGCTGGTTGTTGTATTCTTTTTGTTTTGTTTATTATGTTATTCGAGTTTGATGTAGAGGCATCATATATTGACTAATATATTGTTGGGTGGTGATATTTTTTGTGTGTAGTATGATAGTTCAAGATACATATAGTTATTTTTACTAACACAGTTTGATATAGATTAACAGCTTTGGACTTACCAGTTTTATATAAGCTCACCACTTGGGTATCATGGAAAATGTTGTATCATCACATATGATCTTGTTAATTTTTTTACCAGCTTGAGATTTACGAATCTGGATAGTTGCAATGGTCTTTGCATCACATGTTATAGTAGTACTTCATAATACTATAAGTGTCTGGTCCAGTTCAGCAGAGTCCCCTGTTACACTCACTATGTTATAGCATTTCTTCCAGTTTACAATTTTCACAAGCAAACAACTTGCTGTCTCCAGACAAGTCAAATAGAAATCAAGCAAGATCAAGACTGAGGCATGAGATCTTCGTAGTCAAACACCATAATAGCCTCGCAAAAATACGACCTAATATTCATCCAGTGGAGAGGGAAAGAAAGGCGTAATCTGGTGTTGGGGCGGGGCATTCATGAGTGGCATTTCCTGTAGTTATATCAAATAAAGATAATGGAAAAAAGTACAATAATATGGCTAAACTATTATAGGTGGATGCTACCCCCTCTGAGAATATTGTTTGTGTCTGCAGTCTCTATTTGCATGGAGGTGGGAGTTGTGGGTAGTGCACTGTTTGTTGTGATTAGTGAGTCATCAGCGGACTGCCAATCACAGCACGGTGGTAGTTCCTCGTGCAGGCTTACATTCATCACACTTCATTAGAGTTATTACATTTATACGTAACACCTGGGTAGGTAATGTTATACCATTTAGGCTTTCATGTAGCTATCCTATGTTTTTAATAGACTGTGTTGCACTCTTCTACGTCATAATATCCTGTCAATTGATATACCTTTATTGAATATTGACTGTTATTGTCTCTTAATTATCACCACCCAAGTTACACTGTTATCAGAGGAACTGCGATAGTCGGGAGTTGATAGTCAATCTGGTATATCAGACAGCTACTTGTCCAAATGGTATTTGAGGGTGTCCGTGATGACGCTCGTCAGGTCCTGTATGTGTGTTGAGATACACTTGAATAGGCGTACATCGTTATAGGAGAAGCTGTGTTTTATGAGGGTTTCTAGCCCCTTTGAGTAAGGGTTTAAGTTAAGTGTTACACCCATTTCATTAAAAAATGACACCTATTTGCCTTCTGTACATATGGTACACTGCTGTATTGCTTTTCCATCTAAAACCACTCGTTCCTTAGGTATTAGTTATGTTCAACAACTGACCAGGGGGTTTGAGGGGATGATATGCTGGTGAAACAAGAAGCAGACTAGTTAAAAATGCATCATATCTTATCAGTTTGAAATAGTTTTGCCCTTGAAATCAGTGGAAGCTCACTATCACAAATGAACTGAATAGATGCACCATTGCTTGATTGCATCAGACGAAATGCACCACCAGCTTAACCAACATGTACTGTACCACCTTCCTATTTTGAGCGCACCATCTTCTAGACTGAATGAATCAGATCAAATGCACTACAATAGTAGATATCAGTATGTTGTAATGAACATGAACATGATGTATCCAAGGCATTGCTTTTTCCTTTATACACCTTCACAATTGTGTCCTTGAAAATCATCCGTGCATTAATCTATGATAGCACTTATCAAATCAGAAATTAAACTCAACTTAGTGAAGACCGTGATAGATACACAGAGTTTCTGGTTTTTCTGAATGAATAAATACAGATGATAGAGGTGTGAGAAGACCTTACCAAAATAAGAAAGAAATGACATGCTTACATTCAATTATGCTATAATAAGAACAAGTGAGAAGCAAAAGGAAACTGATATATATATATATATATATATATATATATATATATATATATATATATATATATATATATACATATATATATATATATATATATATATATATATATATATATATCAATCTTTCCTCAATTTTAATATTATATATATATATATATATATATATATATATATATATAATATTAAAATTGAGGAAAGATTGATGAAAAGTGAGCTGATGTTAGATAAAATGCGAGATGAGGCTTTTTGGCCGAGATGAGTGCACGTAGTAAGGAAACATTATCACTGTTTCCTTAAAGCTATATAATTCACTTGATATTAAACTGAAGAATTAAATGTTAAAAACAACAATAACTACAGCATGAAATAAGAAAAATACGAATATGCTCAATATAGTAAAAAAATTGTGTAATTAGTTTTTTCATGTATTCTGTTTTTTCTTGTGTGTCACTTAACCTTGTTTGGGAGAGGCCCTGATGCATTTAGAAATATATTATTGTTGCTTTAATTTCTATTTCTACTCCCTGTACTACTACTACTACTACTACTACTACTACTACTATCATTATTATTTATTGTCATTATTATTATGATTATTATTTTTATCATTATTACCATTGGTATCATGATCTAATATTATTCATCATTGAAATTCAATTTTCAGAAAAATGAAGCTGTTCAAGAAAATATGGCCTGCCAAGATAGATCCACATATTCCAGACAGAGCAATAGCTATTTCCTCTCCGACAGAGGTCACACATCAAATACATGTAGTTATCAACAGAGAGACAAATTGTTTTGAAGGAGTTCCTCCTGTGTGGAGGAAGCAGATGGAAATCATAATTGGGTATGTATTTTTTCTCCATCAAAAATATGAAAATTATTTGACTAGTAAGTACAAAATAAAAAACAATAACCCCATCTTAGTCAGGAATTTGTGAATTAAATTGATTTATATCTAATTACATAATTATAATGAGAAGATTTTTGGAATTGGAAAGATACCATCTATATATAGTCATCTTCTGGAAGATATTTTGTCATATATTACAAATAACTGTTATGAGTTGTAATGTTTTGTTAATTACAGTGAATATGAAGTCAAAGAGAATCCTGAAGCTGCACTATCAGCAATGATGTTCCTAAATTCATCATTGCTGAATCCAAAGCCATCAAGTCCTGTGGTTAAGCCATGGGCAGTAAGCAGTATGTAGCATATGCTTTATGTGTTTGTTAGACATTTTCTTAACTTTAATGCATTCATTATCACCCTCTGGCAAATGGTACAACCAGTCCAGCTAAGTGGATGTGGCCACTCGCCTAGAGAGTCTTGATGCTCCTCTTCCTTCTCTATCTTTGGCTAAATTGTGGCACTTATAAATCTGTCATAGAGAGGAGGACTTAACGTTTCTTTTTTTTTTATTATTCTAGGTCATATATTAAAGGAAATATGACAGTGGGAATAAAAACCTTCACTTTTCTTAAAATTCTCTATCTTGAGACAATGATCTTGCCAATATAGCTGTCCTTTAGGGGTTGAAGAATTCAATTAATACTTATAGATAGATAGATTGATTAATTGATTGTTGTTTTATGCCTGTATTCGTCTTTTACAGATACAGATAATGGAAAAACTAGTACAAAAACAGTTCCAGAAGTAAGTAGTTTTTTTTTTAAACTTTTTATTGTCTTTGGATAATATTTGTCTGGCTATGTAATGGATAAAAATCTTCAAGCCATCTTTATAGAACACTCTTTTTTCGTAAGGATGATGAAAACCAAATGAAGAAAGAGGATGAGCAGGATTGTTTGCCAAACCAATTTTTGAGACGACATAATCAAGCTCAGAAGTCAGATGCCAAGGAAAATGTGGACAGTGGAGAGGTAATTAGTCATGTTACTTTTGTAATATTAATTAGTTTATCATTAGATTAAATAAGTAGTACAAGAGTGTTCCATCGTAAGGAAAAATTTCAGATGTCCATGTATGTATACCTTGATTTGATTTGATTTAATACTGTTAATGAGGCATTATATCAAAGCAGCACAAATGCCACTGCAGCTAAAAATGAGTGCTACATGTTGTTGCTTTAAAATCTAAAGTTTTTACTTACAGTGAGTGGTGTTTGCCATGACTTATTAATTACTTGTTGCTTGTAGGCACAAACTTTTTTTGCTTGGTATACATGAACACAATCTCAAGCTTCCGTTCTTTCCATCACCTTGATGCTTAAGACTAGAACAGGAATTAGTCCTGTAAATGTATAAATGGTAGCATTGTTTAGTGAGGTGTGACACGATGCAGTATATGATGCATCTTTTGTCATACATTGTACTCTTGGGGAGCAGTTGGAATCGGCTGATTGAAATTTGGGGAAATTGAATTGGGTATGAATTTTTGTTTATACATTTTTTCATACATTTCACCAGTTCCCAAACCTTAATTTACAATGAATTGTTTCTTAACATACACATGCCTCCATGTATGTTGATAATGTATGTTAATTTTCCTAACAAACATACTAAAATTGCACGTAAGCCAGGCTTCAGGGGCATGTATCTTTTTTTAGAGATTAATAATCTTAACTAAGACTGAACAAAATTATCATATACTTTTTTATTCATGCTGATAACCACATAACATTGCTTTCAACAGGCACAAGGGAAATCCACAAAGATGAGTGATACAGAAGTGATGATGGAGTTTCAGAAACTGTGCTCACCGGGTCATCCTGAATTGGTTTATGACCGGGACAAGGAACTGGGTTCTGGGTCGGTTGTTGTGCTTGTTTTGTAGTTTGTATACAAATTCAAAGTTGACGGCATAACATAAGTCCTACACTATTCCTGAACAAGATTAATCATTTGATAATTTTCAGCATAACTTTTTTTTATATATAAAGAGATGGCACCCGAGTATTTCATAGATGGTAATTCACAGATGTTATTTAGGTATTCTGTTGGGGAGGGACTCAAGCCGCTGGTGTTTTCTTTAACAAAGATTAATTCAGATATCTTTATGGTATTACATTATTTATGTGCATGTATCCCATGATTATGTATCATCATTAACTTATTATGATTGATGAAATTCCAAGTTAACTTTTTTATGAGGTGACAGGTAAGGTTGTAATGATCACCTGAATATATTCCAATTAAGGATGTAAATCACCTTTTCAGTTAATCTTACTTCATCCACTTGTTTATCAGATAATATCTCATCATGATGCCTTCCTGTAACTTACATTTTCTGATATCATCAAAATATGTTTCATAATTCTTTCATTCAATTCAGTTCAATTCATGACATGATAGAGTTTTGCACACACGTACAAGTTTTTACATCTCTACATTCATCAATATATCTCTTTTAGGGCATCTGGGAGGGTGTTCATCGCACAAGAGAAAGCCACAGGTCATAGAGTTGCTGTTAAAGACATTGATCTTGAAAAACAGCATAAAAAAGAAGCAATTCTTACAGAAGTTTATGTAATGAAAAAACTGCAACATGAGAACCTTGTAAATTTTCTAGATTTGTTCTTGCAGAATGATCATTTATGGGTAAGCTATTGGATATCTGTTATGTATTTGAGATAATTTTTTATTATTATTGTTGCTTTACTTCACATGATGTACTCACCAATGTCATAAATATATTTTGATTACCTTAGGGATGACTTCTAAGACGTAAAAAGGTTACTTTAAAAGATATGTTCTCCCAGGTGATCATGGAGTTGCTTGACGGAGGACCCTTGACTGATGTTGTTACCCAGACTGTGATGAAGGAACCTCAGATAGCTGCAGTTTGTAATCAGACGCTAAAAGGAATCAGTTATCTCCATGACAATGTGAGTTGTTTATTGTTATGTTAATTTCACTTGTGCATGATACCTATTTTTTTTCTTCTTGTTTTATTGTTTGATCTCTGTGGTCAAGGTTGCATAGCCCTGTGGTGGGGCTGCCAGATACTACCAATGGCTTGTAAAAAGTTATCAAAAGGGACGGAGTGAGGGGTCTGGGAAACCCTTCTGTATCTTTTACGAGAAGACAGGGCACAGAGGGTAGGGGAAAATGTTGTCTTCCTGAACCGTAAATGGTTTGTCTTAGCTACCCTATATTAATGGGAATATAAGGCAAGTATATTGATCTATCTATCTATCTACCTGGCCTACATCCCATCTGGGACAGGAGCATTATGCCCTAAGGCCCAAGAACATGGAAAAAAAATGCAGAAAGCTGAATTTTTTACTGGTCACTAGGAACCTTCCTTAGTTTAATGGAATAAAGTTTACTAGAGCTAACAGTTAGCTCGCTGAGTAATCCAAGATAGTGACCATCATGGCCGCAATGATATTTCCAATATCTCTAATAGCTTTCGAGAAAATGAGGAAGAAAGTCATGTTATGGAAAAAAAATACGGTTTCATTTTGCTGCGTAATTATTAGTCTTAAACAAATATTCATAATGACAGTTGTAGAGTTTAATTAGGTCTATCAGATGCTGCAATGATATTTCCAATATCTCTAATAGCTTTTGAGAAAATGAAGAAGAAAGTCATGTTTTGGAAAAAAGATAAGGTTTCATTTTACTGCGTAATTATTAGTCTTAAACAAATATTCATAATGACAGTAATAGAGTTTACTTAGGTCTATCAGATGCTGCAATGATATTTCTAATATCTCTAATAGCTTTCAAGAAAATGAGGAAGAAAGTCAATTACAATTTTTCCCATAAGATTATGTATCTATATCTAATGAATTCGTATCTAATGTGGTTTTTTGGCACCAATTATTCTTTAGATGGGAGATTCTACTGTACTTATCATATCCTGCGGTTGCAAGTAAGAATGTCAGAACAGGTGTAAGTGCCGTAAAGGTGAAATGTTCTGCACAACTATGTGCTTGTCATGCATTGGCCAAACATGTACTAATTCCTGCCCTCAAGATGGTGAAGATGACCAGTGAAATCAGTGTTATTGCAACTACAGGTTTAGTTTTAACACAAAGCACTTGTTGGGTAAAGAATGGATTCACTAAATATCTCAATCTTTATGATGTGTCATATGATGTTTTAATTTAAATTTGGCCAGATCATGTGAACTTGACACTGAATCAAGGAAATTACATTAAATGTGGATTCTTCATATCCAAAAACCATATATATGAGGTATTGCACATTGCTTTAGGAGTATTTTATGAAAAGTTGTGTCTTCCCTATAAGTAGCGACCATCTTGGATTACTCAGCGAGCTCACAGTTAACTCAAGTAAACTTTACTCTATTGAACTAAGTATGGTTTCAAGTAACTTCAGTAAAAAATTCAGCTTTCTGCATTTTTTTTCCAAGTTGTAAGCTAATGTTCCTGTACTAATCAAATTGCGGTTAGTCGAGACCACATACATACACAAACAAAACACATACTTTTACAATATTCACCAAACTCTTACCATACGCCATACACCTACTTTGCTCCTTCAAAATGTAATACTGATGTTAATGATGTATTTATCTTTGTTTACAGGGCATCATTCACAGAGACATCAAGTCAGACAATATTCTCCTGGGTAAGGATGGCTCTATTAAATTAACTGACTTTGGTTTCTCTGCTGTTGTAAATGGAGATGAGAAGCGCCAAACTATGGTTGGGACTCCATATTGGATGGCACCAGAGGTATGTACATATAAGAATTTAGTTTTTGTACTCAATTACTTTTTTGCAGTACAGAGAATAGTAGGAGACTGGTGTTTTATGCTTGTTTTGTTCTGGTGCTTGTGATAAAGTATACTTTTTTTCCCTTTTGCTGGTTCAGTCAGTAAGTCTTGATATGATTGTTGATGAATTATTATAGTGAGACAAGTTTGCACTCAGCACTGAGCTCCAGTGATTGTATTGCCTTCATAGCAAAATGTGTGTAACTACCCGTTAAGATACGCTCTTCTGTTGCTGTGAAGCTGATTTTGCCATTTTGTCCTGTACATCTGGTGTGACCCTTGGATCATATCAGGGATGGATAGGGAGAGGTAAAAGTAAAGTAAAGTGGGGACATACACTGTAGCTGCATGTAGGTGTGGGCGTCATCTCCCGTCACATTGGCCTTTGAGCCAGTGGTGGAAATGAATCTGTTACCCCGGGACACAGAGCCACTGTGACATTTGAGTTTCCACAGTTTACCTTTCCAAGGTTTCTTTAATTAATCGACCAACCCGTTTGGGTGGATGAACAGCTGGGTGAGCTGTGTGCTGACTGTCCGTGTCCAGGATCAAACTCGGGCCATTCGTAGTCAGACATGCTAAGCACTGCACCACTGAGGCGAGAAAGGGAGAGGGAATGAGTTGAATATGAAATGGCAGGGGTAAATCCTAGAACCCTGTTGTGGATACGACCCCACTTTCGTCCCATTCATTTACATGACTGACCTGAAACGCTGTGTTTGGGAGTGATTTATTTGTCTTCTCTGGGGGCCTCGGGGCTAAGTGAGATTAGTGTATAGGTATGAGTGCATTAGTGTGTGCATGTGTGCCTTGTCTTCACTATCCATCTTAGGGGGATAATAGCTTGGTTTATCGATAGATACATCAAAACAAACTTAGGGACATTTTATGGTATTATACTGCTATAATTTGTTTTAGTTTGGGGTTTTAGTATAATGTAGGAAGTTATTATTTACTTTAATCTTTGAAACTTTCATTCAGGTTGTACATAGAAAATCTTATGGACCAAAAATTGATATTTGGTCCTTGGGGATCATGGCCATAGAAATGATTGAAGGAGAACCACCCTACTTGAATGAGACTCCTCTTCGGGCTTTGTATCTCATAGCATCCAAAGGAAAGCCTGACATCGTATCTCAGGAAGAACTATCTCCAGAGTTTCAGGTATGTCTTTAAAATGGTGTATCTTGATTTGTCTATGTACCTCGGATGCTCTATAAGTTTTGAGAATATCGTTTAGGTGACCTTAAGAAAAAAAGTTTCCACCTGTGCCTTGCCAAGCATATTACATTTGGTTCCCATACTCTTTTTATTCCTCTTCTATGTTTCTTTATTATGCATGAACACGTATAGCAAGTTTTGGAATGATTTGCTCTTTGTGAAAACAAAGTTTTCACAAGTGTAGAAATGGCTATTTGATTAACTTTTTTTCTCTAATTTGCTTTTGGTATTCACAGGAATTTCTAGATAGTTGCCTTGAAGTTGATGTAGAAAAGCGTGCTACAGCAGCAGAACTACTCTCCCACAGATTTCTCACCAAGGCAGTCAGTACAACTACTCTAAAGCCTCATATTGAGGCTGCTCAAAAGATTTTAGGTAAAAATATCCTTTGAAAATGCACCAAGGAAATTTGAAACATAATTCAAACATTCAGTTCCAATATAGTATTGGAGTCTATATCCAACATACTTTTGATATTAGAGATCCTACGTAATATTTTGTAACGAAACCCAAAGTACGAGAAGAGATGTAAATTAAGTTAAATGTAGAGATGTGTGGGGATAATGATATTACCACCTGTATGAGACTACCATGTTAGTATATGAATTGAAATTGAATAATGAAGTCATAGCCTGCTACATGTATACTAACATTGGGTAGTGATCCAGTTTAGTAATATATGACAACAGGTTTGATTTTTTTCTCTCATCTTGTTTATTACCTTTTTTTGGCATAGCATAGATAAATTATGGTCTCTTAAAGCGTGTCAACATCCACACCTTAATAACACCAATTTCAGTTTGGAAAAGGGAATGCGTGATCTGTTTTTTTTTATTTAAGTCTTACGAATTTTCAGTCACTAATGTTTGATCATTGACATGTAATAATTCAACTCATTAGATTAATTAGTATTTAAAATTTTCAGTCCCCCCGACACAACCTAACCCACACACACACAAGACTATTTTCTATAACCTTAGTATGTATTAATATTCCCACTGAGTTTGCGTAAAGTTATTTTGGCAAACTACAAATGGAAAAAAAGACAAAAGATTAGTATTTTGGGAAACATTATTCTCCCCTTCTCTGTGCCTTGTCTTTTCATAGGAGAGAATATAGAGGAGGGGCTTCCCAGATCCCTTGCTCAATTCATTTTTGGTAATTTTTTACGAATACAGTGGTAGTATTCTTGTAGCCCCCATGATAGGGCCAATATATATATATATATATATATATATATATATATATATATATATATATATATATATATATATATATATATATATATATATATATATGGCATACACCACTTTTGGTCTGTAGTAAGGGTTCACACACACATGAACTCGACACAGCCAAAAGATGGCAGGATTGTTGGTTTTCCATTTTTGCATGCATACTACACATACAGAAAGGTAGAATTATACATTTTTTTCACTCGTGTTGGGTAGCAAGGTTGAAACTCATCTGTTTACTTCTGACACTTATTCTCTGCAGAAAAAGAGTAACCTTAAGTTGACAATCAAGTTGTTGGTCTTGACATTGTTGTAAGTAATGTGATCTCTGACACCTAACACAGGATTTAATACTATATTTTAGAAGTTGCATAAATCTAAAAAAAAGTATTTTTACACTTGTAATAAATTAGTTTTCCTAAAAAAAAGACTAAAACAATACAATTAAGATAAGATTACAAAATAAATGATAAATGAGTATAATTACATAGCTAAAAAAGACGAAAATTAACCAAATTAATGATAAAACCCAAATGTTTAAGAAATATATTAATATTTTGTCCAATTTAACCTTTGGACACTGGGAAATGAATGTTGCACACCAATCCATCAGCATGGTGAATTGTACACTGGCTTGGATTGCAATCAACCACTGGTCACAATAGTTACCCTTTGCTTATACAAAAAATATTAGCGGGGCAACAAAGTATGGGAAGTCCTGTGATCCTGAAGCGCGTGGCAAGAGCGGTGATTGCTGCCATCTGAAGTTTATGAGTTAAGGAACATATTGTAAATATATTTTGTACACTGTTGATTATGAAAATTTTGATGAAAATGTTAATTTTATTTTATCCTTAATTTATACATGGACATAGTTGCCTCTTAGTTGTCATCACCACCTAGTTGCAGTTCCCTTCTTTTCCACATGATGACTTGGTTTATGAAATGTTGGACATCAATCTTTGCTTGAGTGAAGTTGATGTAGAGCTGTAAAAAGGTACTGCAATTCCATGACATAAAGTACATGTCATTGTAGCATAAACAAAATCATACACGTAAATTCAAATAGAATATGACCAGCTTGGTTCGTTTGTAAATAAATAGTTATTAAATTATATTCAACTTGCAGATTGTGATGTTACTGGTATGAATGAGGGTTACAGATGAATCATTTGGTTACCTCAACAATAGGTATATTTTATATGTTTTCTGAGGCAAAAATCATCCAAAACATAACCAATGTGTTCTTTGTTTTTCAAATATAGTCTCATGTGCTTTCCAGCAACATTACAACTGGCAGCTGTCCAACAACTGGTGGCTGACGTCATGAACTCGGGCACCCATGAAGTCTTATCACAGGAAACTGCCAACTACATTCAGATCTCCAATTGTTTTCACTCAATCACTCTACGCCATCCTTTCAACATGCACACTCCACCTCAGTCTACCTCTCCTCATCACCAACTCAACTCCCCCTCTCCATCAGTGTACCATCTGTGATACCTGGTCTAGTATTCAGTAATGCACTACAAATGCATCTTATTATCCGTTTTGTCTGCTTTACGTTGCAGACATCATTTTCCTTCACTGCAAAGTGCAAAGGTTTCACTAACATACAGCACTATACTTCTGAAATAGGCTACACATAGTCCCTTCTTTTACGAGAAAGTCCTCTAAGTGTCAATAAAGGCAATTGTTTCCTTAACTTTCTACATCCACTTCACTGCTCTTTGTACTGCCTCCTGAACAAATCACATATCACAAATAAGAAAATTTATCTATGCATTCAAGGGATTTATGATTGAAGCCAATCTGTTCTCATCTATCTCTCCTACCTTCCCTATTTGTTGCACATTTAAACATTCCAATATTCTGCAACCTACCTTTAATCTCACTACATCTCTTGTGCACCCACATCCTCATCCCTCACCAAAAACAATCTTTTATACATGATTCCAGTCAAAATTATTTAAAGTATCTCTCAAAGTTGATACCATAAGACAACTTAGGTATTAAGTTTGTCTTGTCACCAAATGTCCCACCTTGACAGCAGGCAACAATGGCTCCACACAATGCGGGGTCATTCATCTTATGGCAGAAATGGAACTGATTGTCAAGTTTCGTGATGAATGTGCCCCAGTGAAAGCCTGTGAACCTGTAAAGGCTGCTGCTGTTGTTGCCCAAACTCATTCAACTGGGGATGGAGAAAAAAAAAGTTTAGAGCAAATTTCCATTCTCTTCTTCCATTTTCTTGCTAAGTGAATTAATGCAACACTGGACTGAAACATTGTGTAAACAGATACATCATCATAAGCTAAATGCAAAATTCTGTTGAACTGAACCAATTAAAATTTTCTTATGCAATGAAACAAAATATCAATGTGAGAATTTATCGACTCCAATTTTAGCCATCCCACATAAAGATAACGACTTAGATTGACGTACCTTACTTTGTAAAGGAAGGTAATCACAGGTGTTGGGCAGTACTGGCATGAATGTGGCAGAATACACCAAACAATACCACTCAAATGTGGTGCAGTGCAATTTTGTAATACAGGTATATGTAGGTAAGCAGTAACTGTACCCATGCCAAGGTCGGTGTCCAAAACAAATGGTAGGTTGGCAAGGAAGGCATTGAAGACTGGAGAACATCTGCATAAAAATCGAGGCACTTTGTTGTAAACTCTTCTAAAGCTTCCTAAAAACTACAAAGATAAGTTAATATGTTGAGCAAAAAATTTGGAGAGTATATCAGAATGCAGGGGCAATAATATAGTGAATTACATGGAATTACAGAAAATTAGACCAAACAAAGCCTACGGTCCAAACTAAGTGGTCTGTGTTTAACCTGGAGTACATTTTATTTAATACACACATGATCACAATTTAACTAGTCAAAAGCAACATAGTCTCAACAGCCAGTAGTATGTTGGGTCATATAGCCTCTCAGAAACCTTGTTAGAGGAGATGGTAGTCGAGCCCGAGTTTAAAGTAAATTATTGTGGTACACAGCACCACGGAAGGTGAGAGATTATTCCACTCTAATGACGTCATTGGTAAAGAAGTATTTAGTGCAGTCAAGTTGTATTTGTCTACATCTTAAGTTTGGCTCTGATACTCCTTGTTCGTGATAAGTCATCAATTGAAAACATAATATATATATATATATATATATATATATAAAACTATTTATGGATATTATTCTTGGAACTTAACTTTTTCATGATACAGAAATTGTCTTGGGAACTCACCGTCAGGTATGTTGACCACCAAAACGAAGAATGTGGACGGAGATTCAGTCATGGTGAATAATTAACCTTGAAAAGTATCACAGTCATCTTGAGGCAACTCTTGTTGTTAAGGACATGCAACAGGCCTGTGCTTGCATGGTGTGTACCACAGCATTAAAATTTCTCAAGACTGACACATCATTACCAAGAATTTATAATGGCAATTTTGCTTATTCCTGGGTGTGGTGTCATGCCATTTATTGCATTTGATATTAGGGGGGAAAGGCCAATCCTCCTCACTTGTATGCAGTTGGAGTGCCAGACAGAGAAATCACCTATTCTGGGAGGTAGCCTGGACAAGTGACACACAATACTCCATGTGGCTTATCCAGGTCGTTGAATCATAGAGTTATCCCTAAAAATTAAAAAAATATATATGAGTAAAATTTGTAAACCTTCAGCAGCAACGATCAATTGTTTAGTATGTACTTAAGTTTCTGAAAGAAGCTTATCAACTACTATTTGTGATACAAATCCCTGCAGGCTAGTTTGAAATTAGTTGGTTAAAATATCACACTTACAAGATGAAACTGGTCTTAAGGAAGAACCTTCATCTTCATAGGAATATATTCTCATGTGGTTATCTGTAAGTGAGGTGCTGCCAGCAGTGCCAATGTTGGATCTCACGCCCACCACGCCCTGGCCACTTCTTATATGAAGCGGGGAAGCCTGACCATTGTCTTCACTCAGTTCTTGCCCATTACTCACTGCCATCACTGCATCCACCTGCAGCACATCCACATCTGTGGCAGAACACATCAAAAGTTGGTCACATGCTTGTACTAAATATTCGCATATCTAAGTGAATGTAAATGCATAAGTAACAAGTCATTAATAAAATGCTGAATCAGTGTGTCAAATCATCAAATTAAGTGTTAGATGCTAAGATAAATTTTTTTTTAGAAAGCCCCACAAAAAAATATAAGAAATATCACATTACCTGCAATATTGGGGTTTCTGGCCCAGGCGAGCTGACTGCTGGCTCTTGGTGGCTTGAGCAGCTGAAGCTCAAGTAGGTTGGGTGTGTGGTTGCAAGGTGGTGACACTTGACCCTTGCAGCCCACAGTGGTGTCCTTTGCATCCACCATGCCTCTGCGAAGTGTTGTACGGCGGTGATGCTGATGAAGCAGAAATGCACACACCAACACTGCCAGATGAAAATGAATCAATCCCCAAGTCCAGTGTTTGTTAAAAGCTGATTGACTTAGCCGTCTCACAAAAGAAGTTTTTTCCAGCACATTTATTTATCATCTCATTGCCTTGTGTTCAGTAGGCAAAACTTACTAAATACTGTACTAATAAAAAAACATTCTTTTCTGCCAACTGAACGGCCAATCAGCTGTGTTCATGTACTGAATAACCTACTACAGGATGGTATGATGCTATACGACTCGTTGTGGTACTCACAAATGAAAAAGATGGACCACACAATACTGGTTACTAGAATTCCTATAGGCAGTTTGAGGGAAGTCTGGCCAACATCAGGCAGCTGGCAGTGCTGTCCCTTGAATCCTATCAAGCAGGAGCACACATATCCTGTGTTTGTCGAGATAAGAATTAAAAATAGATAAACATATGAATACATATGAAAAAAAAATACAAAGCAGAAATTTCATATATATACACATATAAAATAAAACAAACTCTATATATAATTATTATATCTGAATACCAAAATACACAATGTAATTGAAGACAGACGAGAAATTCCATTAAGATTTCTGGAAATAATATACTACCAATAGTGGCAAACTTTTGGTACATTCACTAACAATGACTCCTAGTTAGGGCCAAAGCATTACCTGGATGGGCATTGAAGCAGGAGCCACCATTGAGGCACGGCTGCCAGGCACATTCATCCTCATCCTCACACATTACACGACTCTGCCCCAACACACGGCCTTTTCCACACCTGCAACAGTGGTATTGTGTCATTTGTTAAACTCACTACTGATTGACACATGCTTATCAACAAGTGGTACCATCACTGGATGTAGAAGAAAGAGTGATGGGCACTGACCCACAGTGGTAAGACCTCCAGGTGTCAACACAGATGAGTGGTGGTCTGCAGGACACGTTGGTACAGGAAGAAGGGGCATAACAGCCTTGTTCCACACCCTTGAAGGTGCTGGCCTGGCCCCAAGGTGTGCTGTTGACTGCTGGCGGAAGTGGGACACTGTGACCCGAAATGCGCAAGTCGTCAATGCAGCCTGGTTGGGAGAGGAAACTGTAGTAGTGTCTCCTTAAACATCTTCACACTGCTGAACATAACACTGTACAAATCAAAGATTTTATTGAATAAAAAGCCTCACCATCAAAGTAATCACTATGAATCTTGAGTACTCCTGTGTCCTGGAAGTGTGGATACCCACCCACACGAACACCTTCCTGCTTGTCCACCTCTAACAGCTGTTGGCCATCTAGCACCAATGAAGCATTGTATAGGTCTCCATCGCCATCGTCTACCATCAAAAAGGTTGCTGAACCATACCTGAAGTTGAGAACCATCATTTCTCACCAAAAATGCTTCAGACAAACTTAGAACTCTAATTGGCTTTTATACATTTTTCCTGAAGGAGTTATGATTATGTAATAAAATGGTGAAATAATTTCGACTTTAATCCTTGTTGATATCCTCATGCCACAAATTCAGAAATCCATCTCTCACATATATGTAAAAAATTATATAAATGAAAATTGTACATCTTCCAATCTTCAATCATACATATATTGATAAAGTTCTCCAGTATGATGAACGGCTTTAGAGACAGCTGCATGAAATCCTTTGAATTATCTGTAATTTGGTAAGTAGGAAAACCATAAGACCCACATCTACTGTATCATGTAGATAAGGCGGGTCATCTGGATGCATTTTTGATGTAGGTGACCAGCATCACCCAGTGAGAGGTAAATAATGGTTATTTTCATTGGTTATATTAAGCAACCAGAAAACTGAGTCCAAATGCACGTTTAGCGTGTCTGAGAACATCTATGCACTACCAATTTTTATGAGATTTGGTGTCAAAACTTTCATGAAAATCTTTGGAGTTACAGAAAAAAAATATTCAAAAAGTTTTCCTAAAACTATCATATTGAATATAGAAATACAATAATTATTGGCAATTAGTAAACTCCTGCAACACATGAGTGTTTTCTCATCATTCAAGTGAAAATTGTCAAAATATGTGTTGTGCTTCAGCAGCAAACTGGAATGTTAAATATTACTACATGTGAGGATGTGAGGGTGTGAGGGTGTCTAACCTGATGGCAGCAAGAGAGTGCCAGCGGCCATCAGTGAGGGCAGCTCGTGAGAGGCATAGAGAAGTCTTGGGTTGAGGATGGAGGTGTAACGCTGCACACAGGTGGCCATCTATCAGTTGTACAGACCAGCTGTCTTGCCCGTGCTGTGATGACAACACTATCAACTCGCCTCTCCTCCTCAAGGTGCGGAACCTGCCAGGTAAAAGATGTTGATGTGATGTGGTGGCAGCTAACAATTACAGATGGAGCCTTAAAAAAAGGTAACCATTCATACCTGAGAGTGATGGAGGTGGTGTAGGCCAGTGGTGAAAAGGAGAGTGCCAACTTGACATAGCTGTTAGGAAGGAAAGTGGCAGGTGTGGTGGGTGAGGCACAACTTGGGCCACCCCAACCTGGATGGCACTCACACCGCAGAGACTCTGGTGATCCCTGACATCTGTAATATGTGGGTTCAGCAGTAATGATACAGAGCATCATTAGTACTTTGCCCTGCTTGAAGGCTGTGCTCATGCTCACTTTTAGTAGCATTCTGTACCTACAAGGAAATATATGTATTGAACACCAGAAAGGGAAGAGTGCTGAGTCTGGCCCACACTCACCTGCCATGGAGGCCACAATAGAGGTGATTGATAAGGCAATCTGCGGCAGGACAGCCTGGGGTGCTGTCCCTGCTTAGAACACCACTTCCCAGGTCTACCAACTGTGGGAATACATTAATCGTAAGGTGTAAGGGATTGATAGATTCAATGAAACAGGAAGTAAATTAGTCTTGAGTTCTTCAAATTATCTATGGAATTGCAGATTGTATAGAAATATCACATTGAGTGAATTTTGAATTTTGAAGAGTGGATAAATCTTTAACTTTCATTATTCTTTGCTCTCATAAGATAAAATATCTAAAAGACTGTTCCATGATCTCTTAGCTTTGTGTTTACGTGAAAATGTCCCAAGACTCACCTTGCCATTAATTCTGAGATTCCTAATGCAACCACGGAAGTGTGGTGGATGTGGCAACACTGCATACCCACCCACGATGATAGGAGGCAGTGGGTGCACCAACCCACCCACCTGAAGCACCCCAACTGTGTTGAGGACGTGGGCGTTCTGTGGCAACCTGGCAGTGTGCCGGCACACATGGGCATCAGGGAAGACAGGTGTGGATGAATGGTTAAGGGCAGCTGGAGGCACTGGCAGCTTGTCCCAGTGAACACCTAAACACAGGTCCACGATCAGCTCCACTGTCTGTGGGTGGAACACATTGTGAGCATATGTGTTGTGTGTGTGTTTTTACCTTGTTTTATCATACATACAGGAATTGAGCAAGGCTTCTGTTGTCCTGTCTCTCTATTAGATATCATCTCTTGATTCTGAAGTCATGAATGTTTTTTTGGTTTGTACCACCAGTGCCTCTAACTTATTGAAGTATGAATTTATACGTCAGATCTGTTCGCAAAGATCAATTTCTTCACAGCTTATTCTTAGACCATGCTCTCTTGTTTTTCCATTATCATTCTTTAGCAAATACCCTCCATCCACTTGTTTCAGTCAATACACTGCTATACACAACATCAAATCTTCCCTAGTATGACTTCTAACTTGCTGATTTTGATTTAATTCTACCAAAGAAATATTCGTCACCTGTGCTGTGCCACAATACACTTTCCAACATTAGCTGTGTGTATCCTCCCACCTGCCCAGGGGTGGGTAAGGATATCTTCTGGTCTCCGTGAACCAGCCATGACTCACCTCGTCCTTCCAGATGAGGTCTATCCTGTGCCAAGTGTTGTCAGCCAGGGAGGAGGAGGAGTTGAGGTTGAGGGTGACGGGGCCGCCGCCCAGGTCCAGCAGCAGCACCGGCCGACCCTGACGCAGCTCCAGCAGCAACAAGTCGCGGGCGCTTGGTCCTTGCCCAGCACTTTGCTCTGGTCCAGAGTAGAGCAGCACAGCTGTCCCAACTGTGCTCAGCACTTCCAGACTAATGTGCACCTCGGTGCAGGGTGGGATAGGCGGCACCCACGCCCACGCACCCACTGAGGCATTCTGCCCATCTCCACCCCCCTCAAAGTGTCTGGAGAGCACCTTGCAGTGGAAACCCAAGGTGCCATGTGGACAAATGCAGCTGAGAGGGGAGGAATTTATTTTAAAGTGGATGAGAACTGTGTGGTCGCCTTACTACTTACGTTTTCATTAATTTTTGGGAGCTCTATGTACTGTACAGCAGTGTTTCCCAACAATTTTTGGTTGTGACCCTAAATACAGCCAACTGGACTAGCGACCAACTCCCCCTCACCTCCATTCCCATTCCTCCAACCCTCCCTCACCTCCATTCCCATTCCTCCAGCCACCTGTTGTTTATTACTACTTTTTTTAAGACCCTCCAGCAGCCCTCAGAAAAACCCTCCTGATCCTCATTTGGGACATGACCATGGGGTTGGGAACCACTGCTGTAAGGTGTTGAAAGGAAAAAAAAAAAAAAAAAAAAAAAAAGTTTCATTACAAGCAAAGACAATTGGCTTCGTGATGTTTTTTGTTGGTTTGTTCGTGCAAGGTGTCAAAGGTGTGGGAAAGTGAGACAATTGAGGTAGCTGAGGGAACACAAACGTGACGTAAGGGTTCAATATAGGTGTACAGTATCAATCTACTTCTAGAAAAGCTTTAAAGCATATGGTAAGGACTATTACAATATGAGAAAGTAAACTACTGAAGCTTAATGGAGCCCAGGATGTGGCGAGACAATTATCTTAAGAGAAGAAGAAGAAGAAGAAGAAGAAGAAGAAGAAGAAGAAGAAGAAAAAAAAAAGTGAGCTAAGCTAACCAAGCCATTACTACGAATCTCATTCTTTCCCATAAACATATGCACTCACCGAGAGCCTGAGGATGTACTAAGGCACCTTCCACCATTGAGGCAGGTATTGGGGGTGCAGAAGCTGGCCCGGGGAGACATAATGGTGTTCATGCAGCCACAGGGGCTTCGTACTACCACCCGCGGCCCCACTACCGCCGAGGAGCTGGCATCCACCACACTGAAGTCGTCGGCAAGGCCCACCCAACAGCCGCCCACACACCTCTCCTCCGCCACATTGTCTGGCGTGGTAGTGTTGCCTCCGTGACATGTGACCACACCCACGTCCTGAATGCTGACTCCAAGTGTTGCACTTAGCTGTAGAGGTTAATGGTAGTCTCACACAGGCTATCAACATATTTTGAATAATTATTACAAAGCACAAATATCGATGACTGCTAGCTTTGATGAAGTGCGAGGAAGTTTATTTTCCTTTATTAATTATGATGACATATCTAAGATCACTGCGTAAAAGTTCTGCATACCTGGGAAGCATTTTGCAGGGGAATAGAAGGAGGTAGCAAGGGACATAAAAAAAAAAAAAGTTGATTATCTAATAAATTCCACTTACTTCGTCTTTGTGGTAAAGCATAAGATAATCAAAGTTTGCGATTCCCACAGCGGAGAGCCAGACACGCGTAGCAGGAGTCCTTCCCTCCAAAGGCTGCAGGGAAAGAACTTGTACTGCTGCACCACTCCCACCTGCCCATGCCTGCACAGCTCCCACCAGATGACTCAGTACTGACATTCCACCCTGAACAACAATAAACAAGACACTCTTTAAAGTAATGGTGTTGTGTTTGGAGGAGTGTGGTGGGAAGCAAAGGTCTCATAAGATTCCTCTGCCACCATAACATGTAGCTAACAGCTCAAGAGCCTATGGCTAAGTGAAGTACACATGAGGTAGAACTAAAAGATGAAAGCAAGTTGATACATACAGAAACAAAATAAAATCAGTACAAAACTGATATACTGCACTTAATATCCAATAACACATTTTAGTGAGCCAAGATAAGCAATACATATAAGATCTCCTGTATAATCCATTTTGCATGTGTGTGGCCTACCTCAGAGTGAGGTCTCACTAAGCCCTGGCTGTGTGAGGCCAGTGTGAGGGGTGTGGCGTGTCTGACCTCGTCTGGGGTGAGGCGCTTAACCAGGACAGTCACATTGGCCTCCACATTGCTCTGTCCCTGATCACTGTCACTCACTATGAATCCGAGTTCGTACCTGTTATCACAAACAAAATCATTGAGATAAAAGAGGATCATGCATGTGAGATAAACTTGAAGCATGATTTTCATGTGATAATGCTCAAGTGTGTATTAAAAATTGCGTATAAATAAAAGTTTTTGAAATTGATTGATTGCATCCTTACCTGCCGTCAGGGGTGGAGGGAGCCATGGACAAGTGACCGCTGGAGCTGTCAAGGAAAAAGCCCACCTGAGGGTCTCTCCAGGTGAAGGTCTTAGCTCTGGCGTCCCAGTCATCCGGGTCCTGCACGTACACCCGGCCCAGGGGGACTGCTGCCCCCTGCCGCTGAGAAGCAAAGTCACTCAGGGTGATGAACGTTTATTGTTTAATTGTGACTGTTAGTGAAGAAATCCTATTAATGGATGACCTAAGGAGTGATGGCAATGGCATACTAAAAAAATAAATGTGATGATTCAGGACCTGCAGGGTGTTTAGGGTGCCTGACCTGCAGGGTGTGTGTAGGAGTAGGGCCTGACCTGCAGGGTGTGTGTAGGAGTAGGGCCTGACCTGCAGGGTGTGTAGGAGTAGGGCCTGACCTGCAGGGTGTGTGTAGGAGTAGGGCCTGACCTGCAGGGTGTGTGTAGGAGTAGGGCCTGACCTGCAGGGTGTGTGTAGGAGTAGGGCCTGACCTGCAGGGTGTGTGTAGGAGTAGGGCCTGACCTGCAGGGTGTGTGTAGGAGTAGGGCCTGACCTGCAGGGTGTGTGTAGGAGTAGGGCCTGACCTGCAGGGTGTGTGTAGGAGAAGGGCCTGACCTGCAGGGTGTGTACGGTGACGGTCTTGGCGGCGGGCGCCATGGGGTTGTCGTTGAGGTCGGCCACGTGGAGGGTGAGGGTGACGGTGGCGGTGAGGGACGGCCAGCCTGCGTCGCCCACCACCAGGGGCACCAGCAGGACGGGACGCTCCTCTCGGTCCAGCGCCGCCCGCGTCCACACCACGCCCACGCCCCGCCCGTCGTCCCCTCCTGCACCACACACGGGGAAAACGTCACCCATGAAGGCAAGTGTTGCTCCCTCCGGAGGTGGAGGTGGAGCTCCACTGAAAAAAGTGCACCCAATGTGTACAGAATGTTCCCGCGACTCACTCCTGTCCAGCGTGACTCTGACGCTGTCGGTGACGTGGGGCGGCGCGCGGGCGTCCAGGGAGATGGTGAAGGGCGGCCCGTGACCTTGCCGCCAGTCGTCGGGATCACCCAGCTTGACCTGCGCCACCAGCTGTGCCTCACTGTTCTCCGTCACCTGTACCTCACGAGGCTCAGCCAGGAACGGCGGGTTGTCGTTCACATCTGTTACGTTTATCTGGTGGAAAGATTATCAACTAATGGAAAACAGATTTACAATGGTATGGAACTGTACTTTTATTTAATGAAGGATGGAGGCAAGTTAGTGGTCGAATATGGCAACATTTTCATTGAAACCATTTTTTTATAATCATAACTAATATCATAATGATGTAACTACTCCCTTTCCTCTTTTCCTAAAAGTCAAACGTTAGTATTCACAGCCTCTGCTACAAACACAGGCCATTGCATAGTGTAAGTGAGGCATTGAGGCTCTAATCAGCTAATAGGAAAAAAGAGGAATATTGTTTTCATAACAAAGTACACACTCACCAATGCAGTAAATACTTAATGTCCACACATCATCTGGGGGCGAACACCTTCAGAATATCTTTAGTAAGCTTTATTAGAGTTTGTGTCAAAATAAGATCAATAAATAGAAGAAAAAATAGAAAAAGCAAAAAAAAAATCACAGCATATTTATATTTTGTATTGGTAAAAAGTTGGTATCTTCAAAATTTATATTTTGAAATACTTATACAGTTATATAAGGAAACCTCTGCAATAAGAAGAACATTGTATTTCACTTACTTCTCAATTCATAAATTATTATCAAGAACACCTCAACATCTAGATAGCTAGTTTGTTACTGAGAAAAAATACTACTCCAGCTTTCAATTCATAATGTGTAAATGTATAAGAAATCAAATATAAAGGTTACCAAATCTGTACAGCTCGGCAATCAACTCCCGGTGAATAAACAAATCAATTCTGAATAAAGTCTGTACTCACAGTAAGAGTGCTGGTGGCGGTCCTGGCCGGTGCACCGTCATCGACTGCCCATAAAAGAACACTATGTGTATCTGTGACCTCTCGGTCCAGCCCACCCACCAGACGCACCGCCCCAGTCTCATCCACATCAAATTGGTGACTCGGGTCACTGTTGGGATCCACTTGATATAGAACGCGACTCTCTCCACCCTGAAGGAGGGACAGAGAAGCCAGATTCCTTAATTATCGTCACCAGCTAAATGATTATTATCGGAGAGAGAGAGAGAGAGAGAGAGAGAGAGAGAGAGAGAGAGAGAGAGAGAGAGAGAGAGAGAGAGAGAGAGAGAGATCTACAGAAAAAAATACATAGATGGATTGATAAGTAGATATGTACATAGATCTCCCCTTATATTTCTCCTTGAAATCAACAAATAAATAAATATACTACACACGCACACACACACACACATATATGTATGTATATATATATATATATATATATATATATATATATATAATATATATATATATAATATATATATATATATATATATATACATATATATATATATATATGTATATATATATATATATATATATATATATATATATATATATATATATATATATATATATATATATATAGATATAAACTAATTATAATCAGAGTGACACGCACTATGTCTTTCCTCCTCCAAAAGCAGAATCTTAGTCCAACTTCCAATTGAACTAATAAGACTCACAGCGTCCAGATCAAGGGCGGTGAAGGAGGCGAGGTGGGAGCCTCGTGGGGTGTCCTCAGGCAGTGTGAGGCGGATGATTTCCTTGCTGAACACAGGGTCATTGTCATTCTCATCCACCAGACGCAGCCTCACCCAGGTCTCTGCCACGTGTTCCTTCCGCTTCCACCCAGCCTCACCCTGTGGGTCGATAGATGATGTGATTGGTATAATTACAGTGTTCCCTCCAATTTTGCGGTAAATTAGTCGACATTGCAGGCCGCAAAATTCCAACCTTATGGTGATTTTAGTCATATTTTTGCCCTTGTTTGTACACAAATACATGTAATTAAACATCCTACAATAAAGAAAAATACAGAAAAACAAACATTATCATTATCCATAAGAAAATGAATTTAAATGGCCATTTCACTGTACCGCAAAATTGGAATATCACAAAATTGGAGGGAGCACTATACATTCAAATTTTACAACCTTTATTTTTTTTCTATATAACGAGTTGTTAATGAGTTCGGATTAGACAGTTATTCTTTTTTTTATACTGATAACAGAAATATGAACCTTATCATCTTTCTTGTTGAGAGGTGTGTCTCTTGTGATATTAGTTTCTTCTAACATGTTTTGAACCACTTCAGTTATTGTATTTAATGTCTGGATGAAAAACAAAGAAAGAATGAAAATGTATGCATCACAGCATACATGTGGTAAAAAGATAAGTCTCACACCGACAACTGTCTATGCATTCCTTGATTAGTTCATGATATGTGGCAAGAAATTGTATATGAAAAAATTTAAGAAAGATGTGAGAAAATTCAACTCTCCTGACAGGACGATAAACCAGTGGAATAAATCACCGGAAGTAATGTGTGCTAAAATTATGCAATTTTAAAGAAAAATATGACTAAATAGTATATAAACACGGGAAACAACGAGCTTTGACTCAATTCTGTAAAAATACAGTTACGAAAACATACACTCACCATGTCTGTGACTTGCACCTTGAAACTGAAGCCTTGACGGTGATCAGGATCTTCATAGTCCAGTGGTTCCATTAACCTGAGGTTTCCACCTGGCAGTGATCCAGACACACCCTTCACCTTGAACATTTGCCAACCTCGCCCACTGTCCGGCACAACCTACAGGAACACAGCATAAGACAGTTACACTTCACAGTCATGTGCGAGATCATAATGATGTTTTTTACATTAAAATGGCTAGCTGTGCAAAATTATGCTTTGTTTGGAGGTGCACTTTGTGGATACTTTGAAGTGCTGTACATGTGAAAAGTTTCTTAACAAAAACAATTTACCTAAGTTTGACTGATGAAGAGCAGACAGATATGGAATGAAAGATAAAGATTTGTTGTAAATGAGAGTGCTGGGAGGGTGAAACTGACCCTGTATGCGAAGTCATTGGTGACGTCTTGGTCCACGACGGTGAGGGTGGCCAGCACGTTGTCGGGGTCAAGACTCTCAGACACGTCCAGCGTCCACTCGGGCCGCGAGAACCTGGGAGGCACGTCGTTCACGTCGTCCACGTCCACCACTACCGTTCCCGTGCCTGGGGGAGCCGAGCAGCCCAGCGTGAAGGGATGAACACCGAGGTTCACGACACAAAAACACCGACAGCAGGTCGTCTCTCCCACGACCTGCCTCGTGACTCACCTTTTAAGCCTCCGCCGTCAGTCGCCACCACCTGGATGACGTACCGCTGGGTCTTCTCTCGGTCGAGGCAGCAGAGCGCCGTGCTGATGACGCCAAGCTCACTGTCGATCGTGAAGATGGCGCGGCCACTCGACTCGTCGATCGCATTCTTCTCGAGCGAGAACGTCACTTTGGCGTTGTCTCCCTCCTGAGGGTCGTCGTAGTCCGTGGCTGCAACACGTGTCACCGACGATCCTGCAGCATGTCACATAAAGAACGTAATTATGGTTATTATAAGAAAAAAAAGCGCCACACTAAAGCTGACAATAACCTATGAAACTAGCTTTACATTGCTTTCATTGTTCTTTGAGTCACAAGGCATACATAGTTGAGAGTTACCAAGTGGTGTGTCCTCGGAGACAGATACAGTGGTGGTGCGGGAGGGGAAGAAGGGCGCATTGTCGTTGGCGTCCTTGAGATTAACACGAACATCAGCATGTGCCTCAAGCTCCCCGTCCGTGGCCGTCACACGCAGGTGCCACTGAGCCCGGCCGTGGGGTGGGTCGCGGTCAAGAGGCTGAAGGGGAGAGATAGGTGCTAAATAAGTTGTTTCAAACATTTTTCTTCAGTGTTACTAAAATAGATATGCACTTGATGGGTGGTATTTGTGTCTGGAGCCTGACATTTTTTTTTCTTTTCGTCAAAGCAGTGATAAGAAAACGTGAAGTGAGGATGAGTTG
>JAPQNM010000046.1:11791336-11868836 GCA_029783475.1 Metacarcinus magister
TCTAATAGCTATCGAGAAAATTAAAAGGAAAGTCATGTTTTTATATAAATATAAAGTTTAATTTTGCTGCGTAATTATTAGTCATAGAACAAATATTCATAAATCCAGTTTTACAGTTTAATTAGGTCTATCAGATGCTGCAATGATATCTCCAATATATCTAATAGCTTTCGAGAAAATGAGGAGGAAAGTCATGTTTTTAAATAAAAATTAAGATTCATTTTACCGCGTAATTATTAGTCATAGAACAAATATTCATAATATCAGTTGTACAGTTTAATTAGGTCTATCAGATGCTGCAATTATATTTCCAATATCTCTAATAGCTTTCAAGAAAATGACGAGGAAAGTCATGTTATTATATAAAAATACGGTTTTATTTTACTGCGTAATTATTAGTCATAGAACAAATATTCATAATATCAGTTGTACAGTTGAATTAGGTGTATCAGATGATGCAATGATATTTCCAATATCTCTAATAGCTTTCGAGAAAACGAGGAAGAAAGTAATTTAAAAAAAAGTAAAATTCAGTATTTATTAGTACTAGTGAAAATATTCATAATGACAGTAGTAGATTTTAATTTGGTCTATCAGATGCTGCAATGATATTTCCAATATCTCTAATAGCTTTCGAGAAAATGAGGAGGAAAATCATGTTTTTATATAAATATTAAGTTTCATTTTACTGCGTAATTATTAGTCATAGAAAAAATATTCATAATGAGAGTTGTACAGTTTAATTAGGTATATCAGATGCTGCAATGATATTTCCAATATCTCTAATAGCTTTCGGAAAAATGAGGAGGAAAGTCATGTTTTTATATAAATATTAAGTTTCATTTTACTGCATAATTATTAGTCATAGAACAAATATTCATAATTTCAGTTCTACAGTTTAATTAGGTCTATCAGATGCTGCAATGATATTTCCAATATCTCTAATAGATTTCGAGAAAATGAGGAGGAAATTCATTTTTTATATAAATATTAAGTTTCATTTTACTGCGTAATTATTAGTCATGGAACAAATATTAATAATGACAGTTGTACAGTTTAATTAGGTGTATCAGATGCTGCAATGATATTTCATATATCTCTAATAGCTTTCGAGAAAATGAGGAGAAAAGTTATGTTTTTATATAAATATTAAGTTTCATTTTACTGAGTAATTATTAGTCATAGAACAAATATTCATAATGACAGTTATACAGTTTAATTAGGTGTATCAGATGCTGTAATGATATTTCCAATATCTCTAATAGCTTTCGAGAAAATGAGGAGGAGTCATGCTTTTAAATAAATATTAAGTTTAATTTTACTGCGTAATTATTAGTCATAGAACAAATATTCATAATATCAGTTGTACAGTTTAATTAGGTCTATCAGATGCTGCAATGATATTTCCAATATCTCTAATAGCTTTCGGGAAAATGAAGAGGAAAGTCCCGTTTTTATATAAATATTAAGTTTCATTTTACTGCCTAATTATTAGTCATAGAACAAATATTCATAATTTCAGTTCTACAGTTTAATTAGGTCTATCAGATGCTGCAATGATATTTCATATATCTCTAATAGATTTCGAGAAAATGAGGAGGAAATTCGTTTTCATATAAATATTAAGTTTCATTTTACTGCGTAATTATTAGTCATAGAACAAATATTAATAATGAGAGTTGTACAGTTTAATTAGGTGTATCAGATGCTGCAATGATATTTCCAATATCTCTAATAGCTTTCGAGGAAATGAGGAGAAAAGTTATGTTTATATAAAAATATTAAGTTTCATTTTACTGAGTTATTATTAGTCATAGAACAAATATTCATAATGACAGTTGTACAGTTTAATTAGGTGTATCAGATGCTGTAATGATATTTTCAATATCTCTAATAGCTATCGAGAAAATTAAAAGGAAAGTCATGTTTTTATATAAATATAAAGTTTAATTTTGCTGCGTAATTATTAGTCATAGAACAAATATTCATAAATCCAGTTTTACAGTTTAATTAGGTCTATCAGATGCTGCAATGATATCTCCAATATATCTAATAGCTTTCGAGAAAATGAGGAGGAAAGTCATGTTTTTAAATAAAAATTAAGATTCATTTTACCGCGTAATTATTAATCATAGAACAAATATTCATAATATCAGTTGTACAGTTTAATTAGGTCTATCAGATGCTGCAATTATATTTCCAATATCTCTAATAGCTTTCAAGAAAATGACGAGGAAAGTCATGTTATTATATAAAAATACGGTTTTATTTTACTGCGTAATTATTAGTCATAGAACAAATATTCATAATATCAGTTGTACAGTTGAATTAGGTGTATCAGATGATGCAATGATATTTCCAATATCTCTAATAGCTTTCGAGAAAACGAGGAAGAAAGTAATTTAAAAAAAAGTAAAATTCAGTATTTATTAGTACTAGTGAAAATATTCATAATGACAGTAGTAGATTTTAATTTGGTCTATCAGATGCTGCAATGATATTTCCAATATCTCTAATAGCTTTCGAGAAAATGAGGAGGAAAATCATGTTTTTATATAAATATTAAGTTTCATTTTACTGCGTAATTATTAGTCATAGAAAAAATATTCATAATGAGAGTTGTACAGTTTAATTAGGTATATCAGATGCTGCAATGATATTTCCAATATCTCTAATAGCTTTCGGAAAAATGAGGAGGAAAGTCATGTTTTTATATAAATATTAAGTTTCATTTTACTGCGTAATTATTAGTCATAGAACAAATATTCATAATTTCAGTTCTACAGTTTAATTAGGTCTATCAGATGCTGCAATGATATTTCCAATATCTCTAATAGATTTCGAGAAAATGAGGAGGAAATTCATGTTTTTCTATAAATATTAAGTTTCATTTTACTGCGTAATTATTAGTCATAGAACAAATATTAATAATGACAGTTGTACAGTTTAATTAGGTGTATCAGATGCTGTAATGATATTTCATATATCTCTAATAGCTTTCGAGGAAATGAGGAGAAAAGTTATCTTTATATAAAAATATTAAGTTTCATTTTACTGAGTAATTATTAGTCATAGAACAAATATTCATAATGACAGTTATACAGTTTAATTAGGTGTATCAGATGCTGTAATGATATTTCCAATATCTCTAATAGCTTTCGAGAAAATGAGGAGGAAAGTCATGTTTTTAAATAAATATTAAGTTTAATTTTACTGCGTAATTATTAGTCATAGAACAAATATTCATAATATCAGTTGTACAGTTTAATTAGGTCTATCAGATGCTGCAATGATATTTCCAATATCTCTAATAGCTTTCGGGAAAATGAAGAGGAAAGTCCTGTTTTTATATAAATATTAAGTTTCATTTTACTGCCTAATTATTAGTCATAGAACAAATATTCATAATTTCAGTTCTACAGTTTAATTAGGTCTATCAGATGCTGCAATGATATTTCCAATATCTCTAATAGATTTCGAGAAAATGAGGAGGAAATTCGTTTTCATATAAATATTAAGTTTCATTTTACTGCGTAATTATTAGTCATAGAACAAATATTAATAATGAGAGTTGTACAGTTTAATTAGGTGTATCAGATGCTGCAATGATATTTCCAATATCTCTAATAGCTTTCGAGGAAATGAGGAGAAAAGTTATGTTTATATAAAAATATTAAGTTTCATTTTACTGAGTTATTATTAGTCATAGAACAAATATTCATAATGACAGTTGTACAGTTTAATTAGGTGTATCAGATGCTGTAATGATATTTTCAATATCTCTAATAGCTATCGAGAAAATTAAAAGGAAAATCATGTTTTTATATAAATATAAAGTTTAATTTCTCTGCGTAATTATTAGTCATAGAACAAATATTCATAAATCCAGTTTTACAGTTTAATTAGGTCTATCAGATGCTGCAATGATATCTCCAATATCTCTAATAGCTTTCGAGAAAATGAGGAGGAAAGTCATGTTTTTAAATAAAAATTAAGATTCATTTTACCGCGTAATTATTAATCATAGAACAAATATTCATAATATCAGTTGTACAGTTTAATTAGGTCTATCAGATGCTGCAATTATATTTCCAATATCTCTAATAGCTTTCAAGAAAATGACGAGGAAAGTCATGTTATTATATAAAAATACGGTTTTATTTTACTGCGTAATTATTAGTCATAGAACAAATATTCATAATATCAGTTGTACAGTTGAATTAGGTGTATCAGATGATGCAATGATATTTCCAATATCTCTAATAGCTTTCGAGAAAACGAGGAAGAAAGTAATTTTAAAAAAAGTAAAATTCAGTATTTATTAGTACTAGTGAAAATATTCATAATGACAGTAGTAGATTTTAATTTGGTCTATCAGATGCTGCAATGATATTTCCAATATCTCTAATAGCTTTCGAGAAAATGAGGAGGAAAATCATGTTTTTATATAAATATTAAGTTTCATTTTACTGCGTAATTATTAGTCATAGAAAAAATATTCATAATGAGAGTTGTACAGTTTAATTAGGTATATCAGATGCTGCAATGATATTTCCAATATCTCTAATAGCTTTCGGAAAAATGAGGAGGAAAGTCATGTTTTTATATAAATATTAAGTTTAATTTTACTGCGTAATTATTAGTCATAGAACAAATATTCATAATTTCAGTTCTACAGTTTAATTAGGTCTATCAGATGCTGCAATGATATTTCCAATATCTCTAATAGATTTCGAGAAAATGAGGAGGAAATTCATTTTATATATATATATTAAGTTTAATTTTACTGCGTAATTATTAGTTATAGAACAAATATTAATAATGACAGTTGTGCAGTTTAATTAGGTGTATCAGATGCTGCAATGATATTTCATATATCTCTAATAGCTTTCGAGAAAATGAGGAGAAAAGTTATGTTTTTATATAAATATTAAGTTTCATTTTACTGCGTAATTATTAGTCATAGAACAAATATTCATAATGACAGTTGTACAGTTTAATCAGGTGTATTAGATGCTGCAATGATATTTCCAATATCTCTAATAGCTTTCGAGAAAATGAGTAGGAAAGTTATGTTTTTATATAAATATTAAGTTTCATTTTACTGCGTAATTATTAGCCATAGAACAAATATTCATAATATCAGTTGTAGAGTTTAATTAGGTGTATCAGATGCTGCAATGATATTTCCAACATCTCTAATAGCTTTCGAGAAAATGAGGAGGAAAGTCATGTTTTTAAATAAATATTAAGTTTAATTTTATTGCGTAATTATTAGTCATAGAACAAATATTCATAATATCAGTTTTACAATTTAATTAGGTGTATCAGATGCTGTAATGATATTTCCAATATCTCTAATAGCTTTCGGGAAAATGAGGAGGAAAGTCATGTTTATATATAAATATAAAGTTTCATTTTACTGCATAATTATTAGTCATAGAACAAATATTCATAATGACAGTTGTAGAGTTTAATTAGGTGTATCAGATGCTGCAATGATATTTCCAATATCTCTAATAGCTTTCGGGAAAATGAGGAGGAAAGTCATGTTTTTATATAAATATTAAGTTTAATTTTTCTGCGTAATTATCAGTCATAAAACAAATATTCATAATGACAGTTGTACAGTTTAATTAGATGTATCAGATGCCTCAATGATATTTCCAATATCTCTAATAGCTCCCGGGAAAATGAGGAGGAAAGTCATATTTTTATATAAATATTAAGTTTCATTTTACTGCGTAATTATTAGTCATAAAACAAATATTCAAAATGACAGTTGTATAGTTTAATTAGGTGTATCAGATGCTGCAATGATATTTCCAATATCTTTAATAGCTTTCGGGAAAATGAGGAGGAAATTCATGTTTTTAAATAAATATTAAGTTTCATTTTACTGCGTAATTATTAGTCATAGAACAAATATTCATAATGACAGTTGTACAGTTTAATTAGGTATATCAGATGCTGCATTGATATTTCCAATATTTCTAATAGCTTTCGAGAAAATGAGGAGGAAAGTCATGTTTTTATATAAATATAAAGTTTAATTTTACTGCGTAATTATTAGTCATAGAACAAATATTCATAATGACAGTTGTACAATTTAATTAGGTGTATCAGATGCTGCAATGATATTTCCAATATCTCTAATAGCTTTCGAGAAAATGAGGAGGAATTTCATGTGTTTATATAAATATATTGTTTCATATTACTGCGTAATTATTAGTCATAGAAAAAATATTCATAATGTCAAATTTATAGTTTAATTAGGTCTATCAGATGCTGCAGTGATATTTCCAATATCTCTAATAGCTTTCGAGAAAATGAGGAGGAAAATCATGTTTTTATATAAATATTAAGTTTCATTTTACTGTGTAATTATTAGTCATAGAACAAATATTCATAATGAGAGTTGTACAGTTTAATTAGGTGTATCAGAACCATCAATGATATTTCCAATATCTCTAATAGCTTTCGAGAAAATGAGGAGGAAAGTCATGTTTTTATATAAATATTAAGTTTCATTTTACTGCGTAATTATTAGCCATAGAACAAATATTCATAATATCAGTTGTACAGTTTAATTAGGTGTATCAGATGCTGCAATGATATTTCCAATATTTCTAATAGCTTTCAAGAAAATGAGGAGGAAAGTCATGTTTTTAAATAAATATTAAGTTTAATTTTACTGCGTAATTATTAGTCATAGAACAAATATTCATAATATCAGTTGTACAGTTTAATTAGGTGTATCAGATACTGCAATGATATTTCCAATATCTCTAATAGCTTTCGGGAAAATGAGGAGGAATGTCATGTTTATATATAAATATTAAGTTTCATTTTACTGCGTAATTATTAGTCATAAAACAAATATTCATAATGGCAGTTGTACAGTTTAGTTAGGTGTATCAGATGATGCAATGATATTTCCAATATTTCCAATATTTTTAATATACAATATTTAATGTTAGCTAGAAGAGCCCGTCGCTGACGGGCGACAGAGCGACTGCTATATATTGCTGCTTGCGGTGTTGCCAAACCGCAGTTATCGTACCGTAAAATTATCTATTGAATATCACATAAATACTCATAAGAACGGTAATTCTGATACATAAGACAATAGAAATTTGTAAATAATGATAAAAGTTGTTACACTGGCCTATACTTATTGTCATCATACGTTTGGTATATGCATGGGAATGATATAAAGATCTTGGCACAGACGTCGTGCCGCAAACACAGGAGAGGGAGACGCTGCTGGCACATACGGTGTGCCGCAGGAACTGAATGGATTAAGCTCCGGATGTTTTCCCAAAAGCCCCGGATCTGAGAGGTGAAGAATAAAATGAAGGTAGAGAATATGAAGGATTTTGTGCTTTTTACATGATAAATCTCACTACCTTCTTTGTTTTCTTTTTTCTTTCAGTGGATAAGGGGCCTGGATGCGACAGTGACAACCAGTCACCTGACGGTACCTTAACACCCCCACCCTGGCTGAGCTAAGCCCCGGATCTCATCCAGTTCTAGATCCGTCTCTGAGTTACATTAACCATCAGATGGTTGAGTGACGAAAGACAAAACATACACAAATAATATCATTTATCTTTGACTCATGAGGTGAGATAAGGAAAATAAATACGTAGTGAGCTATTTCACTGTAATTGGTGACACTTTCTGGTCAGCGGCAAAACCACACGTTGAGTCCTTACCTTAAGTATGACCTTGGGCAAGTGTCTGTTGTCCTCCTCGGTGATCTGGGTCTCGTGTAAGGCCCTGAGGAACACCGGCGCGTGGTCGTTCTGGTCATCCACATTCACCACGACACGCGCTACGCTTCTCGCCTCCCCAACAAGCGCCTCCACCACTAGTTCGTGCTGATGGAGGAGATGGGAAGTTGGTGTTTAACTTTCGCGGAATCACTTGGTTGTGACAGGAAGGAGCAAAGTTGAAAATAATTGCAACCATGTGACATTGGCGACCCTTACACAAAGGCGTGAATTTGACACTAGCGTGTAGATTAGAGTAGGAAAGTCCGGCTATTGTTTGTGTATCTGCAGGACACAGCTTGGTAGCAGTAGAGGATGGGTGCCTCTCTATTGGATCAATACTGCAAGTGTCCTGATACTGGATGCAGTAAGGCTGGTATGGTGATGGGTTACACCTTAGTCACGTCTAGATTCAACCCAACACTTGTTAGTTGCGGCCATGAAGACATGTAACACATTCATCGCATCCACAAACCACCTCAACGACCATCACTACGGTGAAGAAGGAAATCAATGCAAGCGGGTGAAGGTTTGTATGTCCAAGTACTATTTCAACTTCGTTACGCCAGAGTTACTGTCGCATAATCTCTTCGATAGCCCCACACTGCCCGTCCCGATCGACGGAACGTAATGGAAAAGAGAAGTCTGCTATAAGCACGTCCTCTCGACGCCTGTAACAGGAACATTACCTGGAAGGTACACACGTGGACAAAGGCTGCCTTTGCTTCTGCTTTTCAGTCGTATCGAGTTCCACTGAAGACCAATCACTTTTTATTTCCAATCCATTTAACGTGTCGGCTGAAAATGAACACTCAAGTGATGGTAATACACTGCCTCACATCACGAAAAACTAAATTAAACTAACTTGATATGTAATTATGTACGTACTATGAACCTGGATACAAATACATCTAAAAGGAGTTTTTATAAAGATTATTACTTGTGTGAAAATACTAAATATTAATATCATTGAAATATCATGTAGAAATTTTCACGCAAATTTCGTTTTTAGGTGGTCGGGCGAGGCTCACCTGTTCCTGAAGCTCGTAGTCAAGGGGCCGCAGGAGTGAGAGGCTGCCTGAGGATGGGTCCAGATGGAACAAGTTGTCCTCGTTACCTTGACTAATCCGATATCGTACTGTCTCGCCTGATGGAAAGGGAACCATTTTGTAGATTGATTTATAATTGTGTTAGATTCCGTGATCTTCGCAGAAAGAAAACTAGTGCTGCGAAGAAACAAGAAATAACAAAAATTTAACCAAAACTCTAACAAATAATGAGAGGATGCAGTTATCAGAGGAACCACAAATTCAAGATGTTAACTGTGATCTCATCACGACAGCAAAGCAAGAAATGTGTTAGAAGTGTTCCATAAAACAAAAATCATCATCTTCAGCCTAAAATTGCATAGTGAAAAAGTGATGGCAGGAGACCTCCTTGTCACCTTGGCAAGGGTTCTGTTTGTTGCCTCACCCTGGCAGTGACCTTACCTGTGGCCCGCACCCTGGCAGACAGCCGCAGCAGGTGGTCTGCGCGGGTGTTCTCAGGAACCGTCACCTCATACTCTGGCTGCTCGAACTCCACCGGGTCACTGCCCACCAGCTTGGTCACTGGAAGGAAGGAAAACAATCTTTACTATATCACATCAGTCGCGTACATTTTGCACCTCCACATTAACCGTCGCTTCCTCTTTATGTAACAAGTGTCGTTCATTCTACACTACCATTTCATATACACGAGAGGTTTAATATGACCAGAATTCCAAACAGCTGTTATTTATTGCAGTTAGTACCGAGGGCCAGTTTTCCCTCGCCAGGTGAGAGGCAACAGTTTTAGAAGTTTGTGGTGAAGCTCAAGATTCTCACTAATGACCGAATCCGTCCGTCCACCCGCGGACATTAAGAGAAAAAAGAACAAAACAAAACATTTCTTCTCATTAGTTACAGAGAGAGAGAGAGAGAGAGAGAGAGAGAGAGAGAGAGAGAGAGAGAGAGAGAGAGAGAGAGAGAGAGAGAGAGAGAGAGAGAGAGAGAGAGAGAGAGAGAGAGAGAGAGAGAGAGAGAGAGAGAGAGAGAGAGAGAGAGAGAGAGAGAGAGAGAGAGAGAGAGAGAGAGAGAGAGAGAGAGAGAGAGAGAGAGAGAGGAGAGAGAGAGAGAGAGAGAGAGAGAGAGAGAGAGAGAGAGAGAGAGAGAGAGAGAGGAGAGAGAGAGAGAGAGAGAGAGAGAGAGAGAGAGAGAGAGAGAGAGAGAGAGAGAGAGAGAGAGAGAGAGAGAGAGAGAGAGAGAGAGAGAGAGAGAGAGAGAGAGAGAGAGAGAGAGAGAGGAGAGAGAGAGAGAGAGAGAGAGAGAGAGAGGAGAGAGAGAGAGAGAGAGAGAGAGAGAGAGAGAGAGAGAGAGCCCATTCATTCAAACACTGCACCATTAAGCTGTCATTTTACCTCACTCATTAAAATACTTCAGAATAAATAACTGGTAGTACTGATGAGGGACACAGGTGGCGGCGGATTTTACGTCCATCTTATACATCTGCTTAAAACTTGACATGTAAATATGATACTTTTCTCCAATGTTCAAAGCGTCATTAAGAATATTCCCCCAACACAGGTGAGACTCCAACTATTTCTGCTGCGTTCATACTGGGGGAAAAAAAAACAACCACCCTATTTAATTCTTGTGATGTGGTAGAAACTGGGCATGTGATTTATTTCCACCACAAGTAAATTTAAGATAAGATACAGAAAGAAAAAAAAACAGCTCCCTCCTCATTCTGTCTAACCTATTGGACGCACGAGTAGTAATGACAATCAAATCATGTGTCGATAATTTGTCAAACTGATTATTGGTTTTGTTGAATTAATAGTCGAGTGGTTGATAATTAGCCAATTCGGTTGTAAGAAGGTAACAAGAAGCTGTAAAATTCGTAATATGAGGATGACTGTGCATTCCTCATGACAAACCCCTTTAAGACAGGCTAAATGTGCTGGTAATAACCTCAATAGTTTTGCATTTGCTTTGAGTAGAGGCACCGGAGAGGTAGTAAAACTGTGCATGTGTATCTTCCTGAATGGAGTCAAGTCTTTAATTTCCGGCGGCAGCTGTGACGTTGAACTAATCCCATCGTGTTATTGTAGTGTAACCAGCCACTGCTACACTGTCCAACGTTGTTGTTTAGCCTTGCCATAAATTCTCGTCAGTAGATGGGTAGCAGTGGACAAAGACCTTCATTTCTTTCCGTCATTATTTTGAAACTGTAGATAATGTGGCTTATGAGATCTGCTTCATTACTATCACTCGAGTTATGCATAAAAAAAGGAAGAAAGATATAAATAAAGAGAGAGAGAGAGAGAGAGAGAGAGAGAGAGAGAGAGAGAGAGAGAGAGAGAGAGAGAGAGAGAGAGAGAGAGAGAGAGAGAGAGAGAGAGAGAGAGAGAGAGAGAGAGAGAGAGAGAGAGAGAGAGAGAGAGAGAGAGAGAGAGAGAGAGAGAGAGAGAGAGCCTAATTTTTTTTCACAATCTGCTAACGAAGACAGGAGGAAAGTTTTTCGTTCAACAATTACAGAGTGCAGGTGAGGTGAGGAAACAGCTAAACAAAGGAGGAACAGGGTACACAAGTGAGTAAAAAAAACAAAAACAAAAACACACACACACACACACACACACACACACACACACACACACACACACACACACACAAGACACAAGGAAACATAATACTTGGAATCATTAAACTTCTGATCCAACACTGGTTAAAGAGATCTACGTTTATAAGACTGACGGCTGATATTTTGAGCAGAGTATTAAGAGCAATTCATTGATAAAATAGAGAATACAATTTTGAAGAACATCCGAATATGTCTAAAGTGAAAGTACAAAAATGCGATGCGTTAATGATACTATGTTTATCGTGAAATATCAAACGCTTGAGTGGCCTTCCTCCTTCTCTTACCTAATATAAAATAATAGTAACACAGCAACCTTACGATCTCTAGTTGATGAAGATTCTGTTTCTTCACAACCTTTCTGTGTGTGTGGGTGTGGATATCTGTGTCTGGTGTGTGTGTGTGTGTGTGTGTGTGTGTGTGTGTGTGTGTGTGTGTGTGTGTGTGTGTGTGTGTGTGTGTGTGTGTGTGTGTGTGTGTGTGTGTGTAACTTTGTGCGAAAAAGAATTCCTGTTCCTCCCCTTAGCTAGCCACCTTTAGTTTATTTTTATTCCAGAACAAAACAGATTTTCTTCTCTGTATAAAGAAGGTTTTCGTTGAATTGCAGAGTCAAGTCATCTGAGAACAATGCCAACAGGACAAAACAACCGGGATGGATTGTAGGGTCTCTGCAGCTTGTCTGGATCCAGTTTTATATAATCCTACGTCAAACTTTAAAGCTGAGAGAACCTTAAACAATAAAACCAGTAAGCCACGATACGCATCATTTAACCATAACTTAAGACAACATTGCTTCCTGGAAAAAAAATAAAATAATGTAAACACGATAAATATGCAATGATACTGGAAAGGAAAACGAAGCTCCAGTGATATGTTGGGAGTAGGAACACTTAGGTAAATGACCTCATCACGTTCGTGGGTGGCATATTTTGGTCTATAATCATCTAGCACGGCGGGTCTTTCATCTTGTAAATGTCCGCCGAGACGCAACGAGGAGGAAGTAAGGAAGCAGGGCCGAGAAGGAGAGGTTGGTAGGGTTAAGGGAGCGGCTAATGGATGGACGTGCGGCTGGAACTACATAAAAGTGAGATTATGGAGTAGGTAGGTAGGTAAGGAGAAGGAGGAGGAGGAGGAGGAGGAAGGGACTTTTAAGA
Source organism: Metacarcinus magister (assembly GCA_029783475.1). NCBI lineage: Eukaryota > Metazoa > Arthropoda > Malacostraca > Decapoda > Cancridae > Metacarcinus > Metacarcinus magister. The sequence continues at coordinate 11,803,923 of JAPQNM010000046.1, forward strand.
GAGAAGCTAGTAGACATTTATCTTTTGTGACCTCCTATCGCGGCCTAATATCCTAGAGGTGCTTAAAAAATCCTTTCCATCGCAGTGGAAAACAATGCTTTACAAATATATTTTCTTTCCTCCCCTAATCTCATTCATTGGATCTTCTCGCCTTATCTCATTAAAATATCAAAGTAAAGATGTCGATGATCAATATTTTAAAGCGTTTAAGTAGATAATTTCACACTAGAAAGATACTGTGGCGTCTATCAGTAAACAGTTAAATTTTTGTTGACTTAGTTGTGAGATAAATGCTTGTTATTGTTATTTCTACCATGATAAAACTCTATTTAAATATTCGGGAAAACACTCTGATATTTCCAAAGTCGACACACAAGTAAACAGGAAACAAGAACGAAAGATATATTGATTTCAAAATTGTTCACCTCTTTTACCAATAATGAACATTTATACATAAGAAAAACATTAAATCCTCGTCTCTTATCGACTTAAAAGTATTATAATCAAGTGGTAAAATATTTCACAGGTGATAGCAGGCGGGAAGGGGCGGATATTTAATTATTGTATTAAAGTTTAGAGAGAGCCTGTATGAGGGAACGGAAGAAAGGTGAAGGAAGAGGCGAGAAGGAAGAGTGAAGGAGAGGTGAAGGAAGGAGGAGGAGGAGGAGAATGAAGGCGGAACATTAAGAAGAAATTAAGTTTTGATGAGGAAGAATATCCACTTATTATTTCCCTATACAATTATCATTATCTAGTGGGTTTCTGCAAAATAGAATACAACTTCTATAGATACGATTAAATAAATATATTGTTATGATATATGAGAAAAAGGCTGTGGTATTCATTGGATTTACAGAACAAATAAAGTAACAGTCATCAAAAAACTCAAACATGTCTTCATATTAAGACTATTATGTTACCAATTACACATGTCTTAAGAAACCCCTTGATGCTCTTACGCTTCTTACAGGAACACAAAAGCTTCTTAAGCCAACTGATGGGTGGCTTACGCTCTCTCTGATTTCCACCGACAGATAAATTACAACCAATTCTTGTGGCAGACAGGGTAGGTATATGCTGCTGAGTATTATAGCGTGCAACAACGGCTATAATACAGTGAGAAAGAGAAACAAAAAGGAGAATTTCGTCAAAACGTTTCAAGACAAAATATTTCCAACTAAAACCTGCACTAGGTCAGGCAATCAGACGCGACGTTCCCAGGACAATATTGTCGACTATGTTCTCCCAACGATTTCTCCAGTGCAATGTTATCCCCGAGGGGAGACTGAAGTTCCTCGTCTTCTGGTACAACTGCTCCAATATGGGTTGTGGAATGAAAGGCAAAAGGAGGAAAAAGGAGGAGACACGAGCCTCGTTCATGCACGGGGAAGGGAAGTGTTGCGGGAAAGAGAGAAAGAGAGAAAAAATAGGAGAAAGTTGAGATATGAAATAGACGAAGTCACAAAGAAGGGAACGGAATGAGGAAGGGAAGGAAGGGAGGAAACTGTGTGCTGGGTAAGGGAGAAGGAAAAGTTGGGATTAACTCAAAGAAAATGTAAAGGAAGAACCAAGGAGCAGGAAGATGGTTTGCAAGATGGTCCTCACAGCCTCACGTCCTGTGCCTCCCACTCACAACTTCTCATCTTCAAGAGCTGCTATTTCTTATTCCATAGTAACTCATCCCCGCCAAGTCTCCTTGCATATGATAAGACCGACTGTTTTACTCCCAGCATAGAAATACACATGCAAAAGGAAGGAAGAAGAAAAGAAAAGAAAAAATAATCCTGAGTTTACAATGTGAAAAATAAACTTAATTCATGAAGCTTATAATTCATCTTCATAAAGAGAGAGAGAGAGAGAGAGAGAGAGAGAGAGAGAGAGAGAGAGAGAGAGAGAGAGAGAGAGAGAGAGAGAGAGAGAGAGAGAGAGAGAGAGAGAGAGAGAGAGAGAGAGAGAGAGAGAGAGAGAGAGAGAGAGAGAGAGAGAGAGAGAGAGAGAGAGAGAGAGAGAGAGAGAATTATTCCATGATATAATTGAACCAGAGTTAACATGCTGCATCAATGAATATTAACTCTCATTACTACTCCTCCTCCTCCTCTTCTTCCTCTTCTTCCTCCTCCATCTCCTTCGCTGCTGTTCTGTTCAGTTCTATCACACTGAATTTACATGTTGCAGAATCCTCGTTATAGACAAACAACTTTTTATTCTTCCCATACACGTACTTCAACTTAGGTATTCATCCTCCTTCTACTCTTCCCTAACATCCTACCTTCCTTTTCTTCTCCCATCCCACCCTTTCTCTATTCTTTTCGCCGGCCACACTGTTGACGTGTAGCTAGTACAATAGACTGGGGGAAGAAGTTGTAGTTGAATACGAAAATACTTCTAATTAGACCCTCCGTTATCTCTCTTTCTCTCTCTCTCTCTCTCTCTCTCTCTCTCTCTCTCTCTCTCTCTCTCTCTCTCTCTCTCTCTCTCTCTCTCTCTCTCTCTCTCTCTCCAAACGACCCTAAGAGGACAAAAGAAGAAGAAGCAGAAGAAGAATGCAAGTTAAATGCTACTAAACAATAACAGGAAATAAAAATAAATTGATGTTGATTTACTTCGAGGTGACGTAACTCTCCTCCCTTCCTCCTGTACGAATGAGTTAAGAGTAAAGTAGAATTACAATGGAAATGAAACTTTTTCCAGCGTCTGCCGATAAAGGACAGAAAAGTTAAGGAAAACAATGGAAAGCGGACTATTGCAAACACGATAAAAGTAAACATTGGAAAGACGGTCATAACGGAACTGAGGTTATGAAACAGGTCTTATGCAGAACAACAGAACACCAGCCTGATAGAGAAAGGAAGGTGGGTGGGTGTGTGGTGTAGTGGTTAGCACGGTACACTAGATAATCGGGTTGTGGGCGGGTGGGCGTGGGTTAAACAAAGGGTGAGATGCCGAGCCAGTTAATCTGCGAGGTAGTCGATAAATGGATACTTTGGGAAAACGTACACTAACTCTTATGTCACTATGTCTTCGGGTTAAGGGGTCCATTTCCTCCGCTGCCTAGATTGCCAAGGAGCGCTGGGAAAAAGAAGAAAAAACAGCCTGACACACGTATCTCAGACTTTTCCCTTTACGAGGAAAATAATCTCTTTTGATGAGAGTAACGAGGCCGTAGCGAGTTAAGTAAATATCTAAAGGCAAAGAAATGTTAGAATTAGTCTCGTTCTTTTGAATCTCTCTTTAGTTTTATCTTTTTTTTTATAATATTTCTTTATTCACCGTTGACTTCAGTGCTGGTCGGCTGCCTGAAACCCTCTTTTTCTACATAAAATTCAAACAAACATATATAGAACTACGTGCGTAACATTTAAACATTACAAGGTTTAAAATACAATGCATGGAACTCTGTATTTTGCGATAATGGTTTGTGTGTTTCGAATCTATGGCAGTGAGTTCGAGTTGGGGATGACCCGGAGGCAAAAGTTTCCCCTTCCATGTGAGTTGATCGATAACAGGAACATGTGGATCGTACAGTGTGGTAATCCGGGTGTCACACTATGCCCTGCCCTGGTCTTTACTTACCAAAGGCACGCTGACAGACCATGGTGAAGAACATACACATTGCGTCACCTTCCCCTCGAGGTCCAGCGTGCATTAGTGAGCCGATCCTGTACTCCTACCTTGCATCTCCCCTCCAACACACACGTGACTGATCGTTATTTGAAGGGGAGAAACACCTGACTGATGGTCGCCGGACAAGAAGTGAACTTGATCTGAATACATTAAAATGACGAATCTGCTCCAAAATACATTGAAAATTGATATCTTAGAAGAGTATTCAATATAATCAAAACAGGTGAAACTCTGAGGATTAATAAGAACATTTGTAGATCTCAGGTAGACAATCTTCCAAGAACATTTTCCATCATATTCTTGTTGCAAAAGATTGTGACCAAAAAACAATATAGTTTGAGAAGTCACTGCATGTGTAAGGAAGTTGACAGGACAATATCAGATAACTACATGCCAATTGGTTTAACTTCCGTCGTGAATAGTCATTGAAACTCTGCTGAGCGGCGAATTATTCAGCCGAACTAGTTTCTAATCACCTGCATAATGTGTACAGTTTCGTGGTGAGGAGAGGAACAGGGAAGTTTAGAAACCACTACGTTAACATTAACAGAAAGTAGTAGCACTGTGCCGAAAATAGGTTCCACTTCCCAACGGTAAATGTACACGCAATAAACATATATTTCAGAATACTAGTTTTTCTAAATTGTTTGTTGTACTACTAAAGATGAGAATAAATACAAATGTTAAAATAAATTACATTTAATGATAAAAATGCATAGCGATGTTTAATTGGTCGAATGCTTGGAATGTTTTTAGTTCGTTTTCATTTGTAAACATGATCTGGAACCAATGTTTCCCTCGCATGCTACGGGTTCAGGTGCGTGTGCGTGTGCGTGTGCCTGAGCGGAAGAGCAAGAGCAAGAACGCATATATATATATATATATATATATATATATATATATATATATATATATATATATATATACACACACACACATGTATGTATATACACCCACGCCCATCCACCCAACCCAAATGTAGGATTTTGGTGTCTTGATTTGGTTGAATGTCGACGCTTCAATGTAACAACAATTGTTCAGACTAACGGCAGAACAGACTCTGTTAAAGCATTAAGGCAGAACATACTACAATAAATTACTACGTACGCTTAATTACATAATGAGATTATAACGTTACCATTCCCATTTTGGGAAGCATTGTTTCACTTGAGTGAAAAATATTCAATTAGAGACTATTACAAACCTAACTAATATGTAAATTCAAAAATATGAGCAAAAATTGCCAATACATAAAACGCAGCTACAAAGCAATCAACAGACACGCACACGCACACACACACACACACACACACACACACACACACACACACACACACACACACACAATATTTCCTATTAACACAAAAAATAAATATTACGTGACAGTATTTCAGTATTCGATATGGGACGATCTCCACCACAATATTAAACCAGGAAAGGAAAATGCACAGCGTGCCTAAAGTGCGCATATATATATATATATATATATATATATATATATATATATATATATATATATATTTATATATATATATATATATATATATATATATATATATAAAACACACACTGCTTGGTAACGTGATAACGTCTCGGCCTGTCACTCGGCCCTGATGACCAAACAGTTACTGTGCTCCTTGAGTGTGTGTTGTGTGAAAGGTCACAACCTTACCCACAGATCAGGCTACAATGAGCTGCAAGCTCTCTCCGGAAGAGTATTGACTGTCGATCATGAGTCCAGCGCGTGATCCTCAAGACCATGATGGTGAAAAATGTAAAAAAAAAAAAAATAAATAAAAAATAAAAAACGCACGCACTCCCCCACACAACAACGCCGTGGTTCAACCCACATCTTACTCAGTACAATATAGTGCATCCGGCACAATAGAAGTACACAGCCTTGACAGTGGAGGGCGGTGCTGTAGTGTGATATCCATTGCCGTTATAATTAATCTGATTAATCCCTGAGGAGTCCAATTAATGCATTGCTAATGTCCTCAAACTATTCGAATTGGGACGATTAATCTTTAATTAATTAATTTCTCTATCCATCTATTCATTTTATTATTTATATATTTCTTTGGGCTCGGAACGTTGAAGAAATTTCATGTTTATTCTGGAGAGAGAGAGAGAGAGAGAGAGAGAGAGAGAGAGAGAGAGAGAGAGAGAGAGAGAGAGAGAGAGAGAGAGAGAGAGAGAGAGAGAGAGAGAGAGAGAGAGAGAGAGAGAGAGAGAGAGAGAGAGAGAGAGAGAGAGAGAGAGAGAGAGGAGAGAGAGAGAGAGAGAGAGAGAGAGAGAGAGAGAGAATTAGAGAAAGAGAGAGAGGATGAGAAAGAGAGAGAGGATGAGAAAGAGAGAGAGGATGAGAACGAGAGAGAGGATGAGAACGAGAGTGTGTTTCTCATTTGGTAGCGTTCAGTCACTCGTTAATCAACAAGACGGAACCTTCCCTTGATACCAGAGTGCACAGTTTCCTCGACGAACACTCCTCAGGCAGATGGCTTGGGAGGCACGAACCGAAAATCTGCACCAACACCCTGGCGTTACCACTTCCCCAACAGTCCTCGTGGAGCTTGTCAAATTCATCTTCCCATTATTGAGCTGCGTCGTGAGAGAATGACGCATGGTATCGGTAAAGCTTCATCGCCTCCATTTCAGCCGCCTTCCTAACGCCCTCACAGCCGCTTCAAGGCATCAGCAACACACACACACACACACACACACACACACACACCACATCACAGCCTCCTCAGTCACTCTGGCTCATCATCATCATCATCATCATCCTACTACTACTATCTTTGGCTTTACGTTTCTATACTATTTTATTCCTATGAACATTTTGGTGTTTGGATAAGATCTTGCAGTAATTATGAATATTTTATAATTCATAGTGTGTATGGTATTGCCTCGAAAACTGTTCACATTTTTACACCAAGGATCGTGACCAGCATCAGGTTGTAGTATGAGCGAGTATGATTGAGGCAGAGCAGTTGTTGGGATAATAGTAGTCTCCCTTTTAATTCCCTTGTAGATCCATTTGACTAAAGGCTTAATCTACGTTAGAGTCAAAGGGTTAAGGTAGATTTTTTTTTTTTTTTACCGCGTGACGACGATATGTGAAAAATACTCACTCGGACAAAAACTGTAATACAACATCAAAGAGTCAAAGGATATTACATCATTGTGAACTCAGCTCAATGAATTAACATTTACTCTTACTTGGCACAGTGTTATCAGCTTCACGGACTCTCATAAGACCGACATTCATATTTCATTTTGCTATCAGTGGTTAACAATTTATTGATGACCTTTGTTCGAGAAATTAAATACAAATGTTCACATCATGCTTCGTCATAAAAAAAGTCGGAAAATGAAAATAAAAAACCCATAAAAGTATATATATAAAAAAAATAAAATAAATTGAACGAATCGATACAAAGTCAGCAGACACTTGAGACTGTGGTGACAATACAAACCATTTCGTGCAACCAGAAGGACGTATAACCACCATCAACCTGGAATGTGTGTAATCAGTTCTCGCCTCCCTATCAGCACGCCTTCAAGTGGGATGAGGAACATTTGCATCAGAACCACATTTACTTATTACCACGGGACGTATTAAAAGGAAGCAAGATAAAGGGGAGGAGGTGTACACAGGGAGAGAAGGACTTGTAATATATCAAGAGTAGATCGTTTATATTCATTGATAAACAAAATAAAATAAATAATAAATAAATGAACACAATAAAAAGTGCAGGTCAGGTCAGCAGGACACAGCAGGCAGCAGTGTGCAAGGGTGATTGGTGGAGTGTTTAGATTTATTTGTAAATTGTTTGTGTTTCTGGAAGTTTGTAAGTTACAGTGTGTTGAATAGAACACCTGTATGTTCACACACACACACACACACACACACACACACGCACACGCACACGCACACGCACACACACACACACACACACACACACACACACACACGAGAGATTTATGGATAACATGCTTTATTAGGATTGTCTATTACATTTTATAGTTGCATTTGATCGCATTGATTTATTGTATCGTTGTTCATATATTTTGTCTGTTTGTTTTCATATGACAACTTACAGACGAGTGGTACACAAGCATACTAATTCATTTTGCACAAACAGTGACTCACAATAACAGCAAAGAGTTGAGTTTGTCTTTTTGAAATTATATTGAAAATAGTCACACTCAAAAGAAGAGGATAATATATACCCCATTCCATTGATCGCAGCTTCCTTTATGAGTTGATATTAATGGAACACCGTCAGGAAACACAATGTCATACAGCAACGAATATAAATTAACTTGTGTCAACTCAGTCAGACTTAGAACACACACAGGATTTTTTTTAATGTATAATAAATAATAATAATAAAAAAAAAATAAATAAAGACGTACGAATGCATTGAAAAGACGAATACCACAACTACATGGATTATTTTTTTTCTACTATAACACAATGCAGTAAAGGGTGATCTATTACTACCAATACGAAGAAATATTTTTGCGTGGTAATAAAAGGACTATTGCCAAACACAGCTGTTAGTGGGATATTTGATGAAGCAGACAGCTATCAAATAACCACTAGTGGGAGGAAGCTGTCCTAACGACCACTCTGTAACAGCTTCGTTAAATAAAAGTGTTCCCATACACACCTATGGAATATTAAAAACCATAAATATAAAATAAAAGCAGGAACTATGTCATTTTATATATTGAATAGGATGAGAGGTGATTCAAAACAATACTTCATAAAAAAACGAGCTTCATATCTAGCAATAAGCATCATAAAAACCTCTCAGTATAAAAAAAAAAGAAAAAAAGAAACAGCGTAAATTTGCACCTTTTTTAAAAACTTAGTAATTGAGTGACCATTGCTTCTAGTCACAAATTAATGCGGGTCTACTCAAGCTTGGGGCAAGGAAACACTACCTACCCAGCTGCTCCTCTCAACTTAGGAACTGATCGATGAACCTGGAGAAGGAAACTTGTGAGAACCTGAATATTACACATCAGCCCCAAAAAGTTACTACCCACTATAGACAGAAAGGAATAAAACATTTCCTACTTACTTAGCAGCAGCACAATATCATCAACACTACTACTACTACTACTATTACTACTACTACTACTACTACTACTACTACTATTACTACTACTACTATTACTAGACAGGTTAAGAAAGGTTGAAGGAGATAGACTTCATGCTGGGAGAAAATCAATGTTGAGAACCACTTAAGTCTCTCGTTAAAGAAAATGGTAGAAAAGGAAACACATTAAGAGGTGGACGTGTGTGTGTGTGTGTGTGTGTGTGTGTGTGTGTGTGTGTGTGTGTGTGTGTGTGTGTGTGTGTGTGTGTGTGTGTGTGTAAGGGGGGGATAGTCAGTGTTTCTGATAACTCACTCTCACTCTCACTCTCACTCTCACTCTCTCTCTCTCTCTCTCTCTCTCTCTCTCTCTCTCTCTCTCTCTCTCTCTCTCTCTACGGGACGCGCTATAAGAGAAAGACAGGTTAATTTGAGATCTGTTTGGAAAAATACACAAACCTCATTTTTTGGCAACACAGACCTTCAGTTACGCAGCTCTAACCTAAATCTTTAACATTTCTCGTATAAAAACAAGTTACCCCAAATAGACTCTTTTGGAGACTGCTAAATGTATTAACCTCGATTTCTATAGCGAACAAACAGAGAGGGAAAATTTTCGAAAATATGTATTAGGTTCACCACCATTACGGAGATTCAGAGGAGGTTGAAGAAGAAGAAGCAAGATACCCACCGAGGCAAGGTTTAGCAAGATGCCTCATACATATATAATGGTCACGGTAGGGGAGGAGAAGACACTGATGAAGAGATAACGCGATTCATTACTTACAGTTGCGAAGTTTACATAAGCCTCGGTGTACATACCTGAAAAGAGATCGAAGGATTATTATTATCATTATCATCATCATCATTAGCACTACTACTCCCCCTACATTTTCCACACTGACCCGGGGAGATAAATCAACTAAGATCCACAGTAGAAAGCCATCCATCAGAGAGAAAATAAACGTCATCAAATATTGTGTCCAACTTTCATCGTCTCTGCCACTTCTCACTTCACCTTTAGGCCTCTTACCTCTTACCTCTTACGCATTCGTCTTACTTTCTGTGCCTGCATATTCTAAATCGTCTCACGTATACAGCGAACCAACATAAAACTAAATAATTCAATCTTCCTTCTCATTATTCAATCGTGAGAACTCTTCCCTTCCTCTATTTTTCTTGCAAACTATGTACAGCGAGTATCATATCTTGCTATCATACACAAATTCACTCCTGCCAACCTCGCCTCCTCCGCCTTAGCTTCCTCAGACACACACGACCCTGGAGCCTTGCTGGACCCTAAATAAGAGGCTTAATTCTGAGATTCTACGCGTTTTTACAGCAAAGGGAAGAAGGTAGAATTCTCAAACCCGTCTTGATTCTCACTAAAACATAGGTAGTGGTGGTGGACAAGGGTATCGCTACATCATTACAAAAATGTCAGGGTATATATTCTTTTAATAGAATACTTATAACATAGTGATATAAATATAGGTTACTGTTCTTAATACCACGTAACATTATTAAACAGGAAAGTATGTTACACTATGGAGGTAACGACAGAACATAACGTGACTAACTGCAATGTGTACTAACTGTTTATATTCATTTTGAGACTACCTATTTATTTACAGCTGAGGAATTAATCTTATATGTGTGGTTTAATGGATAGTTTGGTAGATTAGAGTTTCTTATGTGACTCCCAAAGGTACCTAATAAATCCGCTTCAAGTTTAGATCAAAAAGGGAAACAAAAGCTGCAAGTAAATGTATTCAGTTCTATATTCTATCCTTTAAAATCTCTCTCTCTCTCTCTCTCTCTCTCTCTCTCTCTCTCTCTCTCTCTCTCTCTCTCTCTCTCTCTCTCTCTCTCTCTCTCTCTCTCTCTCTCTCTCTCTCTCTCTCATACAACTTATTGCTGTTATATAAAAATTGCAATGTTGTAATACTAAATCGAGTCCACTTCCCAATATGTATAAAAATAGGCTTCTACTTTCCTATTAATAATACTCTTGTCATAAATACTTCATGGTTCGCGTTACTCGGCTTATCTAGTGATCCTGTTATCAGAGTGTAACTAATAAGGCTGACGCGACTGTTACACACTTGGAAAACGTCACAATCACAATTTAAAACCCGGATCGAGTTAAAAGGTGAATTGCCATATTTTGTGTGACGAAGTAGAGAGGAAACTGTTCGTCGTTTGTAAGCCAGAAGCGCATAGTCAGTGAGTCAGTAAAAGAGAAAAAAAGTAAGAGGAAAAATATCTCCCGCGAAATATTTGGGAAAATATCTTTGGTTTTGTTAACGTTTTTTTCTTTAAATATTGTTAATGCAGTAAATCTGAGTGATTCATCTTCCATTTGCGGAAATATCATAGACACTAATACACCAGTAACCATGTTGAGCATGAACCAAATAATTACCCAACCAATAAAACACACACGATTATAAAAGACGTGCACACAGACACACACACACACACACACACACACACACACACACACACACACACACACACACACACACACACACGAAAAAACAAATCCATATTCTTGTTATACAAATCTGTCTGACACACATTTCTGAGATAAAAGTGATCACTGAAAGGCACCATTTACGGATTTTTTTGTGTAAAACCTGCATGATGGATTTGTCGAATGTTTGGAGGATTAGTCCCCGCCTGCCTTCAACGCCCGCACTACGCACACACGCTGCGTGAGTGGCCGGCACAAATCTGGGGATCGGGTCCCCTATAAAACACTGCTGACCAGAAAGATTATAAATTTTATAAATTGTGCTGGAAATTGCACAGGAATTTGGCAACACAAACGTTTACATCGAGATGAAACAATACACCGCAATACAGGGCTGTTGCGGAATTTTCAAGCCTATTAGTTGTGTGGCCTCGCCGTGCTGTAGGAAGGACGCTCGTAGTTACGATTTGTAACACGTCTTTTAGGCGTGTGCATGTGCATTTTTTTTGTTAGGCTTCCCGCACTTTTAAGCATTAACGCGTTTGTGTGTGTGTGTGCGTGGGTGTGTGTGTGTGCGTGTGTGTGTGTGTGTGTGTGTGTGTGTGTGTGTGTGTGTGTGTGTGTGTGTGTGTGTTAAGCGCCCAATCTATTTCATCTCTTTTAAAGCCTTGCAATAAATGTAGGTGGCATACCTAAGGACGCCACAAGACCGGCGGGTAAGATGCAGAATGCGAGTGGTCACGTCAAGTCCTCAGTTGACACCATGAGTGGGAGTGAGGATGTGTTGACTGGCTTTCTTGTTGATGATGGAGAAATGATTACGTTTGTCAGGAAAGAAGGACAGACGAAAATCTCTTATTAGAGACGGGACGAGTAGGAGACAAGGCCAGACTGAAAAACAGCCATTCCTGGATTAACAAGGACGACCATTCATGACACTCGTATGTGGACCAGCGTCAACAACAACAAGTAGAGGAAAATAACCACACAACTGTCTAGCTGAAGAACGCGAGCCCGTCCACATTGGCGATCAGCTTCACTTGTCAATGTGGGAAGGCATTGTTGATATTTCCTTTCTCGTAACGCCCATTGTGCAGTAAACCTTCAGAGTACGAGGCTGACAGGGGCTTGGCACGATTACTGGCTCCTGCACGTCACCTCAGCTACACCACCACTAATACTTCCTTCCCTCCCGCATCACTGAAGCAATGCAGCGTACCAGTTAGAAGTGCTAATGAAACGCATTAAATTACACCACAGAATACACTGAAGGCTGCTACAAAATATGGAATGACTGCATACATTGTCCTCACTTAACTTGGCCGCAGGAAGAGTGGCACTCCCTCGCTCCCGTGGCAGGGAGAGTGGCACTCTCTCGGCAGTTCTTCAACAGCGTGGTCGTGCGTCCAGAAAGCATAAAACTTCTTTAAACTTTGCGGGGATGCAGGCGAGGGTCGGGTGACGGAGCAGGTGGAGGAAGACCATGGGTGGGGTGGGTATTAGCGGAAAGGAAGGGGTAGGGAGGGTGAGGTCCCATTGTGCATCAGTGTGTGGGTTTTTAGCCGAAAACCAGATTCCCTCATGATGAAAGCTGCCAGGCAACAGCTCACTCAGGTCACGTGTGATACACAGCTCATGGCGGCAAGATGATTCTATTATTCCAACAGAACAAAAAATGAAGTTTGATAAAAGGAAAACGAAGGATCTGCTTTACTATTTTTTTTATGATGTTTCTATCTAAATTATTTCCACGCATTATTGTACGAAAACATACAATAGAAATACATAAGGAGAAAATACAATATTCATCTATTTATAATCATACTTTTATATACGTGATGACTTACTTCCCAGTTTCCTAGTTTTTCTTGTTTGTAATTTGTTGGACATAGTTTACATGAATTTTTCTTTGCAAAATAAAAATAGACGATGGCAAAAACATAACATAACCAACTGAACTGTTTTCATCGTTATTGGAATTCATATTACTGCCATAAACAAGAGTTAAACAATGATAAATAAATAAATATATACAAAAAAATAAAACAGATATATGGAAAAAAATATATATAGAGGTAGTAAGTTAAAACCAGAAAATAGGATCCCAAATTCTATAAAAAAAAAACTATAGACGGAAATTAAGTAAAGGAAATTTAATAGAGGCAAGGTTAAAATATATATATAAAACTATGAGAGAAAAAAAAGATAAATAGATTGTGTATATAGAGTAGAAAAAAGAGAAAAAAAAGATGAGAGTCGGAAGGTGACGAAAACAAAGCATAAAACAATATCCCAGGAATTTGAAATCAGTCCATGCTATCCTGAGAGACTTGTTAACTCCTCTTAATTCTCTGGGTTATCCTCTCTCCCTCGCGCCTCTCTCTATCTGGGGTCTGCTCACCGTTCCTAATCAAATAAGCTCTGCGGCGTGACCAACATATCTGGTAAAGACAGTTACTAACGTCGAAATAAGAAGAAAAAAAAATATATGAATGGCGCGAACGAGAGGTACATAAACATTATCACATTTCTTTTTCTTACTGACAGTGACGGAAAAGTGTGTGCGAATGTGTGTGTGTGTGTGTGTGTGCGCGCGTGTGTGATGAGATGTAGGAATGGAGGAAATAGAAAGAGACGTGTGGCGGTTGCGGATGAGGGGAAACCAACCACGAAAATGGGTCGCGGAGAGTTTACAGGGAGTCTAGCCAGCCTTGTTCTGGCAACACGTGAGGCTTAGTGGAGGCTTGGGGAGATTAGTGCCGGAAAATAGTAGGACGATGAGAGGCTGGAGGCGTAAGACCCACACACAAGGAGGACGTGTGGCATCTATACTTGCAGGTGAGGTGGGTAGAGGAGGTGGTGGAAGGACGGCCGTATAAGGTAATGGAATAAGAGGGTCGCCGAAGGAGAGTAAAGGAGGTGGGACCATGTATTCTTAGATCATATTGGTTTCTTGTTACCATGGAAACGCTGCCCTGATTGTCTCGTATGGGCTTCCTGAGAGACCTGTTTGTTTATACTGTGTAAGGCTAGATTGACCAGCAAAATGGAAGCACCAATAATTTTCTTCTTATATATATATTGGGCTTGATAAGAAAAACAAGGGTACGTTCTGGCGTGCAGTTATAAGGTCATTTAATGTAGATGTCTGAACGTTATTTGTTATCATTCCATTAGAGTTGGTTAAAATGTGTAATAAATTCCCTGCAAGACACATCATGACTACAAACACAAGTCTGAGGCAGTTATATAGTCACAGGACGTCGTATCACAAGAAAGAGGAAACATGTAGGTAATTATATATAAAGGACAACCTCAATGAATCTAAGCTGAAAAAAACAAACAAAGACAAACTAGCAATGACAAAGGTAAAGTTAAGGCGGACACTCCATGTTGAAGTGGTCGTCATTTCTGATTTCATAGCATATAATGAGGCTGGAGGCTTCTCACTCACTCTGCTACTGTGATAATCCCTTGGATGACCCTCAAGGAAGACTGGATGGGCAGTGGAGTTGAATTAGCAGCAAATACCCTGAGTAGGACTAGCAACTCATCTAACTGTAGCTACTGAGTATTAGGTGTTGCACGTTCAGAAGGACTAAGGTTGGCAAACCTGTCTGGCCGGAGGCACGTGTCGGCGCACTGGCTAACGAGGCGACAGGTGCACAACGAACACGACTAAACTTTGGAAATTAGGAATGTTGGGAAGTTCAAATGCAGTGTATAGTTTAGTAGCAAGTGATGAAGCCTAACAGTCCGCCTCGGGAATAAACTTCTGCCCGACGCTGCGGCAAATTCGTGACCGGATGGGGGAGTGAGTGCACTGACTTAGCTGGTCATGTTGGTTAATCTACGCTTGTTTATCTTAGTAAAATAGATCCAACTCCCGCCACACCCCAAAAAAATATGTATACTACATAAGAAAACATAGAATACACATAATTTTTGGTTTGCGATTAAACTGTATTATATTTGACCAAAAGCAACACTACAGTGGATATTCGGAGCTGCCACATAAAAGGTTGGATCCAAATATGTCTAGATATACCGGTTATATATGGATCTTGTACCCAGGCAGGGTCATGATGGGTACGCACTGTTCTACTAACAGAATATTGCATCAGCATATATAAATGTAGATGACTTCAACGAATTTCCCTTTTAAACTAAATTCATGGATTCTAATTAATTACACGTCCCACAATAAAGTTTATCCCCTAAATATGGACGAAAAAAATGAGAAAATAATTCGGTGCAATATATCATCCGTATTATATTTACTGTGGGTTCCCAGTGCACTAATTATTCATCATCATGACTTCCTACTCGATGCAAGGCTGACGACGACACGCAAACTAACACAAGCAATCACATTTCAAACCAATTCATGCGTTCCATTGTCTCACGTGAAATCATCCAACATTTGTCACGTCAACATAAACATCCTTCCTGCCCACCTAAAACATTGAACACTGCGCGCCATCCTCTCGACATCTCTATGCAAACAGGCAATCAATAGGATAATCCGATGTCCCTAATGTCTGAATTACAATGGGCTATTAGTTTCAGCTTTTGATCACGAGAATTATGCATTAAGAGAGAGAGAGAGAGAGAGAGAGAGAGAGAGAGAGAGAGAGAGAGAGAGAGAGAGAGAGAGAGAGAGAGAGAGAGAGAGAGAGAGAGAGAGAGAGAGAGAGAGAGAGAGAGTGTGTGTGTGTGTGTGTGTGGTCAATAAAAAAAAGACTGCACACATTTCTATCATTTTATCAAGACAGGTGTATCACAAAGCCTTGGAGACACACACACACACACACACACACACACACACACACACACACACACACACACACACACACACACACACACACACACACACAACAAGGTACAGCAGGCTCTTATTTCCTCAGTTGAGCAAAGAAAACAAGGTATTGTCATGTAGTACTTTCCCTTGGGCTCCGATCGTGTCCAGCTCTTCTTTCTTTATTCCTGGAGGCATCTCTTACCCCCCCCCCAACCCCTCTCCTCTCCCTGCCATACTGCACAATATTAATTAATCCTTCACTCTCTTATCTATTTCTTTCCCCCCTTCCCTATCTTCTATTCTATCGGTATCTATAATTTCGTGGCTATTCCACAATTTTATTCCATTTCCTCGGTTCCTATGTATATTTCTCCTCCCCACACGCGTTTCTTTTCCTTATCATCTCCCTTCCCATTATATATACATTCTCCTTACAAGTTTTTGACACATTCGTTCCATTTCACACTTGTCATTCCATTTATCCATTGCATCTTCCTTCAGTCTATTTCTATCCTCTTATCCTCCTGATATTTCACTCCTCCATTTCCTCCAACACACTACGTACTCCACACCTCCTTCCCAGTATCGCCTCTACATCCCCGTCCCTTCCTCCCTTCCACCTGCCCCCAGCGATACATGATATCCTGCCGCTCTTGTCAGTTCGATCTTCAAACCCTCACCTCCACGGGCCTAACATTTTTGCGCTTCAATGGGGGAAGCGAAGGGGAAGTTTCTGTTATTCAGTGGAGCTGCAGGAGAAAGGCTCCGAGCATTCAGGAGATGGAAAGATGTCTGGGAATCCTTGGTATATATGTGTACGTATATATACTTTGTGTTTAGTATATGAAGTGAGACCCACAACAAAGTATATGATTATAATATACACAAATAAATAAATAAATATATATATATATATATATATATATATATATATATATATATATATATATATATATATATATATATATATATATACACACACACACATCTATACACACACACTGGCTTTACCAAACTTAAAGGTGGGTAACAGAAACACGGCGTATTTTGGGTTCGCAAAGAATTTAGCTTCCCTTCTCCTCTACAGTAACATAATGGCTTTTTCAAACAAGCAAATTTCACTCTCGCTGTAAACCAAATGATGAAAATAAAATTGATAAAGTAAAAAGTGAGACGAGAAAAATGGACGACATTCTAGTGGTATGTATTGTAACTTTGGTCTCTGAGGCCAGTGTGGCGAGGCTCCTAAAAAGGTACCAATGATCTGCTTCCATTACGCAGCAGCGTTGCACAACCTGTAGTTACTTGCCCCATTTGGCGACATGACAACTGCGGTCGCAGGAACGCTGCCGCTCTTCGTCCTGAAATGGGCTGCATTTGAATGATAAAATCACGACCAAAGTGGTATAAGGCCACACAGGAAAGTTTGGATGTCCCTTGACAAGTTACTGCTGATGGCCTCCGGGGAGCAAATTGAGTTTTCAGAAACCACCGGGGAGTTGCAGATCATTGGCATCCTGCTGCGAAGGAAGCTTTTAGTAATCTGCAGGATGCATTATTAAACGTATTGCTTTTGTTCAACAGGATCACTTTAGGAAGCGATGATATATATATATATATATATATATATATATATATATATATATATATATATATATATATATATATATATATATATATACATACACACATGTATAACAGCCTCACTACACATTTGAGGGTGGCACTGTTTCAGCAGATCTGGTGAGTAAGCAGGAAAGTTACAGTTAGTGTGAAGATTAACATAAAGAAATCTAAAGTTACTCCTAATGATCTTGCATTGATTAAAGAAAGCTGAAGTTATGAAAATAATAGATTAAAAAAATTTGTGTGTAATAAAAGGAAGAAGTAAATAGATTAATAGATAAATATATAAATAAATAGATATACATATAGATAGATGGATAAACATAATACAAAAATGTGTGTTTGTGAATAAAGTGGAAATCTCTACTAAAAGCGGAGGCCAATCAGCTGACATGACTTTGAAACACTGCGCCACAGGGGGAGAACATCGCTCAATGAACACAATAAGACTAAATTTCAAATTACTCACGGCACTTGTCAAAGGCAAAACAAGCAAAGTGTAACGAGGAGAGTCAACGATAAAAGATGATTTCTGATTACTTCAAGAATGTAGGATGATGCGGAAAAACTGAAACCTTATTGAGTAAACATGAATCAAGCAATCAAGATGAGGTACAAAGCGTTTGCTGGAAGGGGAAGAGAAGGTGACTAGGTATAACTAATGACTCAAAGACTTTATATGATAACTTGATTAAAGATTCGGTGTTCAGGTACGACTATTGAAGTTCAGAGCAGAGGACGTCTAGTTGTGGAAACGGAGTGATAAAAATACAAAGTGAGGTTGAGAAGAAGATAATAACACCTGCTCATTAACAACCAATCAACACACCTGCACACACATTATCTCTACATCAACACAATTACAAAACATCCCATAAAAAGTCAATACAAAACAATATAAAAGCATATTTCAGTATAAGAAACGTAAGGAATCAAGGTTAAATCTGAGGAAGTGATGTAGCAAGTCTGGTTACTCACCCATCCAGGTGCTGTTGGTGATGATCTGAAGAATCCTGGCGGGGTCCATGGCGGGGGTGTTTATGGGGACTGTAAGACACACGGGGAGGGGGCGTCAACCCCTACCTGTCTAGTGTTCTTCACCTCCAATGACAAGCACACCGCTGTTTGTTTTCTCTCCTCGTGGATTTATGTTTTCAAAGTGTTACGTGATATGACATGTGTTGTGTTTCAGCTTAATGAATATTCTATTGGATCCAGTTCAAAGCTTCAATAACCTTCATATTAATGCAGTGTGGTCTGGCGGGCGTGGATGAGTGAAAGAGGATTAGCAACCATATGATACGCGCGAGTACGATACAGAAGGGGAGAGTGGAGAGATTTAGGCAAGAGATAAAAATCAATACAATGGAATATTCACATCCACTTTACAGAATAAGTCACTAGGGAATTAACAGACTTTCCGTATTCTAAACATTCTATTAAGTTGGTATTAAGTTACTACGTAGTTACCCAACAAGCCTGATAATAAGCTATCAAATAACTTAGTCATAACAAAAGTGTATAAAAATGGTCCTTCTCAACGCCATTATATTGACAAAAACGATACTTCCCTCCCGCTATTTTTGTGTCTTATGGAATGGAATTAACTACTGACTATCACGATCATTACAATACATTTAGAACACTATGATATTTTTTCCCGTGAGCACCTTTATCAGTGTCTCAATATTTATAACACTTTGGCGACAACGTAATATCAATTCTAATACAAACGAAAATATTTACCACACTAACAAGAATCTACTGTAATTACCAATCTGTAAGGTATATCACTGCTTGAAACATAATTTACGAGCTATTAGTTTCCACGCTAAGGCTGATTACAGAGGTTGGTCAGCCGAGTAGGATCAGAGGCTACTTATCTCATTAGCATAATATACAAACTACCTCTAATACCTACAGCCTTTATTGGGGAGGCTAAGTTTGCATTGGAGTGTATACGTATTCTATTTGTAATATTGTGAAAGCATACGCACTGGCTGGTTGTTCTTCGATTAACTAGATTACTCTCCTGTGTGAATTAACATGATTATACCTCGCTCGTGCACATTCACCTGTCCACGCACGAACGCGCACACACACATTCATGCAAGCAAACTAGCACGCACAACATATACGTACACTCATGCACATCTACACCATATACGCTCTCTCTCTCTCTCTCTCTCTCTCTCTCTCTCTCTCTCTCTCTCTCTCTCTCTCTCTCTCTCTCTCTCTCTCTCTCTCTCTCTCTCTCTCTCTCTCTCTCTCTCTCTCTCTTTCTCTCTCTCTCACACACACACACACACACACAAGAGACCACTTCCATTTCCTCAGTATTAATATTCCCGCCGCGAGTTTACGTAAAGTTATTTTGGCAAACCACAAATGGAAAGGCGTCTTGTCCCTCTGGTTGTCCTCGGGGAAATTTGCGACGGAGAAGTGAACAGCTCCCGGTAGGCGCCTTGAGCACACGTAATCCTCAAGGCAGAGAGGGACTCTAATAGCAACCTTCTCGCTGGTGTGTCCAAGGTATTCACTTAAGAGTGTGGCGTCTCCGGAGGGAATGGAAGTACACAGCGTCCGGAAAGGAGACAACAGGTTGAAAAAAGGCAGATGAAAGGAGGAAAGACTGAGAGTGAGTGGTTGAGGCAGTAAAGGACTGGCAGGAAGGCGAGACAAGTGACAAGAAAGTAAATTGAGAGAAGACCAGGAAAGCTAAAAGATGGAGAGTGAAAGTGAAAGTAATGTTAATTCAAAGATAATGATTTAAAAACGCTAAGCATATGACTGCTTAGCACTGTTCTTGTTTCTCTTCAAAGGAGTTCATGTTTGTGTTCCTTGTGTGAAGTGTCGCCTCACACCCTCGACTTCCCACGACCCACATTATTTTCGTTCCCCAAGGAGGCACTGGGCCACAGTTTCGGTAATTGCCACAAAAGTCAGTGGTGGCTGAGAGTTGGCATTGCTTGTGAGGGGCCTCGCTTACGTGACCCAACACTGGGAGTCACCAGTAGGTTGCCGGAGGTGGCACAGCATCCAGTACATCCAAGGAAACAACACTATACTGGAGGACACACGAGGGAAGGACGGTGATTCACTCGGCTGAGGTTGTTTCTCTGTAACTAATAATACAGCGGCAGAGTCCCGCCTTCCCAGAGGCTGTTGAGGTCAGCAGCACGAGGCAGCCTACTGAGACAATGACCTTGGGGCTACAACGTGAGTCCATCACAGGTCATGTCCAACAGAATAATAATGTAATCTCGGGATGATACACTGTCAAATTCTCTGAAGAAAAAAATTTCGAGCAAACTTTTTGCGCCTTTTATAGCACGAAACAAAAATGTAAAATGATGGAAAGTTATACTAATTCCAGGAAAGGGACAACAGGGAGTTGTAATGAAACAAATAATGATGAGGTGAACAAACTGTCTCCTTAATGAACGAATGAAGATAACTCTGATGTCAGGAACCGGCGCAGTGACCTTGCACTTTATTATCTCCACTGTGTAGTTGGAAAGAGCTAGAAAAATTATACTTAGCTATAACAGAAAAAGAGTAAATCCAAAACTTAATATAACAATTCATCCCATCTTGCACTGAACTCCTGATAGAATATTGATTACGCATTAATACTAAGTACCTGATTTTTTCCATCTTCACAACGTTAAACCTTGTCAGCATATCTGTCTGGCTCTCGACTAATCAAAAATAAATGTCAAGTCATGTTTACTTTGAAGGGAACAATGTGTGCCTGTCAGAGTGTGTCCTCGCGGAACTACAGCTTAGGGTTCGTGGGGTATAACCTTCACATAAATCAAACCCATTACTCCTAAGAGAAAACGAGGAAGTGATTGACAATACTTTCAGAAGACGGTACATAAAACACATGACATGAGACCCCGTGAGCGTAGATTATATCGTTATTTATATTCCCATTCATCCAGGCCTCGTAAGTAACCTGCTGAAGTGACGACAATAACCTAAGTGTGAGTGAGTAAGAGCGAGTGAGTCTGTGAGGGTAAGTGTATCTTCTTATCTTCTTACCTCTTTATCATACGCTTCTTTAAATTTGTGTATATTCCTCGCACATGAAATTGGTTCCCAGAGTTCTTGAAAGGCAGTCGTACATCGTTATCATTCATGTATTCTCTATTGTTTGTTTTCTTCAGAGTAGGAAGATTGAACCTACTTAGTCTTTCTTCGTAGCTTATATATATGTGCGTGTGTGTGTGTGTGTGTGTGTGTGTGTGTGTGTGTGTGTGTGTGTGTGTGTAAAAAGTCTGAACACTGTTGCAACGAATCAGTATCACATGTAACCGTTTCATAGGAAGTATCAAACTCTATCATGACTTTCATAAGCCTGCCTTCACGGGGAAACAAACCTACAACTCAAAACTCGTAAATGAAACTCGACTCCTCGGTATTATTTTCAGTAAACAAATATATTAAAAAAGTAAATGCGTCGTTACCACTCTACCGCCCCAATAGACTGTGCAGTATTACTCTCTCCATCCACCCTAACACTTCCATCTCCACCTCATCAAAAGCAATGTTCCCTTATGAGTGCTACCTGGCGAGCCCCTGAGTCCTTCCTGCCGCTTCGTTAGGCCCTGAACCACGTCGCTTTAGTTATGAAGCAATCCATCGTCGACACCATTGGATCCGCGAGCTTGTTCCAACACTAATATTACATGCAGTACACCTGTCTGCGGCCTAATAACCTGCCGCTCCGGGACGACACCTGCATCAAAGCAAATACTGTGGTTTATACACTTTAGTATTACTTTAATTTATTCAATTCATCTATGCATATGTATAGTTTTTAATATACCGAAACCGTTTGTCATTGATGATATTATTTGCCTCAGTTAACGTAGGTAGATGATTTGATTGTTATATTATTTAACATTTTCCTTTTCACATTTAACGTTACTAGGTGGTGTTGCACTGAACTAAAGCTGTAACTCTCTCTTTATATTTTACGAAATGATGAGTGTCATTCCACCACCCACGTGACCTTTGTCCATTGTGTTCATATTAGTTTTTATAGTTTATGTATCAGTACGTAAAGCGTATACTTACTTATACGAAAAAGATAGCAAGGGGGAAAAAAATGACACCATAATAACACAGAATATCCAGGAAAATATTGCCTTTTTTTCCTGAACTGGAATGGTTTTTTTTTATCTTTTTGAACGTTCAGAATTGTTTTAGAACGACAGATTTCGCTTGAATTATGTGGGATCAGTTTCTTTCGGCAAATGTATTAGTGGTATCGCATTTTGGAGAGAGAGAGAGAGAGAGAGAGAGAGAGAGAGAGAGAGAGAGAGAGAGAGAGAGAGAGAGAGAGAGAGAGAGAGAGAGAGAGAGAGAGAGAGAGAGAGAGAGAGAGAGAGAGAGAGAGAGTCACAGTGTCAATATGAGGAACTAACAAAAAAAAATAATTCCCAAGCTAGTGCACTGAAAATGAATGTGTAATAATATTTTCTTTGGACAAATTACCACTTTAATATGAATTACATGGATCAAATTAAAAGTTCACTGCACCAGGCATACTATCGAGGCATTATACTTTGTCTCTGCATTGAATATAAAGATGTGTAAGTCATGAAAAACACTGAACTCACATCCAACTAACACTACGGAAAAGATAAAACTAATTGAAAAAAAAAAAAATACAAAACTGGTGGATAAAATAAAAATTCATAGATCAGTGACGTGTCCCAAGAATTACATAAAAACAAATCCATCTGGTGCTTCGTAGTTAGTGTGGAAGTTTTTGAAGTTGAATCCTCTGCGTTCTAAAGGTTTCGAGGATAATTTGGGAAACTTAAACGAGAATGGGTATTTCACTGCGTCAGGTAACAGTTAATGATCTTGACGTGTGAATGTTGAATGAATGAGTTCCTAAATAGTGCTGAACCGTCTTGGCTGGACAAACGCTACCTCGAGTCAAAAGAACATCGCTTAGAAGGCTTTAAGTTGATCACATTGACTTGCTACTCCACTTAGTCACGAGGTTATTTTGTCATCTGATAACTCAATACAAAGAGAATAATAATAAATAAAAGATAAATAAATAGATAAATACATGAATAAAAAATAAAATTGTCAGGAACGCAATTGGTGATTAAAACCTTTCATCACATGTTATAACTTCGTGCGGATCGAGGTCCTTGTACAATACATTTTTTTTTGATGATGTTAGGTTAAATTTCGTGAATACCTTTAGTTTTTTGTATGGGGCTTTGGCGGTCAATCCCGGCCTGTACAAAAAGGAATAGTTTGGGTTTAACGCCTATCGACTGTACGAGGGTCATTAAGGCAGCAGACATGTCAGCCTTTTATTGACGAGCAACAACAATTTACATCCCGGTAGTTTTTTTTTTATTTATTTATTTATTATTTTTTTATTTATTTATTTTTTTAGGTGCGGACAGACAAGGGTAACGATGCCTTGCCTAAGAATACCGTGGCAGCCAGTAAGGACGGGAGGTTATTGTTAGGTAACCACGCTCATCACCCACCCCCCCCACCCAACCGCTAATGTTCCACCCGTCTGTCTGTGTAACAAGTAAGTGGTTTTAAATAAAAAGAAAATATATTACTTCCCAACATTCAGTGCGAAACATTAATCAAGAATACTCCTCTGCCTGCTTGTGTGATCTGATCCTCAATAACTATTTATATAAAGGGAACCAATTTTCTTTCCAGCGCATCAACGATAAGAATCCAGTTTATTTATATTTCCAACTAAATCTGTTATTCTCCATTATCATATTTTTCAACATAACAAAAGTAACGGCGGAAGATATTTTTGTCGTCTTCCTCCTCACTTTCCTTCAAGTATTCTTCCTACATTTTCTTCTGCTTTTCTATTCCCTTTACGTATTATTCTTATTCCCTGTCGCCTACTTGTTTCCGCCATTCCTGCCGCCGCCGCATCCCGTATGGCAGCTTCCAGGTTTCTTGTAAACTTTCTGAAGACTCCATTCCTCTTCTAGCGAACGCCTCCAGATCTCCTCTCCATTCCAAGGGTTGAGAGCAAAGAGGATGTGGCAGAGCTCGCCATCCTTTCCATGAATATAGAGCAAAACGTGAGCTGTCGCCATTCCAGAGGAGGACCAGGATGTGTCTGCGGGACGTGATGTGGGATTTAGAGCGGTAAGATATTGCAAATGGTCCGAGAAATCATTTTGCATCTCATGATCTGAAAAATTTACCTTATTTCCCCAACATATGTTTCTTTTTTCATGGAGTGTTCGTTTCTCTTACTCAATTTTTTTGGAGTTGTCGCATATTGGTAGCATTTTTGGTGGCTGGTACTTAGTAATTTTTTCTTTAATTCGTGGTTGATAGAAAATAAATAATTGGCATCATCCTATATAACGTATCATATTTCTTTATTAAAAAAATCAGTCAATTGTATATTTGTTGAGGCATTCCTTCCAATAGACACAGGACACAAATAACAAAATATCCCCATTAATTCCTTTACAATTAAGGATTCCATATACCAGCATTAATTATCGAGTGAGTTTACAATACACATTAGGTTGTCATCCAGCACTTAGACGGCCTCGAATAATAAACGTGTTGAAGGAGAAGCAGCGTTAGCATCAAGTATAGGGAAGCAAAGATATGGAAGTTACTTATGAAGACTGGATTCTAACTAAACACGATCTAATTCTGTCTGTAGGTAGTGCGAGACTGTACGTAGCATCTATTTTACTGGTACAGGTTACTCCTCTAATGCAGCAGAACGTTGCCATGAAAAACAAAAACAAAAACATATATATACAGCTAAAAAACAAAACATGTAAAATAGAATTGGAAAAAAAAATATTACTGCAGGTCTGTATGTCGGAGGAAAAAATCTGACTTTCTCTCTTTTATTTTTCCTCTCTCTCTCTCTCTCTCTCTCTCTCTCTCTCTCTCTCTCTCTCTCTCTCTCTCTCTCTCTCTCTCTCTCTCTCTCTCTCTCTAACACATACACAAACACATAGAGTAACGTTAACACACACAACACCAAAGACGTAACTATAAATGCAAGAAGAAAAAAAACAACGAAAATATTTGCAGTGCAGCAGCAGGACGTAAACAAACAAATACTACAAAAAACAAACAGGTAAGTAGGAACGCAACACAGGTATGACAATAAATACTCTTCCCTGGAGGCTCAGTTACCTACACTTCCTTCTGATTATTCACATTCTTCCTATGTCCTTAATCGCAGCGTGTGAAAGGGGAAGGCAAGCACCAGGAACCGACTACACTTTCAACTCTTGTGTTACGGTAACTTTAGTCTCGTCACAGCTCTGTGGTATTGAGGTTGTTATGCAGGGAAAGGTTAAGGTGCATCTGCCTTTGTTATGCTCCTTCTGTTACTGATCGGTGGAAGAATGATGATTATATTTTCACGTCTGTCTAAGCCGCGCAGTGTGATGAATGACGATGGTGTGTGTTGATCGTTTTGCATGGACATGATTTATATTTGTGTGTCTCTGTGTGTTTTTCCTTTCTGTCTCTCTCTTTCTCTTTCTTTATCTCTCCTCTCTCTCTCTCTCAAACAATACATCTGTTCCTCATCATTGTTACACACACACACACACACACACACACACACACACACACACACACACACACACACACACACACACACAAGCAAACATTTTTTTCGTTGCTCTCAGCAGTTCATGTTGCAGTATAGCTATAAAATAATATTTCTAGATTAAATTGATAAAAAAAATAAAAAGCATACATAAAAGGGAAATATTTAATTTTCCTGCCAAATATTTACTTGATCGCATCTGTGTGCATGTTTGAAATTGCCTTTAACCAAATGAAAATAAAGGAATTTCATTCAAATTTCAGAACAGTTTTATTTCGCAACAAAATTATTAACTTACCATGAACTACATAGTTTGCCAATATACACTTATGATTTTGCACCTCAGCCCCTAAATAAAAGAACGCTACCAATACTATACACAATCAATGCATATGATAAAGCAAAGACCTATCATGTGAGCCAATGAGTAGGTAATGTGAGGTGAGTGCCGCGCTGTTTGATGCAGAGAGAGTTGTAGCCGCCGGGGTCCTTTTCCCAGCCCGCCACTAATGAGTGTTAAGGAAGTGAGCCTCGGTCTGTGGGTGTCCGTACGCGATGCATCCTGATACCAACGATGCGAGGGAACCAACTAACTAACGAGAGTCATGGTTCTTGTTTTGTTCTTGACTATGTTGAAGTAATTCGTGCAGTTTGCGGACTGTGGTGGTGGTGGTGGTGGTGGTGGTGGTGGTGGTGGTGGTGGTGGTGGTGGTGGTGGTGGTGGTGGTGGTGGTGGTGGTGGTGAAAAAATACATTGTTCATAAAAAAAGAAGAAAAAAAAAAAAGAAAAAATAATAGTCATTTATATTCTTTGTAGTTTTCTCTTCCGTAACACAGCCTCCGTATGGCATAACACACAATAACAGTTCTAATGATAAAAAACACCATAAAAGAGAGAGAGAGAGAGAGAGAGAGAGAGAGAGAGAGAGAGAGAGAGAGAGAGAGAGAGAGAGAGAGAGAGAGAGAGAGAGAGAGAGAGAGAGAGAGGAGAGAGAGAGAGAGAGAGAGAGAGAGAGAGAGAGAGAGAGAATAAAATTTTAAAAGCGATACAGCAACCCACTTAGTCAATCAATCAAATAATTTTAACCACGTCAATCAAACATCCTGTCTGTCCAACCTTAATGCGTGTCGATAAGCCAGATGGATCCTGACTTGCTGCTACACTTTGGACAAACCTCTTCGTGTGCCTTAAGTCCAAGAATTACATTACAGCACAAAGAGAACAGAATAATTAGCTTATGTTCCCTTACACAAGCACGTTCTCTCTTTCTCTCTTTCTCTCTCTCTCTCTCTCTCTCTCTCTCTCTCTCTCTCTCTCTCTCTCTCTCTCTCTCTCTCTCTCTCTCTCTCTCTCTCGTGGCGAACTTATTATAATCCAAAAACAACCGATACAAAAATACGTCAAATAGATTATAAGAAACAAAATATTTTCTTCGGTCAGCGTAAAGATAACCAGCAGAGTGTTGGGCGGCAGCGCGAGGCTTTATCCCTGTGGAAGCTTTCTGGAGAGTGACCTACATATCCACTTTACCGTGACGCCTTCAGGTAAAGTTATCCAATTAACGATGATTTATGCCGTACTTAGTGTGCAAGTCAAGGAAGAGCTTATTGATCGTGGCAAGTTTAGAAAGATGAAACGGAAAAATAAATACGAAGAAAAAAATGTGTATAAGGTAAGTCTTTAATCTGTGTTTATAAAGATAGATATTGATGTTTGATATGGGGAGATAAATCAATATGGTAAACAACTTCGAAAAATCTCCAAACAATAGAAACTCGTCTGGTTGTTTACATTTTCTGACAGCACCGTGACGCAATTAGCAATACTCATTATCACATTTTGAAAGGAGACAACAAAGAATTACAACCCCGGAAGAAAACGTTCATAAATAATTGCTATAAGTATTGGAGGCAGCTAAATGAGTTAATTATTCAAGTTTAATGATGGTTATAGATACAAAACCAATTCACCGACTACCCAAAGGAAATATTAAACTCAACGCATTTTACATCATCTGCGTGGAAAGAGGAAAAAAATACAGCACATGTTTATTACTAATGAGGATGCAGGTTATCTCTCCTAAACCACTTTATTCACGAGGAAAAGAAAGTACCTCTATCTCCCCCTCTCCCTCTCTCCCTCTCTCTCTCTCTCTCTCTCTCTCTCTCTCTCTCTCTCTGTGAAGCGAGTGGTGAGGAGGCGCGTTACATCTATCCTGCCAGAGACAATCAAATCACACCTTCGTCAGGAACATTCCCAGCGGCGGTGCAAACACGGTGGTCTTATGTCACGGCTGGGTGTCAAACTTTGAACTCCTCCTTCCGGGACTACATAAAATGAAGAGTTTGTATTCATTTTCCTAAACAATTAATTTGGCTGATTGCTAATTACTCTCCCCATCTCTCCCTCCGTGGAATTTAAACCTTATACACGTATCCAATGTTGTTTTTTTTGTTGGACGATAATTGTTCGTGTTGTACTGTTGTAATTAATGCCAGAAGTAAGATATACATGTTTTAGGATTTCTGCAAATTCACAAACAACAATGACGTATTCCTGATATTTTGAATTTTAGATAGACGAATGATGATTTTCCCTTCCCGAAGCTAAAGGTAAAATGGTAGTCTAGTCTTGTTTTCGTGAGTGGACATCACTTAGGGACAGGGGACGAGGGAGGCGTGACGGGGCGCCTCCACCTTCCCCTGATAAAATTAGGGTTTCCACCTTCCTCCCACTGACAAGAGAACAAAGGGAGGAGTAGCTATTGATTCCGAGTGCCAGTTAAACCTTTCTGATGCACGAGCGTTAAGTATTAAAGTGGGGGATGTATGAATGAACCGTGATTCCTGTTTACATTGACTTATGACCTAGAAAACTAAATAACAAAGATTTACTTAGTTGACTAAACTTTGCATCTGTCTAAACTTGCGCAACAGATGACTTTAAAGACATACAAAGAAGACATTTTCCACACATATAATCATGTCTGTGCCCAGAAGAATTAGAATAAAAAAACTAATTTAATTATGTGAATCCACATAAGAGGGAAGGGATCCCTTAGTATATTTCCCAAGGGATGGCTGTTCCTTAGGCGGGAGGGATCTTTTCCTTCCTATAAAAATTACTGACTGACATCTCTTTGGACTCCTTCCAGTGAAGAGGCGAGGCGCTTCCGACATATTTAAGATTTCGACAACCCG
This sequence comes from Metacarcinus magister, assembly GCA_029783475.1. Taxonomy (NCBI): domain Eukaryota; kingdom Metazoa; phylum Arthropoda; class Malacostraca; order Decapoda; family Cancridae; genus Metacarcinus; species Metacarcinus magister. Next base: position 11,833,376 of record JAPQNM010000046.1, read on the forward strand.
GAGTCTGAACGTGACGAACGGGCCAAGACTTGCATCGAAGCCAAGTATGATTCAAGGTTGGCGTGGGAAGGGTTGTGATGAGACAGGAAGTGATGTTAAGGTAAAGCCTCCGCATTAATATCACTTTACAACCAGAAAAAATACTTCTAATATTCACTTTACATTCACTTTTCATTGTGGTATTTCAAGTGTATACAGGACTTAAGGTGAGGCTTCTTGCTCTTAAGTGTACGGATCCTTGCCTTTGTGAGGTGAGCAGAATCTAAGGCGATCATAGTCATTACGAGAGAGGACTGGGTACACAGGTAAGGGGCTCACTGGCAGGAACAGGTAATGACGTAAACTTCGCAAGGCGGCATTTCACGGGATTTTTGTGTTAGTAAATTCAGGGAGTCACGGGGCCACGGATGAGCGAGTTCGATTACAATGGCAGTGTGGCTAAAGTACGGTACTGAGGGTTACGTCGATGGACTATGTTATGTTATGTTACGTTATAGGTGTTGTCATGTACCTGCCGTTGTAAGATTAGTTATTAATGTCATGAATTAATCTTTGGGGTTTCATTAGATGCTTTATGAAATGTTCTTTATTGTATCGTTCTAATTGGTTTAAAGTAAAAATTAAGTCTTTCTCATTGTTGTCATTGAGAGGTTGAATATATGACTCATTATTACGTCATTAATTGCCTCAATGTCATTCAGAACAACACACTACCAGGTGACACCCAACAATGTTTTACCTTCATACACTATTTTGTATTCCATGCAATCAAATGACTTTTCGACGCTTTCCTTTGGTCAATCAACAATGAAAAAGTAATTAGAGTACTAAATACATTTGGAATATAAAAAAAGAATCACCAAATATAACTAGAATAAATAAAATAAAATAGCATATGATTTACTCAAGTGTTGCCACCTGTGCCAACAAACACACAACAAGGCGACTCCTGTTAGTTCTTGAGTTACACAAATCGCCAAAGAAGATCAGGTTATTAGTGAACCAAGCCGCAGGTAATCGCCTTCCACACTACTACTGATAAGCTGTTCCGTATAAAGAAAAGAAAGAAAAACACGCACGGCGGGAAGAAATCTCTTTTTCCTTCCAATTATTGTATGATTATCTAGTAAGTGAGAAAGAAAAATGGTGAAAAACGCACAAACCATAACCAAGTAACTCATCCACACCCAAGTAATATATATATATATATATATATATATATATATATATATATATATATATATATATATATTCTTTTCATGAAGGTATGACACAGGCTCTTAAGTATATTTGGACCAGTAATCAAACTTGTGGGGCAACAAGCATAACAAATTTCGTTAATCAGTGTTTTCTCACAGGTGAAACGTCAGGTCGATTTAAGTAACAGCTACGAGCGGCGGGAGTGGTACATACAGACTGTCGGGGAAGTAACAGGTCGCGCTGCGCCGGGAGTGGAGGCAAGCTCCTGAGGGTGCCGCGGGAAGTGTTCACGAGGCGGCGGCCGACACGCGACTGGCCGCCTCCCAGCAGGCCTTGACGCCGCCGCCCGTTCATCGAGGACTCAGCCTCCACCTCCCTCGCCTTGATCCTCACCACCCACGTCATCACCACCTACACGCGTATAGAGACCCACAAGTTGCATTAAGGTGATAATTATAAGAAAATAATGTACGATTGTTGCTCCAGGAGGGAAAAAAACATACTATCCATTTACATTTAAAAATATAGTTTTCTGCACATAATATACACAAAACTACACAACCACCATCGCCTTAGGCTTCTGCATATCAAGGTGAGGTCAACATCGGCTGGAACTTTGTATATCGTTTCCAGTGTTTTTCTGTGACCTGCCACCAACCAACTAGAGCACCCTGGCACCCTCGGGGGTCTGTAATGGCTGGCGGCACCCTTGGGATCAGACTACATGAGGCTGCCCTTGTACGAGACAACCGACGAGGCACCTAACCGATAACCTTAATCGCTACAAGACAATTTTTTTTTAATACTGAATATGTCGCCGATAAGCTGTGTCATAAATCCTTTTTATCAGTCGGGTTTGCAGGTTTCGAGTTCATTGTATTGAGTAGACCTTTTCACTTGTATCTATCGTTTGTGTTTTCTTGAAGTGGTCAGTTGGTTGCTAACGGTTTAAAAAGAAGAAAAAGAAGAAGAAGAGTAACAGTTACAAAAAGAAAAAGGTAAGAGACAGTCAGAACATAGCAAAAGAAAGAAAAGAAAGAAAGAAAGAAAGAAAAAAAGTCTTTAACCATACGACTCACTAAAAAACAAACAAAACTTTGGATAACAGGACGAGTTTTCCCTTAAATAAAAGGTTTTCATCATCCTCGCTTGTTTCTCCCATTGTGAAGGTTTAACGATGAGCCTCACAGCCAGCTCTCTGGGATGTAGTAGGAAGCGATGCCCCACGTGTTGCAGCCACGATAACATCCACCCAATTTAAAGGCAGGTCGAGAGGCAGATGTTTTTTTTATTGTTTTACAGGGAGAGGTGAATCGAGAGGAAGAGAGGGAAGGACATACACCTACACGCACATCCACCCACACACACACACACTGGACTACACATCAGTTGTAGTTGATATGGAAGCTGATAAAAATATAAAACAATGTAAGAAATGTACATATATAAAAGAAAAACGAAGGATGTGAGAAAATTCAACTTTCCACACCAGGACAATAAATCAATGGAATATATTATTGGAAAACATAAGTTGTGACAAAAATATCCACAAATTTAGAGAAAAACTGCAAAGAAAAACGGTATTAAAGGACAGGAGACAAGGAGAGAAAGAGAAAGAGAAAGAAAGAGAGAAAAAAACAAAAACAAAGAGAGAATGAGCAACAAGAAAACAACGTCAGCTGGCATTTATAAGTATTCACACCTATGCAAATCAGAGGTGTTTATGATTGACCGCCAAAGGTTGTGTTATGTTGTGAGGAGGTGTGGGAAGGAAGGCGTGGCTCTGTGACAAGATTGGTGAATGAAGAAAACAAAACAGACGAGGTGGGAAAACAACACTCAATACTACTAGCAATGGGAAAAAAAAAACATTACAAAATAAATATTAACGTTCACTATCAAGTTAAATCCACACAATTAAGATAGATTTTATGAAGTTTTTTTTTCCAGTACAGCTATTGAACTACAAAGATAACTCAGTGTAGTAATTCAAGAGAGAGAGAGAGAGAGAGAGAGAGAGAGAGAGAGAGAGAGAGAGAGAGAGAGAGAGAGAGAGAGAGAGAGAGAGAGAGAGAGAGAGAGAGAGAGAGAGAGAGAGAGAGAGAGAGAGAGAGAGAGAGATAAGAGAGATAAGAGAGAGAGAAAATCGCATCAATCATCAGTCGTGGAATATTCTAACATGTAACTTCCTTGCAAGACAGACACGTCAAGAACACACACTGATATCCAAGAAGATCATTTTCAGTGTTGCTTCCCTCGCTGTGTCGCGGTATACTTTCTACCACTGTTAAAGGTGAAGCTGCAAGTGGTGGCAGCGGTGGGGATGCTAAACCAACCAGGGCAACACGGCACCACAAGGACACCGAAGGGACACGCTGTCACCGCATGCCTCCAAGGGAACGAATAGACTGTTTTAGAGTGGAATATGTCAATCAAGAATCCCTGGTCTACTTCCCTGGTGTGCTTGGTCTTGATGGAGGATATGTATAGTTGTGTGAATATTTATCGTTCACATTTTGGTATTGATAGATCTAATATCCTTCACTGAATAATTCTTTACTGTTGCCGGTTTTCGTGGCCGTTTCCTGTCTCCAAACTCTCACATCATTTGAGATTTTCACCACCTTGACACCTTCGCCTTTTCCTTATCTTTGTTTTATTCTTTTTATTTTATGTTACTGTTGTGATTAAAAAGAACGTATCTGGAAACAAATATCAATGACATAAGAACAAACTATTACGGGTGGATATAAATAATAAACATGAGTATAGATGTAAATATATATAAACAATAAACATAAAACAATCACGCTGAACCATAGTATAGTAGTTAGTGAGCTGTGTTATAAAGGTTTCGAACTCACTAAGAAAGCTGTAAAAAACATATTAGAATAGAGAGAAAAATGTACTAACAGTGAAACCCCAAAAATGGAGGAATGTTTTTTTTTTTATCTTTCTTATTTATTCATCATTATAACTTTTTTTTCAGAGCAACGACAGAGGGAAAAAGTGATGCAAGATGAAACTGCTCCGGGATATGTGTGTGTGTGTGTGTGTGTGTGTGTGTGTGTGTGTGTGTGTGTGTGTGTGTGTGTGTGTGTGTGTGTGTGTGTGTGTGTGTGTGCAGCTCTCGGTAAAAGGAGTGTTAGGTGATGAAACACATCCACACACACACACCCACACACACAGACACACACAGACACACACACACACACACACACACACACACACACACACACACACACACACACACACAGCTACTTGCACCCACCAGGTTTTACTGTTTTTTCTTTCTAAATTTGTCTAAATATTTACACTAGCAAGAAAAAATATACAGTGGTCTTCATTAGACTAAAAATACTGCAAACAAAAAAAAGAAACAAGTGGTACAGGAAAAATAATAAGCAAATACATGAAAAGCTTCACTAATATAAAGATAATTTTGGCTTGATATGTGACTGAGCTTTGTGTAAGTGACATATTTTTAACAGAGACGGAAGGCAAAGAAGATGAAGTGGAAAAAAAAAGAAAAAAAGAAAAAGGAGAAAAAAAAAGGATGAAAAGCAACACGACAAATCAAATCGCTCTTTGTTCCTTCTTCTATTCTTTTTTTTTACTTTTTATTTTTTTATTTTACAATTCTCCAAAAGTCATCTATCGGTCCTCCCTTTCCTGAGCACACTTCGAGGTCATTGGCAATACCTGATGGAGTTAATACACTAGAAATGCGGTCATGTTTACAAAATCAGATGTAAATATTCACGTGTTAGGGGGTAATACTCTAACCAAATGGGCTTTTGTAAATAGTATGCAAATTATGGTCTGAACTTACTTACTTAATTGCTGTGAATATTCATTGCGGGTGTTTAATTTCTGATAATGACCATGTCGTGGTTTACATAATTAACCTTACAATGTGGGAATGTTAGTCTTTTATTTTCTGTAGATTTTAGAATTTCCAGCTTGCATGATTCGTCTTTGTTCTAAAGTTCATATCCACTGACTTGCGCAGGTAAATTATTATAGAAACGTAACCTTCAATGATCTGGATAGTTTCTAATTTAGTTTACCTTACAGAGAAGAGATAATATAGTATGATTAATATAGTAAGATTCACCTGAGATTCGTTGATTTGATTCTTATTGGACAGTTACCAGATTACAAAGACATTTTCAAGTACTGTAAGGTATCACAGCTTGAAAAACGTCCTTCGTAAAGATGACAAAATTTCGTTGCTAGTCTACAAACGCAAGAATCACGTTGGTCACTGATACTTGAATTTTACATGAGAGTTGCAGCAAAAGAATACAATACATGACAAGTGATCATAATTTCATTTTACTAATTCGTGAAAACCAGTATCCGATATGCCTCCGGATGCATAGTTAATAATCTGCAAGTTAATAATTGAAACGAAATACCAAACTACAGATTCAATGTTTGAAATCATTTGTCAAAAGAGTGAATACAATTTTGCATCTCCATGGTTCCAACGTCTTCCCTTGACAGCGCCTTTAATGAATCAGTCAATTAGTCAATCAATCAACCCTTGACAGTTAGTGAGAGACGAGGACGTAAAAACGATGACCTTGGGGAGTGGCTACAACACAGAGCTGTATTGTCATTACTTATAAAACAGAATGACAAAATACCACTCGGTAGCAAGAGGAAAAGAGATCTCTGGTGTATATTATAATCATATTTTTATTTCTATTTAAAATTTTTCAGTCAGTGCTGCCTTCTATTATTCATGTTGTTATTTATTCTCCCACGTGAATGAAGAAAAAAAAGATTCGCTTGATATATTTTCCATGACGTGATAAAAGTCCTCTTGCAACGTCATCTACTGCCGCTCATGTGATGCAGAAACATTTCCAATTGCAGAACATTCGCGGACAAATCTTTCCTATCCAGCCACTGATGGATCAAATCACCAATAACCTTTGTTTTGTGAGCGTTATTCTCGTATATTGGATATGTAGTGGGATTCTGAATGCTTCTCTATGCTGTGTGTATATGTTTTCCTTTGATTGGTGGGCGGCGAGCAGGTGAGGCAAGATGAAAAGGACCTAACACGCAGCAGGCAAAGAAGAAAGTGAGGGAGGAGCACGCACATGATAGCGCTAGAGATGAGAAACTAGAGAGAGGTGCAGCAAATAAAGTAGAGAAATGAGAGCGAGGAAAAATGCAGATAATGTAACGGGAGAAAAAAAAGCAGAAGAGAGAGAAATGAGGAACAAATTTGGACAAGGAGACATACATAAGAAGAAACAGATGTCGAAAAGGAGAGGAAGAGGAGGAGGAGGAAGAGGAGGAGCAGGAGGAGGAGAATGGGAATGAGAGGAAAGAGTACTAGGTGAGTAAAATAAAATAAATCAATATAAAAAATCTGAGTAAAAATGGTCTTTTCAGGAATACATACTCACTACTTTGTAAATATTTGTAGATATTCAACTTTTCTCATTAAAATACAGTACGAATACATCTTGTAGGTAATTAATTTAAACTTTATAATACACCGTCACACATCCCATAACAGTGACCATCAACACATACTGGCAGTTGGTATTCTCAGTAACTTGACATGCAAGGTACCACATGGAAGCAGTCTCAAGGAATCGTAAATCCTATAAAGATCCCTTACACTTTGAACGCTTTGAAGCTTGTGCGAGCGATTCATCCTGTCAGGTAGGAAGTCTCGTGGGAGTTACGGGATTAGAAAGTACGAGTTTGGGGTCAAATTGAGTTTCCATGGACTAAATCAGATCATGTGAGTCCAATCTCTGTCTCTGTTGGTTTTAGTGTTTCTTTTCTCTCCTTTTTCTCTGACTGATATTCTATTCACCCACATGAGGTGTTTCTAAAGACCAAGAAAGACAGTCCTGTACAGAGTGTAAAGGTGTATGGATGTGCTTCAGGAATTAACTTGGTACTTTCTGTAATTTGAGTTTGTTTAACGTAGTAATTCTTAAGACCATTTATCTGTCCCAGACAGTCTAAAGTTGGTAAGTTTGTCCACACACACACATATGCACACGCACACACAGTGAAAGAGAAAGGGGGGGGGGAGAGGAGAGAGAGAGAGAGGAGAGAGAGAGAGAGAGAGAGAGAGAGAGAGAGAGGAGAGAGAGAGAGAGAGAGAGAGAGAGAGAGAGAGAGAGAGAGAGAGAGAGAGAGAGAGAGAGAGAGAGAGAGAGAGAGAGGAGAGAGAGAGAGAGAGAGAGAGAGAGAGAGGAGAGAGAGAGAGAGAGAGAGAGAGAGAGAGAGAGAGAGAGAGAGAGAGAGAGAGAGAGAGAGAGAGAGATAGAGAGAGAGGAGAGAGAGAGAGAGAGAGAGAGAGAGAGAGAGGAGGAGAGAGAGAGAGAGAGAGAGAGAGAGAGAGAGAGAGAGGAGAGAGAGAGAGAGAGAGAGAGAGGAGAGAGAGAGAGAGAGAGGAGAGAGAGAGAGAGGAGAGAGAGAGAGAGAGAGAGAGAGAGAGAGAGAGAAAATGAATCACATACACAGGAAGACAAGACTGCATGTTAGTATTACTCGCATTATTAATGTTATTATCATTATAATAATTATTACTATTATTACTACTACTATTACCCGCATTGCTGCTGTTCGTAGTAGAAGAAATAGTAGTAATAAAAGTAGAAGTAGTAGTAGTAATATCAACTCCAACAAATTTTACTGATTTACAAAAAAAATACCATTTTAGTGAAACTCTGAGAGGCATTACATGTTTATGATGGTTCACCTTACAAAGAGAGACCGAGACTGAAAACGGTGTCGTCCACAGAAAACAGTATTCTTGGTTCTCTAACGTAAACTGCAGTAAATATAAACCATGGGTGCTATAATGTAATGTTGTACCTTCCATCACTGTAACACTCATTGTATCCAGGAACACAGTCCTAAGCTTCATTCACCGAGTGTTAAGGATTTTGAGTTAGTCATAAAGGCATAATATATAGAAGAATATAATAGGACTTGTTAATTCAGTCATCCCTCAACCTTCGTCCCCTTCAGAGCGCCCTTACAGTGGTTTTTTCCGGCGCTGACGAACCCGTTTAGTGTAACTTCCCTTGGTGTCGAGGGGATCAAACGATATCAAGTTATGTTTTGAGGTGTGGGTAAGGGATTGAGGTTACACTTTTAAAAACATCGAACAGCAAAAATATGTTCTTGTTTTCTTGTCCTATTCTCCTCCTCCTCTTCCTCTTCCTTTTTCTCCTCCTCCTTCTCTTATCCGCCTTAAGAAAAATAAACTTAATAAGACAACACACGAATTTGTGACTTACCATTAGTGAGCTGCTCGCCCAGAGGGATGAGGAGAGGCACCAGCACGTTGACCGCCATGCCCACACCTATAGGGGAGAGATAACACATAGAGATAGAACGTCACAAGCCAGAAATAAGAAAACAATAGCTATTTACGTAAACCAACACGAATACTTTAACACTTCTTCGTAACTTCCCAGGCCGTGTCACCTTGCGTCTTGTTCCTTGACGTTAAGATGAGACAGGAGGAGATTGTTTTTGATTCCCAAAGGCACCAAGACGAAGCAAATTCCTGGAGTCCAAACAGTGCATCCATTCTTCATAGTTTGTAAAATGTTGCACAAGAATACGAAAACAAAACACACAAAGGACAATTAGAAAGACAAAGACGAGAAAGAACCATCAGTTGAAAGGAAGGAAACTATATATAAAAAAATACACAAGACGTTATGCTATACAGAACACTAACAAGGATACGCTTTCATTTGTTTTTTTGGAACATTGGCAGTTACGTGTTGCGCAGAGATTCAAAACCCCTGTCTTAGTTATGGCGCAGAATGATGAAGGTGTATTTTTTTCGAATTTCGGATTGAGTTGCTGTGAAATTGCGTGTGGAAAGTTGTCTTCATCCCTCCCACGCACTGTGACTCTCCCCTGTTTAGTGTCAATATTCCTGGCTCTCTATCCATCGGGAAATGCTTTATCACCATATGTGTTTATAGAAAAAATGTGAACCTTCCCTTATTTTCAATCCACACGCGTCTGAAATTCAAAGCAAGTCGTCGATCCCTGACGTTTTAACAGGTAAAATATATTCGTCTCTGCCAGTCAATAGTCACTAGAACAATGCAGGGAGACATTGAGCGAGTCTGTGTCAAAGATCACGTCAAATATTTCCTGGTGTGACTTCCTTTGCTTCACTGGTGTCTTTGTGAGAAAAATAAGAGAGGTTGCTGGTTGACTTGTGAGAGGTATAGAAAGAAGATGAAAGGAAAGAGAAAAAAAAGAGAAGAGAAAAAAAAAACGGGGGGAAAAGCAGAAATCGCGGGTTATATTGAAAAGAACTGAGGCGTTGAAACTAGACGAGAAAGGAAGGTAGAGTGAGAGAAAAATATCGAGATATGAGGACAGAAGGATGCTGGAAGGAATAAGTGAGGGAAGGGAGGAAACCATTGCATTTTCCCCCTCTGTAAAGTGGAGGAAAGGTGAGGAAAGTGTTAGTCAGGCGAAGCGTCACTTATCAGGATACTTAGAACACCAAACGCAGAAAGACACGAACATTTTAGATTCCCCCAAAAAAACCTTAAATTTTCTGAATGTTTTTGAAGTATTTAGAAAGAACAATTTTTTTTTATTTACTATTGATAAAACAAATAGTACAAAAAAGTATCCTGCACTGAAACATTCCTAACAACCAATATGCAAAAAAAAACTTAGAAAATAAAGTAGTAGTCTTACCCATACCTGTTTATATATCATATTAGACAAAGGTTAAGAAATAATCTAGTAACCACAATAATACAATCACATAATCAAAGTAATTATAATGTTGAATCGTCTTCACTCCTGGAGAAGATGGCTAACAATATATTGTCTGGAGATAACAGTCTAGACAGAACCCTTTGTCTTTAGGAGAAAGTTGAAGCAGGTTCTTGTGACTGAAGACATGGAGTGATTGGAAAGAACGATCTAGATAGGCCTTGTGTGTGTGGTGACAAAGATTAAGGCAAAGTTTAATGCCTGGTGATGAAGGGTTAAGGCAAGGAAGGCTCTGTGCTTGAAACATGACACTGTGTTTGAAGATTAGGGCCAAGTCAAGGCTATTCCGCTGCTTTTCACTGAATCTAAGACGGACGCCCTAAACTGGCAACTTCCGCCATCTATCAGGCGCGGCGGCAGGGAGAGGACAGCTTCCAACAGCGTCAGGCGGAGGGGAAGGGAGGGGAAGGAGGGGAAGGGAGGGAAGGGAGGGAAGTGAGCCAGACACCTGGAGCCAAACCCGCCTGGATACAGAGGTTGGCCAATGATTCCTCAGAAGCTAGTTTGTAATTGGCTGACTGATGACAGGTGCACTATATAACTGGTGTGTATGTGTGTGTGTGTGTGTGTGTGTGTGTGTGTGTGTGTGTGTGTGTGTGTGTGTGTGTGTGTGTGTGTGTGTGTTCTAGGAAAGCAAAAATACCGGAACATATAATCGCAAGGGACGTGGGGAGGAAACGAGGTGGCTGCACAGGAACGGGTTGGCAGTAGAGGGGTTTTCAGATTCCCTTTAGATTCAGGAACGCCAAATTCCACTCCCATTTAGTGTTATCCCACGCGTTCATTTACCCCAAAGCCTTACAGGAGTGGCTGAGGGCTGAGGGCTGAGGGCTGAGGGCTGAGCTGCCTTAATGTGGTCTGATATCTGACTAAAACTACGTAGAACATTAGCTTGCGTTCTAATACATTAACCTTGACCGTCACCACCACCGCCACCACACAATGTTTATGTTGTATAAAGAAAAAAGTTTATTCTGACATTGACCAGACAAATGAGCAAGGTATATATATATTTTTTTGGGCAGAAGTTTTGATGAACCACAAGGACAAAAGAGGAAAGTTTACTGGTATGAGTACCTCCACAATTTGTTTTTGTTTCATGTATTTTCCAAGTTAATTAAGAACAAAGAAAATGTGTCTACTGTAACAGAAAGAGAGAAAGAGAGAGAGAGAGAGAGAGAGAGAGAGAGAGAGAGAGAGAGAGAGAGAGAGAGAGAGAGAGAGAGAGAGAGAGAGAGAGAGAGAGAGAGAGAGAGAGAGAGAGAGAGACAAGGCTCGATTCCATTCTATATATAAAAAAAAAACATCCTTAGAGAGAAGGATTACTTTAGATAACTATAAGGTAGAGGATCGCGATCATTTCCTATTTTCTTCTCCTAATTACATAAGGTGAGTGCATAACCCTCACGTCTTCCCTCCTTTATCGAATACCTTAAAGCTCGACTGAGTTAACCCTTTCCAGGCTCTTAAGGATGTATCTAGCGAGGCCCTTCCTGTACTCAGAGGAACCATTACAGACTGTGTCAATTGTGCGGAAAACCAAGTAGGTGTTGCATTGCACTGGCCATGTTGTGTGGGTGGATGTCAATTCCTTTTCTTTTATAGAGAAGGGGAGGTGAAAAGAGCTAAAGAGAAAGTAAGGGCAAGAGAATGTGAAAGCCAGTTAGAGATTGAAAGGGTGTGGGCCTTTTTTTTATTTCATTTTTATACATCGTAATTAGTATTTAGATGTTAAAACTATCTTTGGATGTACATATATACAGTTGAAGAATAAAGTTGAGACACTGCAGCAGGTGGTGAGAGGGAATAAAAATGTGCTCAAAAGATCCATGGAAGAAAAGAAGAATAGAAACGATAATCAAATATGAACAAAGGATTATAGGTTTGAAATGAATAAATGACACTAATGAGAAAGAAAATTAAGGCTAAGCTGAGTTTTATAACTTTATAAATCCAAAGCAAATGTAAGAACCAGTTGCATCCTTTATTATGTATATTCCTGTAGCTTTACGCATCAAGGTACAGGAATAAACAACAATGGCAACAAAACTGTGCTCAGAAACACACACAAAACACACACACACAAGAGTTAAATACAAAACAATTTTCAAGAGGCATTATTTACTTTCACCTGGCGATTGTTTCCAGCACGTAATATAAGCACAGGTGAGGAAGGAAGGGACAGGTGACATGAGCGGTAAAAAGAGACGTGAAGGAAGGTAAGGGACACTAATCCTACCAGGTACATCGTTATTACCGCTTTTTAAATACATTCTTGAACCACTTGATCGTACTACCAGTCACTTCCTCTTGATCCTATGCTTCTCTGGACTAAGTTTTTACCTGACTAAGGAGCGTAATTGAAGGTGATAAACGTTGCTCCGTCCTCCCTGCAATATCCGTGTTCAATCTAGCTTTCGGGGTGTAAAATTCATGCGTTTGAGAGTCAATACTGTTTTAATTAAACCGATCGTTGGCAAGGGAATATCGGTACTCAATAACTTAAATGAAGAAGGAGGAACTAGAAGATGAGGAAGAAGATGAAGAAGAAGAAGAAGAAGAAGGAGAAGAAGAAGAAAGAAAATAAGGAGGAGGAGGAGGAGGAGGAGGAATAGTGAGTGATGTGGGGTTTTAAGGCAGCGGAACAAACTGTGGTTATTAGGAGGAGAGGAGATGAAGGAGGAGGAGCAGCAGGAGGAAGAAGAAGAAGAAGGATACGACGAGGGAGAGGAGGCGGTCTAACGAGGAATGTTAGTACTGCACATTGAGAGAGAGAGAGAGAGAGAGAGAGAGAGAGAGAGAGAGAGAGAGAGAGAGAGAGAGAGAGAGAGAGAGAGAGAGAGAGAGAGAGAGAGAGAGAGAGATAACGCTATAGATAATGGTAACGATTATGAAGAAATATGTGAAACGCTCAAGGCACCCTAGCGGCGTGTGATGAATTTCCTGCAGACACCCGCTAAAGGTCCGCCCATAACACATCTATTCTTCTCACGCATGCAAGACGCTCCCCATTAGACAAGGGATAAAATAATTAACTCTTCTAGCCGCCCATTCCGCACCCAACACAACTTTCAACCTTCATATGTGGCCTTGAGCTCCTTCCCTTCCCTTCCCTTCCCTTCCCTTCCCTTCCCTTCCCTCGCACGTTACATCAAAGGCGACGTGAGAAGGAAACTATGTAGCTGCCGGCGTATCAGGACTCTCCAGAATGCTGCTGCTGCTGCTGCTGCTACCTTTCAACGTCACCTCCATAAGGGTTTTAACTTATAACTAATAGGTACTTAAATAATAATAGTAATAACTTATACTATCACATCTTGTTCATTATATATTTTGGTTTATATTGAATTGATTACTGAGACGACGTGTGTGTATGTTGCTATTAGTTATTTTCTATTCTAATGTCCTTCAAAAGTAAGTTGAGACAGATGCCTTTTCACAGTACCACCACACCAAACGAAGTCTACACAGTCAGCTCTTAAGTCTTGTCTTCCTTACTTCAACATGTGTTTTCTCCGCCCGCATTCTCTACCGCCACAGAACTTTGCCGTCATCGCTTACCGACTCAGTTGCTCACAAAGAACACTGTCACGGCGGGGATCCAGCAGCCCCAACTCGAGAAATCTCCCAAGCGTTTGTCTTTCCCTTTGTCGCAGAATTGTCGCAGCTAAACTCTCGCTCTGAAGGAAGAATGAATTTGCTCCATTCCACCACATATCATTCCATAAAAGCACATTGCAAATAATAATACAGACTTAGAGAAGAGTTCAATGTTTCGCTCAAATTAAACTATCAAACCATTATTTTTTATTGTTAATTTGCGTAATGGTGACGAATGTGGTATTGGAATTTTTTTTTTCCCTGTTGTAGAATGACGTTTAGTTATTACATACAGACAATGACAAACCAGTAATGGACACGAGACATCATTCTGTGGTTATTCAAATACATTACATTATGGCTTAGCTGAATTTAGTATCAGATTTGTTACAGTGTGTATGTCTAAGATATTTACAATCATTATCATCTGGAGTGAGACGGAAAAGCTGCAAATAAACATACTTGTCTATTTGTCTATCTATTTTTTTCTCTCTCTAGCGCAAAGAAACTGATACTCGGTAATTGAGCCTTGAAAGAGGTATCGCAAGGTGACTGAACAACTGATTTCAAAGTGACACCAGATAACTTCCCTCCCGACGCTTAATGCACACCCAGGGAAGAGGCATTTTCTTGGCAACACTGCAGTCACCGTGATTAAGGCTGAGTCGAGGGAGCAGTTTCCTTCATTCCCGTGAAAACAAACAGTGAGAAAGAAAACATTTGGGAAGCAGAACAAGGATGAACATTTACTATCACGAATGGAAAACAAAGGAAAAGAAAAAAAACCCCCGAACGATTGACCCTACCACTCTTGTTTCTTTTTTTTTCTCTCGTTACCATTGAAGTCCATTGAAGTAAAAGTTTCAAAGCAAATACTCGAGTTCAGAAAAAGAGAGAATATGTCCTATACTTTTTATTTTCGAGTCTGTGACATTGTTGGATTCCGAAGTTTGATCTTTTTAAAATTTTCGGAATGATTAAAAACAGGAAATAAAACGAAATTAAAGATGTAAATAGAAGGGGGAGGAAAAAACAAAAGGGGTCTAGATGGGGAAATGCAAATGATGTTGACAAAAATAAAACGAAAAGATCTGAAAGGACTGAACGTTTAGAGAGGAGCAGCAATATTGACGCAAGGTGAGACACTACAAATTATATAAATGAAAAGTTGACATATACAAGAAACACAAAATAAAAAAGAAGAATGGTGAAGAAAAAAAATACAAGGAGGAATGGCAGTATTTTATTTCTCACAGACGAAAATTGTCCTCGACGTGTGTGTGTGTGTGTGTGTGTGTGTGTGTGTGTGTGTGTTACTTTGTGTCTGAGGTGTATATATTTTTTTTACTCTTGGTTTTCCGGGTTGCATGTTTTTTCTCTATTTTTTTCCTTGTTACTTTACAACCACATCCAAACGACACACAAAGACTTTCCCACTAACACACACACACACACACACACACACACACACACACACACACACATACAAAGACTTGAAAAAAAACCAATCTAAAAAAACAACAACAACATTAGAGTACCCCATCCACCCACAAATAAGAAACTGTCAAGTCAATAACATAACACAGAACAGGCTCAGTTACCACAGCAGAACAATTTATTCCTACCAATCTAACGCAGCACATCCCTGACATGCATGGTTAGAAACAGCAACAGTAACAAAAACAAGAAAACAAAGAAAAGAAACAGGACCTACAACAGAGAGAACAGAATGCAGATAACGATTAACAAAACAATTGATAAAAAAAAATGAATAACATAGGACATCACATACTTATAACATATGTGTAGCTAGTAAGAATGAGGTAAAGAATATATATAAAAGTTGGTCTTAACGTAAACCAAGGTAGCTGTCAGTGGGTCGCTTCCATCTGTCAGCCTTCCAACACACACACACACACGGTCATGTAGTCTCACGCAATGCACTCACGCAATCATTCTCTTGTTCTCTTAATATCATTAATATCTCACTAATATTTATTTTTATCATTAATATATATTTTTATCATTAATATTTATTTTTATCATTAATATTTATTTTTTATCATTAATATATATTTTTATCATTAATATATATTTCTATTATTAATATTATTTTTATCATTAATATATATTTTTATCATTAATATATATTTTTATCATTATTATTTATTTTTATCATTAATATTTATTTTTATTATTAATATTTATTTTTATCATTAATATATATTTTTATCATTAATATATATTTTTATCATTAATATTTATTTTTATCATTAATATTTATTTTTATCATTAATATTTATTTTTTATCATTAATATTTATTTTTATCATTAATATTTATTTTTATCATTAATATATATTTTTATCATTAATATATATTTTTATCATTAATATTTATTTTTATCATTATTATTTATTTTTATCATTAATATTTATTTTTATCATTAATATTTATTTTTATCATTAATATTTATTTTTATCATTAATATATATTTTTATCATTAATATATATTTTTATCACTAATATTTATTTTTATCATTAATATATATTTTTATCATTAATATATATTTTTATCATTAATATTTATTTTTATCATTAATATATATTTTTATCATTAGTATTTATTTTTATCATTAATATTTATTTTTATCATTAATATATATTTTTATCATTAATATTTATTTTTATCATTAATATATATTTTTATCATTAATATATATTTTTATCATTATTATTTATTTTTATCATTAATATTTATTTTTATCATTAATATTCATTTTTATCATTAATATTCATTTTTATCATTAATATTTATTTTTATCATTAATATATATTTTTATCATTAATATATATTTTTATCATTAATATTTATTTTTATCATTAATATTTATTTTTATCATTAATATTTATTTTTATCATTAATATATATTTTTATCATTAATATATATTTTTATCACTAATATTTATTTTTATCATTAATATATATTTTTATCATTAATATATATTTTTATCACTAATATTTATTTTTATCATTAATATATATTTTTATCATTAATATTTATTTTTATCATTAATATTTATTTTTTATCATTAATATATATTTTTATCATTAGTATTTATTTTTATCATTAATATTTATTTTTATCATTATTATATATTTTTATCATTAATATATATTTTTATCATTAATATATATTTTTATCACTAATATTTATTTTTATCATTAATATATATTTTTATCATTAATATATATTTTTATCACTAATATTTATTTTTATCATTAATATATATTTTTATCATTAATATTTATTTTTATCATTATTATTTATTTTTATCATTAATATTCATTTTTATCATTAATATTTATTTTTATCATTAATATTTATTTTTATCATTAATATTTATTTTTATCATTAATATTTATTTTTATCATTAATATTTATTATTATAATTATTAATATTTATTTACTCAGACAGCAACACCTCCTTAACATGTATTATTATTAATTTCAAAACCTTTAACTTCAATATAAGTTTTCGTGGATTTGTGATGAAAATGGATTCGTGAAATTTTTGGCCCGAAGATTTCCACCAGAATTTGAGTCCAAAATAGTTTAGTCATTTTACAAGTAAAGTATTAGTCCTATAACAAAGATGTATAGAAACAAAGTTGTTCAGCTTGACAAGTTCTATCTGATGGTGTCATCCGTTTGTAAATTACTCTTTTGGTTTAGGAGAAAAATGTAATTAAGTAGAAGTATCGTGTAAAATACAAATATATCAATATCTCCATTACTTACATTCCAATTACATTCTAGTAAAGCTCAAAAGAACGGGCGTCTCCTGCTTTATATTTACTATTACGTATGTTTTTTACGTAAACCTCATACTTTTCGAGTTATTTTGAAAAACATGATTTCATGAAAAAAATCTTAGGCGACACCCTTGAAAATTTCGTGAAAAATTTCCACACCTCAGAATTTCATGTAAATTTGTACCTAAAGGTTTTCAGTCAAACTGAACACGAATCTGGACTCAGTTTCATCATTACTATAATATTAAACACTATATACGCATGTGTGATACGCCTAAAACTATTTATTCTCTCTATTTATCTCTCTATCTCTATCGCGCTCTCTCTCTCTCTCTCTCTCTCTCTCTCTCTCTCTCTCTCTCTCTCTCTCTCTCTCTCTCTCTCCCTCTCTCCAAACTCCTACAGCAAAATCATAATATTCTCCCCCTCCCCCTCCTCCTCCTCCTCCTCCTCCTCCTCCTCCTTCCTCCTCCTCTGTGTCTTCCTTCTTAAATAGTCTTCAGTGGACCAATTAGCGCCAATATTTATTTTTATCATTAATATTTATTTTTATCATTAATATTTATTTTTATCATTAATATTTATTTTTTATCATTAATATTTATTTTTATCATTAATATATATTTTTATCATTAATATATATTTTTATCATTAATATATATTTTTATCATTAATATTTATTTTTATCATTATTATTTATTTTTATCATTAATATTTATTTTTATCATTAATATTTATTTTTATCATTAATATTTATTTTTATCATTAATATATATTTTTATCATTAATATATATTTTTATCACTAATATTTATTTTTATCATTAATATATATTTTTATCATTAATATATATTTTTATCATTAATATTTATTTTTTATCATTAATATATATTTTTATCATTAGTATTTATTTTTATCATTAATATTTATTTTTATCATTAATATATATTTTTATCATTAATATATATTTTTATCATTAATATATATTTTTATCATTAATATATATTTTTATCATTATTATTTATTTTTATCATTACTATTTATTTTTATCATTAATATTCATTTTTATCATTAATATTCATTTTTATCATTAATATTTATTTTTATCATTAATATATATTTTTATCATTAATATATATTTTTATCATTAATATATATTTTTATCATTAATATATATTTTTATCATTAATATTTATTTTTATCATTAATATTTATTTTTATCATTAATATTTATTTTTATCATTAATATATATTTTTATCATTAATATATATTTTTATCACTAATATTTATTTTTATCATTAATATATATTTTTATCATTAATATATATTTTTATCACTAATATTTATTTTTATCATTAATATATATTTTTATCATTAATATTTATTTTTTATCATTAATATATATTTTTATCATTAGTATTTATTTTTATCATTAATATTTATTTTTATCATTAATATATATTTTTATCATTAATATATATTTTTATCATTAATATATATTTTTATCATTAATATATATTTTTATCATTAATATTTATTTTTATCATTATTATATATTTTTATCATTAATATTTATTTTTATCATTAATATTTATTTTTATCATTATTATTTATTTTTATCATTAATATTTATTTTTATCATTAATATTCATTTTTATCATTAATATTTATTTTTATCATTAATATTTATTTTTATCATTAATATTTATTTTTATCATTAATATTTATTTTTATCATTAATATATATTTTTATCATTAATATATATTTTTATCACTAATATTTATTTTTATCATTAATATATATTTTTATCATTAATATATATTTTTATCATTAATATTTATTTTTTATCATTAATATATATTTTTATCATTAGTATTTATTTTTATCATTAATATTTATTTTTATCATTAATATATATTTTTATTATTAATATTTATTTTTATCATTAATATATATTTTTATCATTATTATTTATTTTTATCATTAATATTTATTTTTATCATTAATATTCATTTTTATCATTAATATTCATTTTTATCATTAATATTCATTTTTATCATTAATATATATTTTTATCATTAATATTTATTTTTATCATTAATATTTATTTTTATCATTAATATATATTTTTATCATTAATATATATTTTTATCACTAATATTTATTTTTATCATTAATATATATTTTTATCACTAATATTTATTTTTATCATTAATATATATTTTTATCATTAATATTTATTTTTATCATTAATATTTATTTTTTATCATTAATATATATTTTTATCATTAGTATTTATTTTTATCATTAATATTTATTTTTATCATTAATATATATTTTTTATCATTAATATATATTTTTATCATTAATATATATTTTTATCATTAATATATATTTTTATCATTAATATTTATTTTTATCATTATTATATATTTTTATCATTAATATTTATTTTTATCATTAATATTTATTTTTATCATTATTATTTATTTTTATCATTAATATTTATTTTTATCATTAATATATATTTTTATCATTAATATATATTTTTATCATTAATATATATTTTTATCATTAATATATATTTTTATCATTAATATTTATTTTTATCATTATTATATATTTTTATCATTAATATTTATTTTTATCATTAATATATATTTTTATCATTAATATATATTTTTATCACTAATATTTATTTTTATCATTAATATATATTTTTATCATTAATATATATTTTTATCATTAATATTTATTTTTATCATTAATATATATTTTTATCATTAGTATTTATTTTTATCATTAATATTTATTTTTATCATTAATATATATTTTTATTATTAATATATATTTTTATCATTAATATATATTTTTATCATTAATATATATTTTTATCATTATTATTTATTTTTATCATTAATATTTATTTTTATCATTAATATTCATTTTTATCATTAATATTCATTTTTATCATTAATATTATTTTTATCATTAATATATATTTTTATCATTAATATTATTTTTATCATTAATATTCATTTTTATCATTAATATATATTTTTATCATTAATATATATTTTTATCATTAATATATATTTTTATCATTAATATTTATTTTTATCATTAATATTTATTTTTATCATTAATATTTATTTTTATCATTAATATATATTCTTATCATTAATATATATTTTTATCATTAATATATATTTTTATCACTAATATTTATTTTTATCATTAATATATATTTTTATCACTAATATTTATTTTTATCATTAATATATATTTTTATCATTAATATATATTTTTATCACTAATATTTATTTTTATCATTAATATTTATTTTTATCATTAATATATATTCTTATCATTAATATATATTTTTATCATTAATATATATTTTTATCACTAATATTTATTTTTATCATTAATATATATTTTTATCATTAATATATATTTTTATCACTAATATTTATTTTTATCATTAATATATATTTTTATCATTAATATTTATTTTTATCATTATTATTTATTTTTATCATTAATATTCATTTTTATCATTAATATTTATTTTTATCATTAATATTTATTTTTATCATTAATATTTATTATTATAATTATTAATATTTATTTACTCCAACAGCAACACTTCCTTAACATGTATTATTATTAATTTCAAAACCTTTAACTTCAATATAAGTTTTCGTGGATTTGTGATGAAAATGGATTCGTGAAATTTTTGGCCCGAAGATTTCCACCAGAATTTGAGTCCAAAATAGTTTAGTCATTTTACAAGTAAAGTATTAGTCCTATAACAAAGATGTATAGAAACAAAGTTGTTCAGCTTGACAAGTTCTATCTGATGGTGTCATCCGTTTGTAAATTACTCTTTTGGTTTAGGAGAAAAATGTAATTAAGTAGAAGTATCGTGTAAAATACAAATATATCAATATCTCCATTACTTACATTCCAATTACATTCTAGTAAAGCTCAAAAGAACGGGCGTCTCCTGCTTTATATTTACTATTACGTATGTTTTTTACGTAAACCTCATACTTTTCGAGTTATTTTAAAAAACATGATTTCATGAAAAAAATCTTAGGTGACACCCTTGAAAATTTCGTGAAAAATTTCCACACCTCAGAATTTCATGAAAATTTGTACCTAAAGGTTTTCAGTCAAACTGAACACGAATCTGGACTCAGTTTCATCATTACTATAATATTAGACACTATATACGCATGTGTGATACGCCTAAAACTATTTATTCTCTCTATTTATCTCTCTATCTCTATCGCGCTCTCTCTCTCTCTCTCTCTCTCTCTCTCTCTCTCTCTCTCTCTCTCTCTCTCTCTCTCTCTCTCTCTCTCTCTCTCTCTCTCTCTCTCCGTCTTTTGTCATACCTCCCCACTGGCGCATTCCGGAGTAGCAAAGTTATTTTCATGTTTTTTTAGTATTTTCATTGCCTTTTTTTTTTTTGCTTTTTGTTGTGCTTCATCCGGCGGCGTGAAGTTTGAAATAAACGGAGAGAAAGATATAAAGTGTGGATCCCTTTCATTTTGCCTGGCACGTTCTTCTGTTAGTCTGTCTTTCTATGTCCCGTCTGTCTGTCCATCTGTCTGTCTGTGTCTGTCTCTCCTCCTCTTTTTCACCTTTCAGAATTGTACATTACTATATATTCATCACTTCTCCCACACTGGTTAACTTTCCCCTCGCTAACCTTTCACCACCAGCCCGTGAAAGCCTTGATATCTTTCTCTCCCACTCAGACTTACCCTCCTCCTCCTCCTCCTCCCCTCTGAGCCCTAAACCCTATTCCCTTCCTTCTTATGCTCTCCTTCTCTTCCATTTTCTCTCTTACGTTGTCTCTCTCACTTCCATGTCTGTTGGAAATACGTTAACTGCACGGAGAAAGAAAAAAAAAGTAGTCTCATTTATCGTTTTCCTTCGCTAAATCTAATGGTAACAAATGACTGAGATCTAAGTGTGAAAAAAAAAATATGTTGAAATTAAAAGAGGAAGAAGTGAAAACGAAGTGATGAGATGGCAGGAGGAGGAGGAGGAGGAGGAGGAGGAGGAGGAGGAGGAGGAGGAGGAAGAGAAAAAGAGGAAATAACAGGAAAGCAGGTTAGCATCATCTCTTATCGATAAAAAGAATAGGAATTGAAATATGTGCAGAAACAGCCGTGATCATTTTTGTATTACGCTCAGTAAGGTCACGTACCTATGACATTGCCTTTAAAGCGAGGTTCAGCCGCGTAAAAGGCTACACAAAAGTTTCCAAAAATACGTGTTTGAGAGCGGGAGGAGGAGGAGGAGGAGCACACACACCCTTTGGTAACATGAAGGTGCTTCTCTGTGAGGTTGACAGTGCCTTAACACCTTTTCTCTTTCCTACTGTTAGTAAGCGAGTTCGTGAGAGTCAGAAACACACACACACACACACACATACACAGGAAAGTTTGATTGAAATAAGAAGTTCTGATTTTTATTACCATTATAATTCTGAATGGTATAAGTGGAATAAACTTTTAGGAATGTGAATGTTTCCTTGCCATATGCTTTACTGTGGAAATTGTTGGATCCTGTCACGTAGGGAATCACCGTAAATCAAACCCAGATTAGTTAAATGCTCAGAAAATCCAGCGAGTTATGACAACTTTAATTAATTTTAACTTCACACCATTTGGGTTTATAAAGGAATTTCAATAACTCTTCGGGACGTTAAACAAGAGGAGTACATTATAATCACGTATATATATATATATAGAACAGCATAAGATGGATTGTGTTGTTACTTAAATTGTTGTAATCTTACGGTCTTTTTACAACCTCAGTGATGCTTGTGATGCTCCGTTTTCTAACACTTTCTTTTTGATCCTATACTTTCTCAAAATTATGTACATTCCTCACACACAATTTTATCTGCAATTAGTCCCAAGAATCAAAATCTCTACTGAAGAAAAAAAAAAGTGTAGTAAATCTTTCTTTCCTAATATCCACACTCAATTTTCGACTGTGTGTGTGTGTGTGTGTGTGTGTGTGTGTGTGTGTGTGTGTGTGTGTGTGTGTGTGTGTGTGTGTGTGTGTGTGTTCGTGCTCAGGTATATAAGAGTTCCTATATGACTAAGAGCGGAAGCAATTATATCTGCACCGGATGCAACGAAAAAAATCCCGATAAAGAATATATTTTTAAATGAATGACGCAACGCAAATGACTAAGAGAGAACGACGAGATGTAAAGAAAAATCCACACGCATACGAGACTGCATCTATCTATCAAACCATCTATCGATTATGCATCTATCTAATAGCTTGCATGGATAAGGATAACCCAGATTCCTCCCTCTCAGTCATTTATTCAGAGTAATAAAGGTGCTCTGGGGTGGAATGGGCTGCCCGAGAGAGAATGAGTTCACTGCCTTGTTTAAGCTTGAATCTGAATGAATGCTGGAAGTAAGGCATGTTGTTGTGTATATGTGGAAGGCAGTACTTTGGATTATGAGTAAATAACAACATGGATGCGTCAGGACCTAAAACACACACACACACACACACACACACACACTATTTTAAACGCTACATCTTTACAGAGCATCGTTGTGGTGGTGCACTTAGTAGCCTGTCAACAAGGGTTCGCTTCCCTGACACCATTACTTAACTCATCATCTACGTAGTCTTCACGCTACCTGATAAAAGAATAACAGTTACGTCAACATGTCAGGAGGTAAAGTGAGATTCCTTGTTCAGTGTTGTGTTCGCGTCAATAGCCTGACAGTCTGAGGGAAAGGAATACATGAACACCAAGTCTGAAAGCCACCAAAAGGCTAAATTATCTTTAAAAATACCTTATTCAACTACCCGAGAGCTTTTAGGTAAATTGAAACTTTTTTTGTTTATATATATATTTTTTTATATATAGTTTTTTAAGGTAAGAGCTGAAGTTAAGGATCATATCTTGGTTTTGATTAAGTTACCCTCCTCTCTCTCTCTCTCTCTCTCTCTCTCTCTCTCTCTCTCTCTCTCTCTCTCTCTCTCTCTTTCTCTCTCTGTGTGTCTGTGTCTGTGTGTCTGTGTCTGTGTGTGTGTGTGTGTGTGTGTGTGTGTGTGTGTGTGTGTGTGTGTGTGTGTGTGTCGCTCTGTGTGCTTCGCTTGTTCAGAAACGCGAGTGACAGACCTCATCGGTTCCGGTTCCGGGTTGAGCGGAAATCCATCACGATCAAAGCGTCTGATTGTACACCGACATGCCGAGTCTTCATCAGGCCATCAAAGCCTCCACTGGGGTTCCCTGAGGCGTAAGCGATGTGTGTGGCTGCCCTAAGCAACTTATAATATCGTTCCTTTCTCTTCCATCCACTACACTTCACCACCTTTTGCTCATCCTCCTCCAGCATTTCCCTTCTGCCTCTTGCTATTTTCATATAACTCTCCAGGGATGACGATCTACCATGTTCCCTTTCTGGCTCTCCTTCCATTCCAGCTACAGAACTAACTTTCCAGGCACATTCCCTTTCCTCATAGTGCTGGAACCCACTTGCCTGCCATCCCCTTAATTGCTCTCAGCGCCCCTTTCCCACTCTTCCCACTCTTCCCGCCACCACCATTTCATCTTTAACCTACAACCTACGTTCAAACCCCCCCCTGAGGACCATTTATTTCCATCTTCGGTACTTGGGTTTCTGAATGGGTGTAGTTCAGTGTGATTTTATAGACATGTGCTATATCGTACGCTGTCTTGAGGCGTGAAAGGAACCATAACTTTGAAGATAACCTGTTTTATCTACCTGAAGAGACACTATGTTTGTTGACTTATAACTAATAATTCTTCTTTTCTTTACTCCTTCACCTACACATACGCTTACTGTTTTGTATGTATTGACACCCTATACGCAAAAAGACATACGATTTTTTTTAGACCATTTCTCAAGCGACCCAAAACAATTTAAACTTCTTGGGGTCGAACGCCTCCCCGACACGCTTTGCCGGCTTCGCTACCTTAAGTTCCATTTGGGAACATTTAATATTCCCAACGAAATGAATATGATGTGCGAGAAAATACTAATACTATTACATGTTCCTCCTCCTCTCTCTTTCTATCATCCTTTATTCATTTTTCCGTTCTGACATACACTAATTACTCTGGGTTCTTTAGCTTTGAAAAGTGATAAAATATTGGTCATATAATAACGAAAGCACAAATAATAATAATAATACGGTTGCACAACATCTGACAGTAGTGCGCCATCTCGTACACCGTTGGCCATGAAAAGATAACGCGGTGGACGATACATAATAGTAATGAGCGGTGGCGGCAGCGTGTGTGAGCGGGGCGCGGCCAGTGGTGGACTATTGCTGCAACACTGAGGCGGCGGTACTAGTGGTTTGCGTTGGAAGTGAACACCACCGCATATTGATGTTAGTTCTTATCAATTATTGACTGCAATCATTAAACATTTGATATTTCTGAGAGGTTCCCTATTGGTATCTGGTACTTCATTTGTATACAAGAAAGTTTCATGCACGTCTTTTTTTTCCCCTTAAACTCTACATCGGGAAAGAAAAATAATCAGTTTCCGATAGTGGCAGGCGAGTGTCACAGGTGGCCTCCCACAGGTGTCCTAAACATTCTTTAAATTCTGTACAGGTGTCACCTGACGGCTATCTTTCTAGCATCCTGTTTTTTACTAGATGAA
Source organism: Metacarcinus magister (assembly GCA_029783475.1). Taxonomy (NCBI): domain Eukaryota; kingdom Metazoa; phylum Arthropoda; class Malacostraca; order Decapoda; family Cancridae; genus Metacarcinus; species Metacarcinus magister. The sequence goes on from JAPQNM010000046.1 coordinate 11,859,491, forward strand.
TATATCCGGTCGAGTTGTTTGGTTACAAGTAACTATGAAACAACAGCTTGTGTTAAGGTGAGGTGAGAGTGATGATCGTTTTGAAAATCGTAATAGTAAATTTAAATGTAGTTCAGCAAAAAAAAATTTCTCTTAAAATTTTAGGCAGTTACTGTATGTCTTGCAAATATATTGAGAAGCTAAATAAAATGTTACGTTGAAATATGACTAAATGAAGAGGTGACGTCTTATATTGCTTGCGTCTCCTTAACACTTAACGTTATGTGGCAGTCGTGCATGTAAATGGAAATCCCGTAATATCCACACACTTATATTTATATCCGTGGCACAGCTCCCAAGCGATCAGTCGTCACCCAAAGTAACTAGGACCAAGATGCTGCGTGCCGTGCTGCTGGCAAAGTTTGTTCTGCTATCGGTGCTGCTTCTGCCGGCACCTCCTCCTACCATGGCTGCTGTGTCCAAAGGAATCGTCACTGATGCTGGTAAATAATGAGGCGCAATAATACCTAACCTAACCTAACCTAACCGTACCTAACATAACATAACTTGAAAGATGCTTTACCAGGTAAATAATAGGGCAGAGGCCGTACGAATAGCGGATGACAACGCAGTACGATTGCCGTATCTCTAAGCACTTTGAAAAAATAATGTCAATTCACACTCTTGGAATTAAATACTTGTTAAATGTATTTTGTGTAATAGGGTGGGACAGAGACAAATGGTGATAGGAGAGATGTTTCATGTCAATATATAAATATATTTGGGTTCCACGTTATGTAATCAGTGTTCGCTTATGTCAAGTGAACGATAAATGACAGTTGCATACAAGCAGATATTGTATAAACCTAATCTTTGTGCCTCCAGATCACCCGGGAACGTGTCTCGACAGTTACACAGGAATCAGATGGAAAGACGGCGATAAATGGGATACGCCGCATTGCGGTGTAGGCCGTTGTTCACGTGAGGGCGCCGACATGGTCATCGATTATCACTCGTATGTTCAATGAATTTGTTCCGCTGAGTTGATCATTTATAGATGAAATGAGATATCAACATTGATGTTTGATAAGGTTCGAGACTAAAAGTAATTTCTTATACTAACTCTTATCACCAGGTGTGGAGCGATTGGAGTGACAGACCCCTGTATTCTTATCAAGGACAACACCAAACCTTACCCTGACTGCTGCGGGAGGGTATACTGCCCAGGAAAATACTAAGCTGCGCAGTGTTCACCATCCATGACCTGCCGCACCGAAGACACTCTTATTCTTCCAGGTTTTTAGATAATTGTCATTCTAGTTTTGATCATAGTTGTTATCCACAAGAGCTCTAACAACTAACAACAGTTTTCCTATATTTTCTTTTGAAATCTTATAAACATGGTTATTACACTTAAATATCATTGTCAATTACCATTAACAATTATGACTGAAAACCTTCGAATGGAAAAGTTATCAATAAGTAAAAGTAAATAACAAAGTAAATGCTCTTACAATAATTATAAACACTACATCATCGTGACGAGTCTGGCTGGGAGTGGAGTGGAGTGGAGGTATTCAGCGTCTGCAAGGCGGAGGGACTTCCACAACCTGGAAGTCGACGCCACAGAATAGGAAATGTATGCTTCGGTTATATTTTGATGTACACAAATTTGCTTCTGCATCAACTGTTCTTCAAAAACAGCATAGGAGAAAATGCTCGGTTATCGTGTGCATACAATCAGGAGCAGAAGTCTTCACTACTCCAATTTAGGTAAATTTTGACGCATTTCCTCTTATAAATGTATATACAAACAAGTTGAGATCTTCAGCAAGTATTTAGTCACAGTATTTTTAGTAGTGGGTGCAGCCAACACAAGATTACTGTACCATGTTCACCTGCACACTTGTGAGGACCTGACCTGCACCTCGTTATACCATGTTTGTTGCAATGCTTTGTCAAATAAAAGAACTTTCATCCTTCTACGCTCTCTTTTGACCTACATAAATATCTCTCCAGTGGATTTACTTACATATTACATACAAGTTCAACGCAGATCAACGAAACTGTTGCATTAAGTCCTCGCCGTCTCTCGTTTACCACACCGTGCACGGCGTCATTTTGTTAATTAATGTGTCAATCTATCTCCCACCAGTCGAATGGAGATAGTTATTCATCCAATCATTTTAATTCTTCACACTGAGCCAATCCATTAAACTTTCTGTCAGTCATTCACAACCGAAGCGACAGGAAGCTGCAACGAAGGCGACAGTACTATAAAGTGGTGGTGGTGGTGGTGGTGGTGGTGGTGGTGGTGGTGGTGGTGGAGGCGGATGGGGGGTGGAGAGAGAGAGAGAGAGAGAGAGAGAGAGAGAGAGAGAGAGAGAGAGAGAGAGAGAGAGATGAGAGAGAGAGAGAGAGAGAGAGAGAGAGAGAGAGAGAGAGAGAGAGAGAGAGAGAGAGAGAGAGAGAGAGAGAGAGAGAGAGAGAGAGAGAGAGAGAGAGAGAGAGAGAGAGAGCGAACACGACTATTAGAATGATCTCATTTTCGTAAGTAACAGTGATGGTCATTTTGAAAATCGTAATAATGAATTTCAATGCAGTTCAGAAAACAAAAAATGATCTAAGAGTTTTAAGCAGACGCCTTTATCATCCTTTAGCAACATCAATATCAGCTTTTGTTTTACGTGTGCAGACAATAGCGACGATTATCTTGGCAGTTAGCGACTCATGAAGATTTTTCCAACCTATGCAGCAAACATTTACACTAATCAACCTTCAACAACAGCATCTAAAATCTATCAGATCATTAGTGTCAATAGCCTTCGCAATCAGAACAAACAATTAATAGTCACACACACCAACAACATCAGACAGCAACCACCACCGCCACCACCGCCACCACCGCCACCACCACCACCACCACCACCACCACCACCACCACCACCAATCAGCTTCCGCTCCGGGGTTACTAAACTCCAAGCTGGTGGTGGTGACTATAGGGTAGATTATCTTTTTACTAAACGTGCGCTTGGAACTGAAAAACTATACCAAGTAGATTTAAACCTGACCACATCACACACACTCATTCGTGGATACAATGTTTCCTTAAAAATGTGACTGATTTAACAGAGGTACCATTGATTTAAATAGATTCAAACATATTGTCTGTGTCTCCACATCTACAGCCGTATTGATGGTGATGGTGCTTTCTGTATATTCATCGCCCGAGGTATTTGTAATAAACTTTGCAACGAATAGGAATCCTTCTCGCATGTAAATATTTCCATTTATATAAAAAAAACCCCAGTAATTTCAAGTAGTTACTGTATCTCTTGCAAATATATTGGGAAGCAAAATCAAATGTTACGTTGAAATATAACTAAATGAACAGAGGTGACGTGGCTTCTAGTACAGTCCAGTATATTGCTTGCGTCTCCTTAACACTCAATGATATGTGGCTGTCGTACCCATTAATGGAAATCCCATTATACATACATCCGGTGCACAGCCCTAACGCGATCAGTCGTCACCGAAAGTAGCAAGGATCAAGATGCTGCGTGTTGTGCTGCTGGCAAAGTGTGTTCTGCTGTTGGTGTTGCTTCTGCCGGCCCCTCCTCCTGCCATGGCTGCTGTTTTCATGGAATTCGTCGGTGATGCTGGTAAATAATGAGGCGTAATAATATGTAAATTCCTAGGAAGCACATTCTGGCCTTAGGTTATAACGCAAGTGACAGGGGCGTTGAGAGGAATTTTGAAAACGAGTTACATTATGAATTCTGAGTCCATAACAACACATGGGTATACATTACGTACTCCTGTATAAGGAAAGTCTTAATAATGAGTGGATGGAAAAAAAGACAAAAGAGTTTATGTAATCAGTGTTCGCATATGTCAAAGGCATTAATGTGGACGATGAAGGACAGTTGCATACAAGCAGATATTGTATAAACCTAACCTTTGTGCCTCCAGATCACCCGGGAACGTGTCTCGACAGCGAGACGGGAATCAGATGGAAAGACGGCGACGAATGGGAAACGCCGGGATGCAGGCGCGCCATTTGTTCCGGTGTTGAGGACGACATGGTCATCGAATATTACACGTAAGTACAATGAATTTGTTCCGCTGAGTTTATATGGTATAGATGAAATGAGATATTAACAGTGATGTTCGGAAAGGTTTGAGACTAAAAGTAATTCTTCATACTGACTCTTCTCACCAGGTGTGGATCAACGACCGTGAAGGCGCCGTGCATGGTTTTCCAGGACATGACCAAACCTTACCCTGACTGCTGCGGCGATATATACTGCCCACAAGATTTGCCTCGTGCTGAGCGCAGTGTTCACCATCCATGACCTGCCACACCGAGGATACTTACTCTTCCAGGTTTTTAGATAATTATCATTCTAATTCTCATCATAGTTGTTATCCACAAAAACTGACAACAATCTTCTATGTTTTCTTTCAAATACTTAGAGAGGAAATGGTTATTACACTTAAATATCATTGTCAATTACCATTAACAATTATGACTGAGAACCTTCGAACGAAAAATTACCAATATGTAAAAGAAAAAAAAAGTAAATGCTCTTACAATAACTATAAACACTACATCAGTATTTAGTCACAGTATTTTTAGTAGTGGGTGCAGCCAACACAAGATTACTGTACCGTGTTCACCTGCACACTTGTGAGGACCTGACCTGCACCTCGTTATACCATGTTTGTTGCAATGCTTTGTCAAATAAAAGAACTTTCATCCTTCTACGCTCTCTTTTGACCTACATAAATATCTCTCCAGTGGATTTACTTACATATTAATATAAGTATAATGTTACGTTTACATTTGTAAAAGTGTGTGGCGTCAACACTACGTTGATATTATACATAGGAAAGATACAGAACTTTGTTGTTCATCTAATATAGTTTCTACACACCAGCACAAAGTTTGCTTCTTCACCACAAACCAATCACACACGTTGTGTAATGGCGGCGAGGAGCGTCTGAAAGACTGTCCAGCGCACCGTAGTTCCCCGTCACAGATAAGTAGACGTTATGAGGCCCAGGATATGCTAGTGTCAACGTCACTAACTATGACGTTACAATTTAAGAACCAAGTCAATGAGACATAAAAATAAAAGTTTCATTTCAGCCGTGTACAACTTCAACGCAGATCAACGAAACTGTTGCATTAAGTCCTCGCCGTCTCTCGTTTACCACACCGTGCACGGCGTCATTTTGTTAATTAATGTGTCAATCTATCTCCCACCAGTCGAATGGAGATAGTTATTCATCCAATCATTTTAATTCTTCACACTGAGCCAATCCATTAAACTTTCTGTCAAGTCATTCACAACCGAAGCGACAGGAAGCTGCAACGAAGGCGACAGTACTATAAAGTGGTGGTGGTGGTGGTGGAAGGGGATGGGAGGTGGAGAGAGAGAGAGAGAGAGAGAGAGAGAGAGAGAGAGAGAGAGAGAGAGAGAGAGAGAGAGAGAGAGAGAGAAAGAGAGAAAGAGAGAGAGAGAAAAAAGAGAGAGAATCAATATTTATTTCCAATAGTAAGAAAACAAAAAATAGGAAAAAATTCTCTGTCTGGCCTCGCTACAGCATTATATCTTAGTTCCAGATGCATCATTAGATTTCCAAGCGCTTGAGATAATTACGTTTAAGAGCTCACTGGGCACTGAAATTCCTCTGAGACAACGTTAATGCGCGTTCATCCTGTCTAATGTATGCGGAGGAGCCAGCCAGCCAGCCAGGCAGGAGTAGTCACCGCCCTTCACTTAACGCCTTCACCCCTGCTGCAGCCGCTCAGTATGTTTGCCCTGTTCCTGTTCCTTCTTCTCATCAGCTCCTTTAACCCTCTTTAATTTTCATCTTCATTATGATCGTTATAACTAAGTTTCTAAACGAACCAAGTAAACCCACACATAAAGTGCAGTTAATGTGATCGTCGGGGAACGAGTAAATAAACGACAACCATGATATTTCCACTATCTCTAATAGCTTTTGAGAAAATAAGGAGGAAAGTCATGTTTTTATATAAATATACGGTTGCATTTTACTGCGTAATTATTAGTCATAGAACAAATATTCATAATGACAGTTGTAGAGTTTAATTAGGTCTATCAGATGCTGCAGTTATACTACAGGATGCGTCAGGACCTAAAGCACACTATCATAAGCCTCGCCTCATTCTCATGTTCGGGTTCATTGATCCGAACCTAATGCTACGCGACTACCAATCACTACCTAACCTATTCCTCAATCAGCACTAAGGAAGGCACCGGAAATTACTCCGGAGCCTCGCCGGCTTGTCTCGACTCAAGGCTGAGTGAAGCAGCCCCAGGCAGTTGCGAGGTGAAGTGGGAGCCTGGTTTTATTTCATAGTTAGTCAAATCTAGATAGCTGAAGTGTTCCCGCTCTCCCGAGGAATTAGCAGTACACCATCTCCTGCCTGTTTAAGTGAGTAACCAACATTCGATCCAGTGACTCGACTACTCATTCATTGTACATAGTATTATGTGTTCATACTGTACCTGGTGGTGAAACTCGCTTATTATTCTTATGTTATTTCTGTGGTGTGTTATTTTCGGGGTTATTAATTTCATTTTCTTGTGTTCGTGTTGTTCAATTTAGTTATCATTCACTTTAGTCATAACCTGTTTGTATACTGTCTCAAGGCAAGATCAGCGTCTTCATTTCCTTGCCACAGGTGATGTGTTTCTGTGTTTCTCTCTTAAAGTATTAAATTATTGTTGGTAATTACTTTTCTTTGCATCACCTATTATTTGTTTCGGGAGTTTCAGTCTCTTTAACTCATTCCCCTAGACAACTCTCTGTTCCAGCCCGTAACAACAACACACACTAATCTAAACGCTACATCTTTAAAGAGCATCGTTGTGGTGGTGCACTTAGTAGCCTGTCAGCAAGGGTTCGATTCCCTGACACCATTACTTAACTCATCATCTACGTAGTCTATATATTGAAAGCTAAATAAAATGTTACGTTGAAATATGACTAAATGAAGAGGTGACGTCTTTCTTAGTACAGACTAGTATATTGCTTGCGTCTCCTTAACACTTAACGTTAAAGAAAGTACAGACTAGTATATTGCTTGCGTCTCCTTAACACTTAACGTTATGTGGCAGTCGTGCATGTAAATGGAAATCCCGTAATATCCACACACTTATATTTATATCCGTGGCACAGCTCCCAAGCGATCAGTCGTCACCCAAAGTAACTAGGACCAAGATGCTGCGTGCTGTGCTGCTGGCAAAGTTTGTTCTGCTATCGGTGCTGCTTCTGCCGACCCCTCCTCCTACCATGGCTGCTTTGAGCAGAGAAATCGTCACTGATGCTGGTAAATAATGAGGCGCAATAATACCTAACCTAACCTAACCGTACCTAGCATAACATAACTTGAAAGATGCTTTACCAGGTATATAATAGGGCAGAGGCCGTACGAATAGCGGATGACAACGCAGTACGACTGCCGTATCTCTAAGCACTTTGAAAAAATAATGTCAATTCACACTCTTGGAATTAAATACTTGTTAAATGTATTTTGTGTAATAGGGTGGGACAGAGACAAATGGTGATAGGAGAGATGTTTCATGTCAATATATAAATATATTTGGGTTCCACGTTATGTAATCAGTGTTCGCTTATGTCAAGTGAACGATAAATGACAGTTGCATACAAGCAGATATTGTATAAACCTAATCTTTGTGCCTCCAGATCACCCGGGAACGTGTCTCGACAGTTTCACAGGAATCAGATGGAAAGACGGCGATAAATGGGATGCGCTGAAATGCAGTGTAGGCCGTTGTTCACGTCAGGGCGCCGACATGGTCATCGTATATGCATCGTATGTTCAATGAATTTGTTCCGCCGAGTTGATCATTTATAGATGAAATGAGATATCAACATTGATGTTTGATAAGGTTCGAGACTAAAAGTAATTTCTTATACTAACTCTTATCACCAGGTGTGGAGTGATTGGAGTGGCAGAGCCCTGTACTCTTATCAAGGACAACACCAAACCTTACCCTGACTGCTGCGGGAGTGAATACTGCCCACGAAAATACTGCCAACTAGAGTAGGATCATACTAAGCTGCGCAGTGTTCACCACCTGCGCACCGAAGACACTCTTATTCTTCCAGGTTTTTAGATAATTGTCATTCTAGTTTTGATCATAGTTGTTATCCACAAGAGCTCTAACAACTAACAACAGTTTTCCTATATTTTCTTTTGAATACTTATAAACATGGTTATTACACTTAAATACCATTGTCAATTACCATTAACAATTATGACTGAAAGCCTTCGAATGGAAAAGTTATCAATAAGTAAAAGTAAATAACAAAGTAAATGCTCTTACAATAATTATAAACACTACATCATCGTGACGAGTCTGGCTGGGAGTGGAGTGGAGTGGAGGTATTCAGCGTCTGCAAGGCGGAGGGACTTCCACAACCTGGAAGTCGACGCCACAAAATAGGAAATGTATGCTTCGGTTATATTTTGATGTACACAAATTTGCTTCTGCATCAACTGTTCTTCAAAAACAGCATAAGAGAAAATGCTCGGTTATAGTGTGCATACAATCAGGAGCAGAAGTCTTCACTACTCCAATTTAGGTAAATTTTGACGCATTTCCTCTTATAAATGTATATACAAACAAGTTGAGATCTTCAGCAAGTATTTAGTCACAGTATTTTTAGTAGTGGGTGCAGCCAACACAAGATTACTGTACCGTGTTCACCTGCACACTTGTGAGGACCTGACCTGCACCTCGTTATACCATGTTTGTTGCAATGCTTTGTCAAATAAAAGAACTTTCATCCTTCTACGCTCTCTTTTGACCTACATAAATATCTCTCCAGTGGATTTACTTACATATTACATACAAGTTCAACGCAGATCAACGAAACTGTTGCATTAAGTCCTCGCCGTCTCTCGTTTACCACACCGTGCACGGCGTCATTTTGTTAATTAATGTGTCAATCTATCTCCCACCAGTCGAATGGAGATAGTTATTCATCCAATCATTTTAATTCTTCACACTGAGCCAATCCATTAAACTTTCTGTCAGTCATTCACAACCGAAGCGACAGGAAGCTGCAACGAAGGCGACAGTACTATAAAGTGGTGGTGGTGGAGGGGGATGGGGGGTGGAGAGAGAGAGAGAGAGAGAGAGAGAGAGAGAGAGAGAGAGAGAGAGAGATATATTTACTTCCAATAGTAAGAAAACAAAAAATAGGAAAAAATTCTCTGTCTGGCCTCGCTACAGCATTATATCTTGATGCATCATTAGATTTCCAAGCGCTTGAGATAATTACGTTTAAGAGCTCACTGGGC